>WOVY01010452.1:600000-784630 GCA_013436015.1 Rhipicephalus annulatus
TTTAAGGACATCTGGATACAACGCCGATCTCTGCCAGCGGCGTCAGGCCCAGTGTGAGGGCACTTGAAACTATGTGACTTATGTCCACATGCCCTTAGGAAGTCGACGCGCCGAAAAGCCAACTTCGCCCCGAGTGTCCCCAGTAGGAAAGGTGGCGCGTGGTGAAAGACCCAGAAGGATATATGCTGCTTGAAGCCATAATCGATTCAGTGACATCCGATAGCGATGCGCCCACTGCTTGATCAATTCACAGAGGCATCAGCTGTCATCGAGTGTGACCGATGACAGTGAGTGCTCAGATAAAGACCATCTTAGTCTCGTGCTTGCGTCGCGTGCTCCGAATATCTTGTTTCAAAGAACAATAAAGAAATGGCCAAATGCTTTATGTGTTGTAGTTCTGTCTCTTCACTTTCCATCACCAATATTACGTTACGAAACAAAATAACAAGCAAGAAGCTCAAAACAGTTGACGTAGCATTATGAGACAGAAATGCACTCAAATACTTGTTCGGATAGTACGCACTTTGTGTTTATAAACACAATCCCGCTGATGTACGGAAGAGAGATCCTGTAACAGTGTGATGAGGTTTAGAGGACTTAATTCGCGTTAAGGACTCGATCGCTGGGGCCTTCTGTCTACGCCAGAAATAAAACACTGCAGAAGTGGTCCTCTCGCTTCTGGCATACTATGTGAAAGTACGGAAGTGCTCAGGCTTAGGTCTCACCATGGTGGTTTAGCGGCTAATGCACTCGGCCGGTGATTCACAGGTCGCGGGACCGAATGCCGGATGCGACGGCTATATTTCCGATAAGGGCGAAAATGCTGTAGGCACGTGTGCTCAGATTTTGGTGCATAATAAAGAACACCAGGTGACCAAAATTTCCGGAGCCCTCCAATACGACGTTTCTCATAATCACATGGTGGTTTTGGGATGTTAAACATATCATATTATTATGTTCAGGCATATGCAAATTCAAGTACTTCTAAAGGTAAAGCTACTCCTAGAAACTGAAGAACCAGCGTGCTGATATATGTAGGTTGTTCACGACAGTGTTACTTGAGTCCCTTTTGCGATAAAGTATCCACCGTCTTTAGCTAACAATATTTGTTTTTTCGTGTTACGCTGCCTCGTGGCATCAGGGCAACCACACAATTCAGTTCTGCTTTATAGCATATATCTCGATCATTTACCGACAATCTAAGAATAGGAAGCGTACGTGTTACTGTTTTCGGCGAGCCCTGGCTGGCCACGCATGTGACTTCCTTTAAGGAGACATGTTAACTCTGTTTTGGATCCTACGTACGAGTCTCCGACGAGGATGTAGTGATCTCCAAAGAGCATTTTTTTCATAGAAAGTCATATACTCCGCAACTTAGGACTCAAACACTCACGAGAATAGGTCAAAGCCTCCTTTTTTTCCCTTAGGGTGTACCCCACATGAATGGTACGCTACAGTATTCATTTGAGCAATATACTGAAGGACAAAATGTGTATATTTTTTATTGCGTGTTAGACGCCCTAACGTGCTGACGCCACAAAAAAGCGTTTCCCCCTCTGTCAAGAATGCCATAGTAGTAGAAGAATGTGAATAATTGTAGCAGCAGAAAACCAGATTATCTTTAGGAATTCCTGCCATTGCTGCGAAGGCTACGTTTCGTGTCAGGAAGTACGTGCGTCCCAATTTGCGAGAAGGCATTGTTTACTAAATGGTACTACCTTGATCTTTCCAAGCAGTAGGCGTCGTGTGCAAGGCAATCTGAGACAGAAAATGGAGCAGTATTTATCGAGGCATTTAGTACGGGTTGAGTACCCATAGCTTCTACTGCACTACACGGCGTTTCAGGTGGAGTTTAATGTCAAGAGCCACTCCATCATGTTTAGAGATAAGCGGGTGCTAAAACCATGGCACCTACACTTTATTTTTATTGGGTCAAATAATGTTGCCCCTATTTGTCTACGTTTGTTATTAACGGCGTAACAATACCTTATTCTTGCTTGCAAGTTTTGCAATGGCGTTGAGTTTATTCGGAGAAGCACCCTCAGCACTCAGATACACAATAACGTTTTTTTTCTTTCTTTCTTTTTTCAATACAACTGACTCGTGCAAACGCTATTTAGGTGATTCGCGCTCACTGCGCAAAAGCCTACACTCCCTGGTTTAATTTTTTTTGTCTACTTCTTACCCACAGTTGCTGTCTTGTGTTTATAATACTCTAGTTCTGACCCAAAGGTCACGCGATGAAGTCCCGGCCACAGCAGCTGCATTTAAATGGAGGTCAAATGCTAGAGGACCTTGTACTTGTATTTAGGTGCACATTAAAGCATACCGTATGGTATAAATGTCCAAAGACCTCCACTACAGAATCTCTCAACATATGATGCTCTTCGGACACAAGACTTCTACAATTATTATTCTTGTCTCTTGTTTCACATCCGCCAGCGCAGAAAAAATTGGACCAGATCTTTTCCTGCTTGAGGGAACAGCACCCTTTCTTTATTTTCTCTTTCTTAAGGAACTATAGTTCACTGATACGTTGTGAATTTCGTACGTGTCTTTTGTGTGCCATCATGTCTTCCTTGCTTCGTTTTTGTCATAGCTTGCATCATTTGAACCTTTTATTTTTGCACATGTGCGATGCCCATTTAACGACAGACTAATGAACTTATAGGCTAAACAAGCTCCGTGCCTAACATATCACTGACCCCTCGACGTGTTCGCCTTCATTATGTCTGTTGTTGCGTGAGCGTCTTGTAAATCAGCCAGAAGCGCTATTGCGAAGCATATTGCTTTTCGCTGCTTTTCGAAGACCGGGCTGAGCTCTTCTTCACACCACTGTGATATTCGCGTACAGTTTTGCAAACACAGGCACGTGATATCAGTGGTCAAGAAGGTAAAACAGAATTTGGTTAATTGTTTTACAGCAGGGCTGTTACGCTCAAAGTTGGCCGCGTGTTGCAGATAAAAAATTATCATTGTGAACCGTCACGCGCTTTCCTCTTCCATTCACAGATTCTCGGGCGTGGGCTGCAGTAACTCTAACGGGTCAGAGATCGAGTAGAGAGAGTGAGTGGGAGAGAAAGAATAAGACAAGGAGAGAAAAAAGAAGAGAAGTGAAGATGAAAGGAGAGAAATTCTCGGCGAAAACGTTCCTTGGCGAGAGCAAGCATAGCCATGTATAGTGTAGAAAAAGAATGTTTGTAAAAGGGAGAGGTGAGAGGGTGCAAGTCTAGCCAAGCTAGGATTACCTAAGTCCCGACGAGCTCTGCTGTGACTTAGCCTTGTACGACTTGGTGCAAGCGGCGCTAACTTTTCACCTAAGACCAGCTCTGACGTCTCTGGACTGAAGTTGGGCAAATACAAATGTATATTAAAGCAAGCGCTGAACATTAAGCGAATCAGCGATAAATGACAATATTAAAAGAGAGGACAATCACTAACAATAGAAGCCTTTACAACAGAGTAGTCATGTTTTGCCCCACCCTGACTTGGCTGTTACGAAGCACACAGTTAAGAATAGCGACTTGAGTACAGAGTGCACGTGCTGTTTAACTGTGCGTATGTGCGGGTAAGTGGGTTGGTGGGTAAGTAAAAAAAGTGTGTGGGTGGATGGGTGCGCGAGTTATCAATGTTTTATTAAAAATTGCATTAAGCGCATCTCTGTATCCATGTGCTTGCACAAAATTTTCAAGACAAATATGTTACAACTAGACGGAATCGCAGTTTTGCATTAATTGCGTTGCTTGTTGTCCCATTTCCGGCACATGTTTATGTTGAAATGCTCAAAAGAATATAATCGACCCAGGAGTTTGTCGCTTGGGCAGACTACACATGGCAGAAACGAATGCAGGGCAAGAAGATGATGAAACGATTGCCAAGTTTCAAAAAAATTTTAGTGCCGATCATGGGCTATAGCTTTAAACTGCACAATATAACGAAAGGAACAGGTTGCTGAATGCTTTGTTGAAACTTAGCACTCATCCTGTCCTCCTGTTGTCTTGTGTTCGTTTCTTCGCTATGTATTTTGCTTCAGCGACGGCCAACCCGAACGCCGAGACTCCATTGCTTGCAAAAATTTGTTTCCGTCTTTTCACATTTAAGAGTAGCGATGCAAGCGGTAATAACTGCCGTCAATTTATTCGTTCAGTTATATTGACTGCTTCAACAAAGAACCGCGAAACATAGCTCTCTCGCTCTCGCTGAGTGCGTCCGATATTCTTGACTGGCTCAAAAAGCGCAGCGTCAAATGAATCTGATGTCCGACTTCCCTCTTCCCCCGATCTTATCGACATCAGCGTTGTGCACAACTCCTGATCAGATTCAGAGCTGAGAGGGGCTTGGCGGCACAACTTTATTGGCACGGTAGAGCCAAGCTTCCTTTTACGCCGTCCTATATATGTGTCATGAAGGCTGCACTGCAAGCCACGCTTAGCAATGCTGCGCGAATAGTAAGGTGAATTGAACGAGCACTTCGGCGCCTCTTGTTTATAGTTGAAAGCACAGAAACGCAAAACGAGGCTATATTATGACGATTTTCTTCAATGCCACAATGAAGTTTGTAGCAAATAGGATCAATGTCAGTTTGATCAGTGAATCGATTGCATTGTCTTGACTTGCAAACGATGCCTATTTCGGTAGAGGACTAATATCCGGTCACATGTTTCTAGTAGGTTAAGTAGGTCCAAAAAGTGTCTGAATTAAAAATTTAGACGCAGTTTATGAATAGAATACTTCGCTCAAGAAACTGGGCTTGTATTAGGCCAAACGACCATCTGATTGTGAGGCATGCCGTGGTAACGGGAGAAAAAAAAACAAGAAAAAAAGAAGGCAGGGAGGTTAACCATATGCTAGGATCAGGTATCCTACTTTGCGCTGGACATGGGGGATAGGGGGTTGAAAGAGAGATATATAAAAATAAATAAGATCAAAAACACAGAAATACACGCACACACAAAATCAATTTACTCAGAGTCATTCAAACAGGCCAGTAGTTCGCAGGAAGCCCAGTAGCGTTTGCACGGCCTTCTGATGAGTCTATATGATGGTCTAATATAGTTTTGTCTGACAGCAGCTGGTCATCTAGTATGTTGAGCGTATTAGAAAGGCATTGTCTTTGTATTTTATATTCCGGGCAGTCGCACATGACGTGTCGAATCGTCTCTTCATATTCGCAGTGGACGCAAGCGGTGGTATCGGCCATCAATATGTTGTACGCGCACGCACAGGTAAACGCGATGATCAACCATAGTCCGCACAGAACAGTTGCGTCAACTCGTGCGTAAAAAAGAGGCCCATTCTAAGGTGACATCGAGCATTGGCGAGCTAGCATGCTTAGCTTCCTAGCAGCGTCGGTCCAAGAGAAAGGTATTGACAGGTCGTGGTCTTCTCTATGGGCTGAAGGGCAGCTTGATCAGCCCGTTTATTACCGATAATCGCACAGTGACTTGACAACCACTGAATTATAATGGGGTGCCCTTGCTGTGTTATGTGGTGTAGCATTTCTGCCGTCTCAAAAGCAAACTGTTCGTGCGGACCATGGCGTAGACTTAACGAAAGTGACTGCAATGTCACCTTACAGTCGCAGAAGATCGTGCAACATTGCGTTCTTTGGTCGTTAATGACGCGCAGCTCCGCGCAAAGCACTGCGGCCGTGGATGTTGTTGAAGGAGCTTTCCTGAATTTGATGGTTGTGGCACGCGTTGGAAGAACGACCGCCGCTGTTGAGATGTTTGGCAGAACGGAGCCATCGGTGTAGACGTGGATACAGTCTTGGTACTTCTCATACAGTAGAAGTAAGGCAAACTGCTTCACCAACTTCGGCGATTTTTGACGTCAATGGATGGCGATGCAATTCACTGGGTACGTTCGTTTGCATGTTTGCGCCATTGATGCCAAGCTGCAATCTTGAAAGCTTCGCAGATTCTTTTCAAATGAATTTTAAAGCTTGCCTCGAAAGGTTCACCTCATTTGCCAGAGTTAATGGCAGCATTGTGCGTTTGACGTTGAGTTTTGCCCGGCGGAAGTGCGGGAACTGATGTGTCACTGCAGCGTCTGCTGGTCTGTTGTAGATTGTGTGGTTTTGACCGGCGTTTTCTTGAGTGAGCGTGCGATTTTCTTCTCCGTATTGGTGGGCATGCGATAGGTGGCAAGTGCTGTTGCGTTGTGAGCCACACACGATTCGCCCGATTTTCAGCATAACAGCGTAAGCGTTTTAGCCGATCACCGGGGACGGCATGGACAGGTAGCGCCATCGGGTGGGCATTATGCGCAATCAGGCTGGTTCGAGCTAAGGATTACATCACACGTGCAAGCGCACTCAATTGAGTTTTGGTATTATAATTTTTTGGTAATTAAAAATTATTTCCGAATTTGTTGAGCATTTCAGCTATCGTGCACGAGACAAGAGTGTCTAAGAAACATAAAAGCCACATTATCCTGACATCTTGTTTGTTTCTGGATGCCTGGTATTGTCAGGTTAATTACTGGATTTTTGAGGCACCATGGAGATATTAAAGGTCTCGCCATGGGTGTGGCACTAGTTGGCAGAGAGCCTCCATGTGCAGTTACTCTTCTACAAAGGGAAGTATGAGGCAGTTCGCCGGTAGAGAGGTTAGGTGGTGTCGGGGAGTTAGAAAAAATGTCCTATGTGTGTCCCCAAAGCTTCAATTTCAATATAGATCTCCACGAGGTAGCCTTTGGCGAAAACTATAGTCGCCACTGCAGAGGCACCCTGAGGCTAGCCCAGGCAGATTCGGAGCGCCTGTGCCTGAATACGTTGTATTATTTGTCGACTTGTTTCGCTTGCGTTACATAATGCGGGTACAGTGTATGGTAGAAAGCCAAGAAACGGCGCCCTGTGTAGTAGCATATCACTGGGCAGAATTCCCCAAGCCTTTCCAGCGAAAAACTTGAACAGGTGGCTTATGCCGTCAATCGCTTTTTCAGATGCAACACGTGAGGGCATTCATGTGTCTCTGTCGAATATGACACCCATAAGTTCGTGACATGGACAGTACGGTATACTTTGACCATTAATTGACGCGCTGCAATTCGTCATGGGTTTGCGCCTAAATGCCAGGAGAGCGCACTCCCCAGAGAAAATTTCCAGGCCTTGATTCCGGAAGTATAAATCAGTTGCAGTATAGCAGCTCTCTAGATCCTCGCTCGTAACTGCAGGTGAGTTACCGCAGATGTCAACATGCATATGTCATCTGCGTATGTTGATAGACAAATATTGCTTGGTAAGTGCGTATGGAGAGTGATCAGTGTTAGATGGAAAAGGACGAGGCTCAGCACACCACGCTGAGGGATGCCATGAAAACTGAAATTTGCAGAAGTGTTTCCGGTCTCCGTACTCACACACAAAAAGGATCGCATGTGGTATGCGATCCACTTATACATTCGGCCACCCACTCGAATCTCTTCTAGTGCGGCAAGGACGGCTTCATGAGTAACGCTATCAATAGGCTCCTTTGACATCGAGGAACAGAGAAGTGCAAAGACGCTTATGGCCTTTCTTATGCTCAACGTATGCAATTAGGTCGACGCTGTGTGTCAATGATCGTCCATGACATTTGGGTATATATCATTATACTCCAAGACCACTCCAGGTGGCCCTGGACCATTCTCTCCATCACTTTACTCACGCAACTAGTCAATGCGATCAGGCGATAGGAGGAGAGTTCCAATGGTGACTTGCCAGCTTTTAGCAGCGGTACTAGACGACTAGTTTTTATACTGAAGGCAACAGTGACCTCTAGCCAAGAATCATTATATAGCTGAAGCAGAGCTGTTCTCGCACGCTCACGCTGATGACCCAGAGTTTTGTAGGAGATTCCTTCAGGTACTGGCGCTGATGTACGTTTGCACGAAGTGGGTGTTGCCTTGAGCTTCTGGATGGTAAACGGGAGGTCCATACAGGAATCGCGTGGTGGCAGACAACTGCTCAAAAGTGGTAAGCTGTTAAGTGCAGTAGTTTGCCTTGATAATTCGGCACGAAATTCTTCAGCAAAGTAGACATATGGTCCATTTTGGGAAAGGGCTAAGGTCTTGAATGGTGACCTCTGAATGGGGGATGACCGCAAACTTCGTACCGTCCTTCATATCTTCGATAAATACTTGCGAGGGTAGAGTAGCTTGTTGAAAGTAATCCCGCGTTGGAATTGTAGCTTGTCCAACCGACGTTGGATCTTCTTCTACGTACGTCTAGCAGTACGTAAATCTTCTGTGTTCTTCGTGCGCCAGCACCTTTTTTCAGCTCGTCGTCGTAAGGCTCGAAGATACTTCAACTCTATGTCGATGTTCGTAACGCTTAAAGAGCATGGAAGCGTACATACAGCCTCTAAGTCTGATATGTGTTCTTGGCATTGATATTCCATAGCTCTATGTTGATGTTCGTAACCCTTAAAGAGCATAGAAGCGTACATTCAGCCTCTAAGTTTGATATGTGTTCTTGGCATTGATATTCCATTGGATTTCAACCGTGTCTTTAACTTTAGGAGGCGACAATCTTCTGATCTTGACGTAAGTTAGAATATGATCACTCCCACGCGTTTCTATGCCAATAAACCACTCAGCATGCTTCACTATAGGCTTCGCGATATAAAAGCGAAGTCGAGACAGTTCCTTTTCGTGGAACCACGCAAAAATGTAGGAATACCATCGTTCAGCAACCAAAGTTCATTGTCGGAGGAAAAAGACATCAAATTTATGCCCTTCATGTTAGTCTTCTGGCTTCCCCATAATTTGTGATAAGCCTTAATGTGCCTGATGATAATACACGGTTCAGGAGTGGATGCTGCCCCACCGCCCTGGTCTAGGGGTTAAGGTGCTCGGCTACTGACCCGCAGGTCGCGGGTTCAAATCCCGGCTACGGCGGCTGCATTTCCGATGGAGGTGGAAATGTTGTAGGCCTGTGTGCTCAGATTTGGGTGCACTTTAAAGAACCCCAGGTGGTTGAAATTTCTGGAGCCCTCCACTACGGCGTCACTCATATACATATGGTGGTTCATATCAATCATATCAATCATGTCAATTAAGGAGCGGATGCTATGATGTCTCATTGTCTTTTGTGATAGAACTGACGTGATGGTGATAGGTATGTGCCTACCATAGTGATGGCAAGCCTCCTCTTTTTCACTTTTTAGCATACGCATTGATTTCCGCCATGAGGTGGTACAGGTTGAAGGATGTAAGTGAGGTCTCGGCGAATGTGCACCAGCACCTTACTGCTTTCAGTAACAGCAGACGACATAAAATGTTTGTATCCAGAGAGTCTTATTGCACTCGATAAGTTCGGCTCACAAATGATGATTACGGGGAAAATATTGACGTACACAAATCTACGAAATTCAGCAATGCGCGATCTTAGTCTCCTGGTGTTCCACTGGAGTATTACTGCTTTTCGGACCTCATCCCTGAAGGATGGTGGTGGGTTAGCCATGGTCTATTCTGCTAGTACTTGAAGGACACTTCTGGCTGACGCGTTGTATTCATGTTGCTTAACAACACGCGAATGACGTCCACTAATTATTGCAGCATCAACACCACGTGATGATCTGCCATGGTGGCGAGCGCCTAATTAAACATGGGGGTTCGTTAAATTTCACCCCGTGGGCTGTACTATTGGATTTCACGTGTCATCGCGACAAAGGTTGCCGTGGCTAAAATACGTAAATCTGTTGTTCGTATGCAAAACTAATGGAATCATAATCAAGCACTTTTTTTCTTCCGCTATTCCCACCAAGGGGTGACACGTTGCATTTAGTTCTTTTTTTTTCTACAAGGGGAAAATCTTAGTTCAAGCAAACAAAGTATTATGTAGGAATAAATTAAAAATTCAGCAGATCCCTCGTACCTTGGGACTCAACGTTGTGCGAAGCATGCGGAGGAAGGTTATCGTGTTGTAATTTGTTTATTGAGTGACACGTTACCAAAATATGCTAAATATATGTAGAAATGTTGCACGCTCAGACATATGTTAAATAGTCGCAGATGTTTATATAACCAGTTGTTTCCACTTGCGCAACGATGCCTAAAGGACCACGAGTATTATTAGCACCACCAGAAGTGATAAGCTAATATGAAGCACTGCTGCTCGCGAGGATGGTAGCCCTGGACACTCCTACATGTATTAACTTCAGCACATGTCACGTAACTAGAATTAACGTTAACCCGACGTGAGAGCTGAGTCATAGGAGTACATATGTAATGTTTATAAAATTGGATAGCCAGTCCTTCAACCACAATTGACGTTTTACGGACACTATAGGGTCTATTTGAAACGTAGTTCCGAGACTTGGCGTGGTTTTGTGGTTGAATAATTGCTTACCACGCAGAATGCTGTGGTCCGAAACCTGCTGGTATTGACATTTATTCTTTGCCTTCGTCGGGTCAGCGCTGCCGATGTTAGCTTTTCTGAAGTAAAGTAGCAAATCGGGCTAGTTAGAACATTCTCATCACGGTACATTTCCCTACAACCAGTATACCAATAAAAAGCATGAAGAATACTTTTCTGCAGCCGATCAAAGCCTGCCAGTGTATATCAGAACAAAAAAATGCATGACCACTGCTCTGTGTCCGCACCGGTTTATGGCGCCGAGATGAGGCAAATAGTGGGCGTGTTTAAGCAAATACAATGCAGCGCAAGAAGCAATTAAATGAGCTCAGAAGTGTTGAACTTAGTGTGGGGCTTACAAGCCAAACACGTGTTGATGAAGTCTTAGTGGAAATTAGGAGGAAAAATGTGAAGACAGAGCGCGTATTACCGAGATCAATCAGTTGAAGGACCATTACAGGAATACACGAAGAATAGCGGGTGTCAAAGGATAAAAGAAGCAATTGATTGATTGATATGTGGGGTTTAACGTCCCAAAACCACTATATGATTATGAGAGACGCCGTAGTGGAGGGCTCCGGAAATTTAGACCACCTGGGGTTCTTTAACGTGCACCCAAATCTGAGCACACGGGCCTACAACATTTCCGCCTCCATCGGAAATGCTAAAAGAAGCAATCAAAAGCGTCGATGGAGCAGTGTGCTATAAAGCGATTCGCCACTATCAAGCTGGACGCAGCTGGCTGAAGACGGTGCTAATTGGAGATGCTCTCAAGGCGTCTTTGTTGTACTGTCGAGCAGTCAGGCTGTGAGGATTATAATGGGTATGTGAGACACAACTGTCCCGTAAGAGTTGCCTATAGTTTTGTGCACTGTTTACTTGTTCTTAATGAAGAAATAAACGAGTCGTCCCATTAAGCTGGCGTTACGATAACGATGTTACCTGCTTAATAAGAAATAGTTTACGAGATAATCAACAGAAATCACAGTGTAATCACAAGAAATCACAGTGTAGAAATCACAGAAATCACAGTGTAAATCACAAGAAATCACAATCAATCAAAGGCAGACTTCAGTTCAATGATTGCTCCCACGGATAGTATGCTTTAGGAAATAAATATGACAAATTGCCTCATTTTTTTGAGACACCGAAGGAAGAAACATGTGCCTAATGAAAATGGCACACGGACTGAATGACTCTCATGTGCTGCACGAACTGAGCAGAAATATACCACGGCGCAAACATATGCTGCGCAAGTGATAAACGTTGCGTGCCGACCTACTTATGGATACCCGTGGCGGTATTCAAGCATTTGTCCCATTACAGGTGCCGTTTTGTACAACAAAGCTTGAGTTGCGCATTAAACAGAAAATTTGTGAAGTGTGATTGTCGTTAACAAGGTGCACCAGGCTTGTCTTAACCGCTGTTTATGAGAACATCAGGCTGTACACTGAATGCATACATTAAGGCTCTTAACAAGGCTTGTCTGTTCATGTTGCACTGAAATAATAATGAAGGTGAACTTGAGATGCGTACTTGGGCAGTGCTTTTTACATAATTTTCCTTTAATACAGGTTCCCCTTATAGAGGGGTTGATAATTACCCACTATTACTACATTAAAAGTAAAAACAACGCCGCACACTTATGGTTTCTTTGACTTCATTTTTTGTTAATGTCATACGGTAAAGAAAAACAAATGAATGCCATAAACGGGTGTCTCAATTCATTCCCTTCGTATTTTCACAGAGAGCAGTAGGCTAGATGCGTTTCGGTGGCTTCCAAGATTTTGTTGATCAGCTGCCACGTAGTAAAAATATTACGTGCTTCGGGAGGTCATCAGGTATAGAGTTTCATACGGTAAAAAGTATGAAACTCAATGGGCAAACAAAATGTTCCACATTCGCTGCCACGACAACAAGGGGCGCTGGCTAACTTTCTAAGCGTTAAGATGTGAATAAGTAACGATAAATGTGGATGGGGAAGGAATACCCCGTAGTTCAAGTGGCAGAAAACCACGTACGTGATGCTAAGTTTGTGTGTTCGGTCCACGCTTGCAGTGAATTCTTTTGTTGACTTTAATTACTTTTCGCTGTGTCTCATAATTATTCCTCTCCAATTTATTACTAGAAAAAGTGCCCCGTATACTATCCCTGGTTTTCTTCTGCTTGTTTCACAATGTATTATCGAACAAGAGACTCACCTCTTGATCAATTTTTTCTCGTTTATTTCAATGAAGGCGTATTACATAAGGGGGGGGGGGTTATGGCAATGTACATATATCACTGAGCCTAAACGAATAAATGGAAATGGGTAAAAAGATATAATTAACATGAACATATCTCAATGTAGTTCGAGGCGGTTATGTCATGAAGAAGGGCAGGCTAATAACGAAATGCATACGTGTCAGCACATTTGCGTCAGACAAAGAAATGAGTTACTGCATCAGAGCGATATAAAAAAAATACAATCTTGCCGAGTTATGAGGACTCGTAAATTTTTAGGCGAAATATAGACATGCAGCATCGTCGTTGAAGTTAGATAAGGTTGAGGCGTGAAGCATTATTGCGTTATAAATTTTAATGCGGCATGGGGTGCCCCCGCCTTGACAACTTTCAAAAAGTGTGCGTACCAATCTTCTCGATGTGCGCACAGCGAGTGAAACCGAATCCTTACATATTTTGGCCAATAAGTGCCCTTTTTATGAACTACCGTGAAAGATATGCTCCCCACTTAACATACGTCTGTAGGAGTGATCAAGGGGAAAGATAGGAGAGCAGCGACGTGGTCAGGTGATTAAATTCACAAGCAGAACCGCCGCAGAATGGGTATGATTTTTAAATGAGACTCGACTTGACTTTGCGTCCCCAGCATGTGTCCAATTCACCACGTATGCCTGAATGATAGGAGCTCAAAGTCTTTGTCGATAATTGCTGAGGTTTTACGTCCCGAAACCACGCAATGTGAATATGAAGGACGCTGTAGTGAGGGGCCCCAGAATTTCAAACACCTAGGGTTCTTTAACGTGCAGTTCATTTGAGTAAGCGCGTACATAGCATATATTGTCTCCATCAGAAAAGCTGAAACTATTTTTGATTGACTGAGAGACCATGTAAATCCTGATTATTACATTTTATAAAAGTGAGGAACGTGCTCACAATTTTCAGCATTACAATTGTCCTGCAAGTTACACAGAATTTCGTGTTCTGGCTTCCCCGTGATAATTGAAGAGCTCCAAATGAACCACGAACGCTTTAAAGAGTTTTCTGTTTTGCTTTCTAAACACATAGCATCTTTCCCACGTTCTTCATCTCTCAATATACAAATAAAAAAGGTACCTTTGTGATCTCACCACTCTTGAATGACTCACTATCAGCCAGTCATGATATCCATATGAGCAAATAAGACACCTTTCCCATTCAATGTCTCCGGATCCTAAGTGTCGGGAGCAGGGATGTGTTTACGTCATCACTTTCTTCTCTGCCGCGGCCCCTGAACTTAATGAAATGAGCGC
The DNA here is from genome assembly GCA_013436015.1 of Rhipicephalus annulatus. Classification (NCBI taxonomy): domain Eukaryota; kingdom Metazoa; phylum Arthropoda; class Arachnida; order Ixodida; family Ixodidae; genus Rhipicephalus; species Rhipicephalus annulatus. Next base: position 613,849 of record WOVY01010452.1, read on the forward strand.
GCATTTTTTTTTTTTGCGCATAACGGTCATGCGGACTGTGGTTGGTGCTCAATAATACTATCCGTCTCTTTTGTAGACGGCGAGGCTTGCGTATCAGCTGCCGCAAGTGAAGCCTCCGGGTAAGCTCTTGCGTGAAAATAGCCCTCGGTCACTCCCCGATGGCGTAAAACACAGAGAGCAGGAGGCGCCTTTTTCGCCGTGCACGGCGGGCTGCTTCATGAGCGCTCCATAATGGCTCATTTGAAAGGCGCACAAATGATTACACGTCTAAAAGTAGGAGCATGCACTGTTTTCGTTTTTAGTCTGGGCTTGCAAGTGGCCAGGAAAAGCCTTAGGAAAATATGAACGGAAAGAGAAACCCGCTGGTGCTCGTGTATAGCGCGCCGGCGGAGAACAAGAGAAGGCGAGCCCGATTCGATTGTTGCCTTTCCTCAATCTCTTTCTATCGCCAGATCGAAGGAAGTAGCCGGTGGAAATTGGAGCACGTCTGCGACCGCAGCGGCGGCCGAGAGAAATGACCACGTGCTGCCTCTCCGCTGCTCACTCATGAGCGCTTGCCTCGCAACGTGTTCTTTGCTTTCCGGAAGTAGCGCCGCATATATAAGCCTCGCCGCAGCGGCGTCCGTTCGTCAGACTAGCCCCTGCCTTCTCAGTAGAAGCCGCCGTCTCAAGCAAGACCATGAGGATCCTGGTAAGCGGTCGCCGCCGCTCCGTTCTTGGTGGGGTGGCTTTGCGTCGAATTTGTACGGCGCGTGAGCCGAACGCGGGACGACTCGCGGGACGATTCGTGAAGCACCAGCTGCTGCTGCTGCCGCTGTCGCTCTCGCGAAAAATTGATGGAGTTCGTCTCTAAGAGAGAAAAAACGGGAATGGGGAGAAAGTTTGGAAGGAAGTGGAGAAAGCTGACCACCCTCTCTGCTCCCTCAAACTTTTTGATAACTTTTCTTCCTTTCTTGTTGTTTGCCCCATTAGGTGTTTAGTATAGTTCATAAGAAGAATCTGCACGGTAGAAAAGCTTTTCGAATGAGCTATCTTCTTAATGGACATATGATAACGACTGCGCTCCAAACGCGGGTACCAGACCTTTATTGTGTCTTCTATTTTATTCCCTTTTTTTATGACTCCCACCCCGGCAATCACGGGTAAGCGATTTCCCTAAAGTGGATATCGATTTTCGACTGATCAATTCGCACCAAGCACTAGCTCATCGACACAATATAAGTGAGCGAAGAGATAACGAATGAACTGAAAAAAAATCAATCAGTGCCAAAAAAAATGCGATTTCAATGAAGAAATGAACGCTTAGACGGAGTTTAACAAGACCGCCACATTGCCCCTATAGGTTGTGTATTATATTTTGCCTTTTTTGCTGATAAAATATGGTTTTTATAGCCGCAGCGAAGGTAGAAAGTGGTCTTGTTTGTCAGGCATTAAGTACACTAGAATCTGGTGCGTGCTAAAATGAATATGTAGCAAAATTAATTGAATCCTGAAACTATCAGGCCTCGTAGGTTCTCGCACTTTTCAAAAGCATTACAAAAAGCACTTAGGCTTCAATTTAGGTTCGTCATTTCGGCTACAATGATGGTCAAGAGTTCACCATCTAATCCCGTGGTACCAGGGCCTGGGACCTTTTGGTTACCCTCGTACATACATACTTTCATCGTCTCCGTCCAAAACTTTCTAAAGGACGTTTTTTTGTAGGACTATTACGTTAGTGTGAAGCAATATTTTTTTATTTCGTGAAAGTTAATTTAGCCATACTGGAACCTAGAAATCTATGAACAGATAAATCAGGTTGCATGTCAGCAAAATACCAACCTTCTGCGTTTAGCCACCACTTTTCTACAAATGATTGAAATAGCCGTCCAGGAAATTCAGAGGCTCCCATACGAAGACGAAAACACCATGCATTCATGCCATTTTGTCTGTGACGGGCTGGGGCGCTAAATGTAGTGTATCCTATTCTACGCCACATTTCAGAACTGGGTTTTGCAGTAGTACCCAGGTTGGTGCTTGCGCATACAGTTTCCGCTGAAAGATTATTTGCTTTTGCAGTTGGTTTCCCTGCTCATCTGCGCTCTTGCCGGTGCCTGCATAGCCGGATTGGTCGGATACGGAGGAGGAGGAGGCTACGGAGGCGGTGGCTACGGTGGCGGCCATGGCTACGGCAAGTCGCTGCCGGGACCATCCTTCCTGATCAAGACCTTGCACCACGTTAGCAAAGTGAGCCACGGAGGACCCATCCTGAGCAACTACGACCTCGGAGTCGCTTACGGACACGGTGGCGGCGGCTACGGCGGTGGCTACGGACATGGATGGCACTGAATCCGGGAGGCCTAGTTATGCAGGAGACACCGTACGCTGCGTCTGTGGAGCGGCTGTGTGTGCAGAAGCGTTGCAGCTGCTACGTGCCGCACGAGAGCTTGTCTTCTTCGTTCGAGACAGATCGTCTTATAGTCAACGCGTGTCAGTTGGCAAAAACTTGCCCCGTACGCGAGCAAAGGAGACGTTGCACTAGAAAAGATGTTTAAGAAAGTCTACGACAACCGACAATGATCAGTGTACGAAAACGTAACCAGGCAAACTGTATGTAGTGATTCGAGAACGAAGTGCCACAGCGTTCCACAACAATGCCAACGTCTTCTGAAGTGTATATTTTGTACAGAGAAAACGAAATTGAGTAATAAAGCAAGTGCACTGAAAATGTCCAGAAATACGTGTACTTATTTTGTTCTTTTGTAAATTTGTAAATCCCTTGTAAATTCCCCCTAAGACGACTAGAAGGCGACAACCATCTTCTTTTTTTTTTCTCACTTGGTGTATCAGGCAGCAGGGATTACGAGCCGTGGCCTTACATGCCACTGCCAAGCACAGTCTTCCATTTCTTCTCTTGAGGTGGCGCGCTCATCGGTTTTGTTCGCCACCCAAAGAAGAGCGCTACAACAGCATCATGAGGCGTTGCGACACATAACTTCACGCGACAATCTTTGACGTCATTTCGGGATCTGTACGTCGTCATGACGTAGTATGGTGAATTCATCACGTGGTGATGATATCTTGCATCGCTCGTCCCCAACGCCGCGGGACGGTCGCCGACGACAGTCAAATTTCCCGTTAGATGAGGCATGTAAGGCTTTCGCCCTATAATAATGTAGGACTTGAAGACGCATTCAATTCCTTTACAAGCCTCGTACGCCTTACAACGAACACACGAGTATGAGGCCATGCTTTACAGAGCACCAGCGTGATCATCTTGGATGGTAAACCAGCGCAGGTACTTTGACACCTGGAAGTGTGCCTTTGCACCGTTCGTTAAATTGTTTGAGCGTCCCGAAGCTGAGTTGCCGGGAATAAAACCCCGGTTTCAATAGAATCCGACACAAAATAAAGACACTTAATTTTTACGAGTGCAAATTCTCGAAACGTTCATTAGCAAATTCGACTCTAGGGATATTGGTGTTATTTGTCTTGAGGTGGGAGTCTAGACAGAAATACTCACGCCTCATATGATGCGGCATATTCTTCTCAAAAGAGTATTATGGGTCCCTGTTGGTGGTAGTTGCCAGCCTATTCCCCCACATTTCTTTTTTGTGCCTCTTTGAATTTATTGTAATAATGAAATAATTGGTGTGAAACGCAAAAGTCAGCTTTTTTGACAGTCGATAGCAGGATTGCAGTGATTGCAAGGGTAGGATGGAGGGAGGATAAGAACAACGGACGGACCAGGGGGCTAGCCAGTTCTCAGACCAGCTGGATACCCTGTGCTGGGGAAGGAGATACGGAGAATAAAAAATGATAGAAGAGAGATGTTACAAAAAAGAAAGAAATAAGGAAAAAAGAATGGAAAAACGAGAACAATAATACGTTTGCCAGCACTGCTTAAAACTTGTATAAAAATGCTGTTTGTTAAAGATATTTGGCTTGAGTACAGTTACGACAGTTGAGCATCATTACGCGTTCATGCATCAGTTGAAATGTCAACGAAACTAAACAGGTTGCTAAAGGACGATATGAAGCACCTAGCAACATTTGGCTGGTTTACATAGGTTTCGATGTTAGTTGTGGCAACATACCTACAGTTAGTTCTTGCGTTGGTGCAAGCTTATCTCGAGAAGCACGTAGTATCGCTGCAGAGAAAGAGAGATTTAGCTGGCATATAAAAATAGCTGGCTTGCTGTTCTGTGTCAAGAAGGTGATTGAGCAAAGCACCCCAGATTGCTTAATGTTGGTGTGTGAGTTGTGTATAAGCTCTGTATCTGTCGGGCAGATAACTTCAAACTTCATCACACCCATGTGTTATGACATGGCGAGCGTGCTTTCCAGCAGAACCCTTCAGTACTTATGAAAGAACTTATTCTTTTTCATCTGCCAGCTGCAACACTTAGGAGAAGTGCAAGTAAGCATCTGCGAGCTGAAACATGGGAAGGCTTGCTGTAATTTTTTTATATGGGAATGCATTCTGGAATATTCAAAATATTAAAATTATTACTGCCCTATCACCCCAGCAATGAATATGCGAGTGTATCAGGCACTTTAAATACGCTCCGTTTTTTTACGCCACAGAATAATTAAAAATTACTTATGAAACATAGCATCTCTCTTTGTTAAAGATTCATAACTCAAAAAGGCATATATTAGTTGTTCTATACATTGATGGACACATTCGACTAAATGGCAACATTTCACTAATTATGCTCAATTATTTAAGACGCACGTTACAATTTACGACTGAAGTTCGACAGTTCGCAAGCTATTTCCCAAGAAAAAAATTTCTCCGTACGATACTGCTTTCCAGATATTCATTCACAAAATACAAGAGCAAGTACCGATTGGGTATATGTAAACTGGTAGTGTAAGTTCCATTGAAGCTCATGTGCCCAGTAGTTGGTGGCTCGCTGCCATCATCGCCATCTACGTATGGAGGGAACAACTAACGACGAACAAAAAAATAAGAAATAAATATGACGTCACAATCACAAGCAGTGGTGAAGTAGTGCATTTGCCCTACATGGCGGAAAATCGAATTTTTTTTATTGCTGACGTTTTACGTGTCGTTATAAATACGTTTTTGATGGCCCATTATGATTCAAAAATTGCGTGCGCGAGAAAAAAAGATTATCAAGAATGATTGAATTATCAAAATTGTTTAATTAGCGAAATAGTGTAAACCTTTGCTGATAAAATTGTGATATAACTCGTCACACGCACAATAGTATAATAGTTCGAGAACTCACGCTGTCCAATTGTGCAAAACCACTGCGGAAAGACAGCAGCTGATAAAATTGTGATATAACTCGTCACACGCACAATAGTATAATAGTTCGAGAACTCACGCTGTCCAATTGTGCAAAACCACTGCGGAAAGACAGCAGCCTTGCGAATATCACTTTTGCAACCATAGTATACAGCGTAATGTCACTTAGGGTGTCACATTCACCGTCTCCCAAAGGCGAGGGCGCGCTGGCCGTGAGCCAGCGAATGCAGTCGGCAGGTCACAAGAGCTGCTATCTACGCATTCTGTGGGCTAGTTCAGCTCTGAAATCTCACGCCAGTGCACAGCACATCAGCAAATAAATTAACTACGGAAGTTACGCACGAAACTACCACGCAAAAGTGAGCGATGACTCATTGACCCAGCAATGAACCGAACTAAACACAAGCCGTGATAGGAGGTAGCCTGGATAGCCCCCCCCCCCCCCCCATAACTATGGCACTCGAGCATAATTGAGGCAATCAACAATTTATTCAAGTCTCAGTTAAAGCTTAAAGTAAATGAAGAGTTGCCTTTGTCATACAAAAAAATTACGACTATTTATTTGAAAAAAAAATATATATATTATTGAGTTCTGGGTTTTGGTTATTTTGCACCTCCTCACCAAGTCGCGCTTCAGTCGTTAGCGGGCGTTGATGCCTGTGCCAATAGGTTTCCGCCACTTTCGTTCCAAGTTTTTTGACCCTTGCAATTTTACCATGAAAGTACTATCAGCGTCAAATGAAATCCCTTTAGCGGCAAGCCTTAACGATGATATAGTGCGCGCCGTCCACTTATGCGCATGTACAGGCACGCATATATATGCGGTGAGCTCCCAAGCAGGATTGCGCTCCAGTCAGTGGTGATGATAACTAGACGGGGTGCACTGTACTATCACGAAGGCTTGCCGCTGTGCGGTTTTCATTTGAAGCTGATAAACATTGGCCTTTTGTAATTATTCTGTATTTATTTTACCTGCTTTTACTGTAAACATAAAAGTACACCGCAAGTTTGCTGGTGCAAATCTCCAAACCTGTGCAGTTTCCCAAATTCATACTAAGCGGAAACACCTTGTAAGCTGATCCGCTACAATTCGTGATATGCAATATGTGCCGAAAATCAATAAATAGTTAAAAGTTCATTGAAACAATACTGTTATTACATATTTCAGTGTTTCGATTGTTTCGATTTATTGGGGCTTCCACTTTTAGCAATTGTTTTACCAGACTAAAATTCTGACCTGAAAATTTATTTGTGAAACTTTATTTCAGCTATTAGTAGATGCATCTGGCACAGTGACCACAGTTATCGGTAACAAGAAGCATCTCTTACTGGCTTTCATGTCTCGTGTGAACCACTATGAGTTCTGGCAAGGTACGCCACTGCTATAAATAATTTGTTCATTGTTTATTGACCAAATTATATGGACTGACTGACTGACTGACTGATTGACTGACTGACTGTGACTGACTGACTGTCTGACTGACTGGCTGACCGACTGACTGTGACCGGCTGACTGTGACTGACTGACTGACTGTGACTGACTGACTGACTGTGACTGACTGACTGACTGACTGATTGACTGACTGACTGACTGATTGACTGACTGATTGACTGACTGACTGTGACTGACTGTGACTGACTGACTGACTGACTGACTGACTGACAGAAGATAGGTATAGATGGCCTGCGCCTTTACTTGACCAGCCTTGTGTGGTTTGTTATCGTTGTCCAAATACTAGGCTTCTGCCTTCCACAACAATATGATTACAATTATCATTTCCGGCTGCTTACGCCACAGTGTGAAATCGTACTTGGTCTTCGTGCCAAACATGTGACACAGCATTCGATTCATCATCGTACTTCGATTACTCATATTAAAAAATAGATGAATAAGTCCAAGTGAACCATGCGTTTTGCCATGCGTTTTGCTTTATACTATATTCACTCCAATCATTTTCCCATAGAGACCAGCTGGTCTCTATGATGACGTATCATACACAGGCGTCATCAGTTGGTGTTTCTCTCTCGCCATTATGCATGCGTTTTTAGAAAAACAATCGTTTAAATTAGGCTGCGCTCACAAGCACCGAAAGATCTGACCCCCTGAACACTTTAAGCGTTGATTATTCCGGACAGCATTCGTATCTAGCTGCATCTAATTTGCTTCGGGGCATTGCCAGCTCTCGGCTGAAAATCGTCAGTTATAACAGCATATAGATCGTAAATTATGCGCGTTATCGGCTACGTGAACAGATAAAACCCTCAGCAACGACGCCTATTACGAAAACACGGCGACACGCCAGCGAGGCTAGTCTCTCTGCATAGCTTTACCACAATTCATACTACGAGCCGCCAACGCTCTCTTTGCGAGCACAGGGCCGGGCCAGTTGTCCACCACCTCCCTGTACCCTTCGGCACTCGTCGTTTGCGGTCGCGTCCACCAGGGCACGTCGCGAAGTGGACCACAGGAAGTGCAGGAGCTGATTGGCGCTGGCGGCGTAAATGGCACTGCCTTCAAGTGCAGGCCCCGTTCACGCGCCCGGCTTGTTCTTGCCCACACCCCGCCAAGAAAAAAAAAAAGAACAGATAAGAGATCGCCGTGTTTTGCGCAACGCCTCTCAGGCATTTCTCCTTGCCACTCGTCCTTTTTGCTGTTCTTGGCGCTCCAATTCCACATGATTCGGTATTATGTTATGCTCGCATCAGCAGCCACATAATACAAACAAAGACTAGATTGAAACATTCGCAAAGCGCTGGCTTCCGCATTATCACATTTAATATCCCTGTTAGGGTGGGTCTGCTCCCCAGCACCGTGTGTGTGAAACTGATGGTAAACTAATGTTGTTACTTGCTGCATTGTTACTTGGTACGTTCTGCTGTCTGCCAAATACTATGGTCAGTGGACGGTTTCAAGCTCATTTTAGAGGCTTTTTATTCACTGCCCACAACATTACTGTACACAGAATCTTGATGTTAAAAATAAACTGAAACTGAGATTGAATGTAACTGTATCATTAGAACTGTATGGAAACAACGCAATGTTTACAATGAATTCATAGCCACAGTAAATTTGATAACGAGTCCTGTTAACCCTAGTCTCATTAGATAGCCTTTTAACGGAGTATAAAAAAGTAAGATTACGATGTGCGTTTGATAAGTTTTCTTGACTGCATATCTGACGGCGTGGACACACATATGGTAGTCCACACTTCGTATGCGCATATTCGGCGCAAAGGTACTCTAACGTTCATTTTAGTGCCGTACTGTAAAATAGCAGTACATCATATTTTCTTGCAATTTAGGGAGAGAATAACGCGGCTAATAAGGAAAGTGATTGGAAATTAAGTAATAGTTAAGTGAACATGCAGAATTCGATGACAAAGCTGCCGATAAATATCCCGGCTAGAAAATGGCACACAAATATGTGCTAATCTTCATTAAATGAGAGGACAAGATCAGTGCTAGGAAACTTCAATTCGCAAACTTAAGTGGACATAGTAATGGACACGGACAGCTGGTGCACCTGTACGCCTTCGTCTGTCCGTGTTTCGAAGGCAGACTCTATTGGAGTATGCAATCCAAGTTATCCACGGAAGCAGCACTCTTACACTATTGTTTATTGTACTGGTTCCCTTATATCAATATTGCGCAATTGTGCCGGTAGATAATGTAGACAGACATCAAAATAACATGTACAGAGAGACTTAGTAGTTTTACTTCATGGCATGCGTAAGCACAAGTACGGGAGCAGTGTGGCGCATTCAAGGTCGCCTATAGGACAACCTGGATTATAAATACAAGATTACAAGTCATCTTTCACGCAAAGCCCAAACAAGAAGATCTATCAATGCCAGCCAATTCCAGTAAGACAGACGTCGGCCAGTTTATTTCTTCGTGTAAAGAATACGGAAAAATTACTGCACTTATTCAACCTCATTTCTCTGAAAAAATGACATGCGATTCCTAACTTTTTATGGATATCCTATAATCTTGAACGAACGAGGCTACAGTATAGAAAGTGGGAATGAATGGATGACTACCAAAAATAAACTCCTTAATCTTGAAGGAAGGAAGGAAGGACGGAAGGAAAAAAAACAGCAAGTAAAACAAAAAGAAGGAGGTTGATTCGTTCAGAATAACTGCTATGCTACACTATACTATTAAAAGAGCCTGGAAGAGTTTGAATGTTTGAGACGTAAAACGAAAGAAATCAAGGCAGGGAGTACGCGTTCGAACACACACACACACACACACACACACACACACACACACACACACACACACACACACACACACAACACACACCCACACACACACACACACACGCATAATGGCGTGTGACATTGTGTGACATTGTGTGACATAGTGTGACACATGTGTGTGACATTTAAGACACGCTAGCGCGTCTGTATAAGAAATTATTGTACTCATCAAGCTATTTTATCATGAATGCTTTGCAGCACTCGCCAGCGCTATAGAATTGTCAAACAAACCCATTTTTTTTCAAGAGAACATTCAACAAGTTAATAATAGATACGCTTAGGCGTACCATAACACATGTAAGGTACTCTCCAGAAATTAGTGAGAGGTGTATATGTCAAAAAGCAAGTGGGAAGGGTTGAGGGAGATGACAAGTTAGGATTAGGGGTGCACGAATTATGAATTGTAGAACCGCATTGAATACAAATCGAATAGGAATTACGCCTAATCGAATAGGAACATGAATAAAACACTATTTGATTAGCTTTACAATAGTAAGGCACCAATTTTCAGAGCAAGCGTAGATTGGGAAGGTGTTAATAAAAAACTCGAGAATGGCTGAAAATTTTATTTGAAACAAATATTGACAAGATAAAGCAAATAAAACACTACAATTATTTTTAGCCAGCAGAAAATTCTACAACTATTTAAACTAAGCAGCCACTGGAACTTGGAAATACCTTGTAAGTCCGTGCTGAATTATAGTGGTGACTACAATATTAAAGATGAAAATTGTGAAAAGTTTCTAAATAAAAGTGATACTTAAATATTATGCTGTCTTCATGAGTTAACATCATCATGAATTTCATAGTGAAGACAGTTGATTGCTTACACTGTTGGTTCAGCAACACTGCAGTTTTAACTCTTTCGTTACCACAGCTATTGAAATTGATCACCGGTAATTGACACTTTTGGGTCATCAATTTGGCATTTTCAACTTGTTCATCGTGCACCCAGAACTTTATAGTAGTTAGTCTAACCACTTAACTTTCAGAATCAATTTGAATTTGCTAGTTTTGGTAACATGGTGATTTCCGACAAACGTTTGCGGGAACCGATGTGCGTGTATAGCGTGTGTAGTATACTAGGCATGCGAACTTGACAGAAGTGCGTGCGTGCCCCTTGTGATTGTGCTACAGTAACAGCAAAGTTCTGTAATAAAAAGAGTTTTTGCAAGCCAAATATTGGATTCAAATATCAGCTTGGCAATTTTAAAATGTTGAGCAGTAATGATTGCCAAAAATTTATGCCCGCTATTAAATATAGAACTATTCCTAAGAGCCTGGTAGAATTCTTTCCGCAAAAATATTCACGAAGGTCCGCCGCGTGTTTAAAGTGTCGAGATGGCTTCCTCAGGCAGTTTCCAACAGCTTTGGGTTTGCTTGCATCGTTATATTGCACAAAGAGTCACATCAAGTGTCACAAGTCGCTCCTATGACGTCGTTGTCACGCGCGCACGGGTGCGTATAGCTTCTGACCTTTGAGCACAATGTTATAGCTACTCTAATTATTTGCTTGGTCCACACTTCGCTGGGCGCGCGATTTGCTGGCGCTGGCTGCAGAGCTTCTCCTAATGACAGGAGGGCCCCCGAAGCACATCTTGGCCCGGACTGCGGTGCAGCGCTAAACGTTTTAGAACTGCACGCAATATTGCCCTTTTTTATATCAATTACGCAGAAATGCGAAGAAATATGCTTGTATGCATTTATTGGAACGCCAACATAAGCGGAGTGAGGTGGCTCATGGGTGGCTCAATGAGGTGACGCTATATGAAATAGCGAAGTTCATTAGACATGTCATTTATAGAGAGATTATTCACATCACGGGTGTACATCTATATTTGAACACCTGGGGACTCTTATCGCAAGACAACAAAGATATATTGAGAAACGTGAACGAGTGACACTTGCGTCTCACGAAAAAGCATGCAATGCTTCACCGCATTGCACGTGCCACAAAACAGCCCCTCGGTTCTGATTACTTTTTGTCTATGTGAAGAGAAAATTTTGTACAACATTCGTTTTTTATACTGTTTCTGGGTCATATATATAAAAACGTATATTCTGAATTTTTCTTTGGAAAAATTTTGCATATATAGTGTTTTATCATACTGTTTATCAGCTGGCAACAAAAATTCCACACTTTTCGCAATTTCGTTAATTTTAAAACATTTTAGTTGCTCAAACACATATACTTTATGGAACGAGCATTTTATTTTGCAAAGTTTGATATGCTGCAATGCGTGCTGAAGTGCTTTTCAAACTGGTAAAAAATACATGGTCTGCCCGCATCTTGGCAATATGACGATGAAAACAATCAATGTTACCACTCACTGTTCCCAAGTCTCATTCCTTCGAGCCTTTTTTGTCGTTGCTCATTATTCAATAAAATAATTAAAATATTTCGTTGTTTCGAATATGCGCTATTCGATTCGTCATTCCAAGTCTTCGATTATTGGCACACCCGTAGCGAGAATAAGTTTAGAATTTTCTGACGTTTTGTTTTGGGCACACACCTACGTTTAATTTGTGGTAGCTTTTACGGGCACCCGTTTCCTCAAATGCATACGTGGAAGACGGACGCAAGGACCCTTGTGTTCGAGCATTCGCACTGTCGTTAGCGGTGCTCAACGCTACAACGCCTCTTTATTTCATTTTAGGTAACCAGGCAATGGTGTACGAACAGGCCGCTGGTACGTTTACATACGACTACCTCACTGTAGTATGAGTCCCTTATGCAGACTTTCTTCCCGCTGCACTTGTGGCGCCCTAAGAATCTCCCCCCCCCCTTCTTCTTCTCGGGGGCTCATTTCAAAGAGGTCAGTCGGCACGATGGGCGGCCTATCGAAAGCTGTAGGTGGTATGGGTCTGTACACGCGTTATCCGCACAGCCATATCGCGTATCGGCGACGTTCTTTCGCCATCTGCTTGCGTGCGGCAGGTGTCCCGGCACGTGCGATGTGACTGTGCGGGTAGCGCGTGTACAGGTCCTGAAGCAGATTGGTGGGCGTCATTTCAACCACCACCTCCTTTAGGGAGAACCCTGAATAACCAAATACAAAGGTGTAAATAATAAGAATGTATTTGTTAAACAAATAATTTCATACTCTACTTGCTCATTAAATTTGTGTCCGCGTAAGCACATAAAGCGTTTATATGGGCAGCATTTATTAAGATGCAAAAAAAAAGTTTTAACTAACGCTGTCGGTACATTTTGAAGGCCCTGTGCAAGTTCTTCACAATGCACTTACAAGCGAAACTAATTCGGTCTTGCAGTGATAAGGAACTAGTTACGCCTTCTAGAGGTGCACATGATTGTTTAGAAATAAGGCAAAAAATTGAATATATTTTCTTTTGCCGGGTTTAAACACTGGTACTTCTTAACACTTCTTAATACAAATATTTTTAAACATTATATTGAGTAATTTTTACCAACGGAAGTAAGAGCATATTGGTATACCATGCCAACAATGACAATCTCAGCTGATTACTGTAATTATAACAGAGTGTAGGTTGTAAACTAGTTGTGAATATATTTTCTAACGTGATAATAAGCGTACCTATAGGAACTTTTATCAACAAAAAAGTAGTAGTGGCGTTAATGAACGCGAGTTTAGACTGGTATACACTACCGGCCGTGCTTCCGACGGTAACCGTCATGAACGCTTGGTTCTATACTGCGACACCAAAAATCGTTGACTGTTAACAAACAAGCCAGAATTTTCATTACTAGAAGCGCATTGTCCTTGTGTGTATGCGCTAGTTCATGTCCACAACAAGGAAAGTTCGACTTTATATGCATCACCCCATAAAGGACAGGAGACGTAGCAAAAATAAGAACAGAATTTTTTTGTTCATATATGGAGATAATGGATGCTTCATTAGTTGACTTAACGTAATAATTATGCAAAAAATATTTCTCTACTAGGAGCAAAGTGCATAACAGAAACGTAAACACACGATAGTGGAGAACAAAAACACACGTTATATAACACAGCATATGGATTATAACATATTGCTTTGTTAAGATTACCAGATACGCATACCTTGCACTAGTTTTGAATGCGATTCCTTCTTGCCCCAGCATACACACTTTCACCATATCTGTCAATTCGCTCACGTCTGGGTGCTGTCGCAGTTTCGTAAACTTGATGTACACCATGCAAGATCGTCATGAGTATATGATAGCCATGAATGACCAGTAGTGATATGAACACCATGCCACGATGTCATGTAATTTATGACATACACGACTTAATGCCATATACATGCCATACTGGCTGATTCCTTACTTTGATGTATACCAAAATGTGCACCACATGACCTGTGTGTGTGTGGCAAACACATCAATCTTCATGAGAGATGCATGTCTTCTGTATCACGGCATGAATGAGAAAGATTTTCTATTCATAAGCCTGGTATATACTTACTGCAGAATGTTCATGCAGATATTGCAAACATGAGGTAGTGAATTACGTCATGACTCCAGAGACAATACAACTTACGAACGACGTCATACATCGCGTGCACCTCTATTCTATCAAACGAACGGCGCTGTCGTGACGCTATAGAGGACTAAATGCCACTCATTAGGCATCACAGTGTAGTCGACGTCCCAGGCTTACTAGAAACGTCGAGTACACAATGAGCCTACACCAGAAATAACCCTATTTAAACAAATACGTCGATTTGCTTCGTAATACTTGTACAAAAACAAAGCGATGAGGCATATGCAGCTACTCACTAACTGCTTCGTAAAAGATCGATCCCCAAGGCTCGTGGGAATCTGCCAATTTTTTTTCTGGCCTGCGGTCTGCATACCAGTGGGTGCCTCTGTATCATGGACAAGTAATTGAAATTATCGACATAAAGTTGAATAGCCCGCGCACAGGTGTTCCACGATGTAAGATTGTAGTTGCTAATCAGAAGTAGCTGAAACTTTCTTCCTCCACTTTTCTGGTTGAGGGAGAGCGCACAGGCAGGCACGTACACGCGCTAAGGCGGAGAGTTGCTGCCTTGAAGAACCCAAGGCAACTTGTTAAAACGTCGGATCTCGCGACAGCTCCTGTTATATGCTTTTCCTCTTTTCAAAGCTGTATACTTTCTCCAAGCCTCCTGCCTATGTTGCCGTTCAAGAAAAAATTATGTTGTTTCCCGAATGATATGATTACAAGTAATATATGATTCTGATTCCTGAGCGGGAAACTCCAAATTAATCTTGACATGTTGGGGTTTTTCAGCGTTCACGGGTATGTTTGCCTTTCTTCGCCTACGAAATGGCTGAGAATCAAACCGTCACTCTCGTGTTTAGCAGTGTCACTTTGGCTGCTATCCGATCATTGCGATTAAAAATTAAAACTATGCTTACTTACACGTTGAATAGAAACTATGCCAGTACGTAGTGCAATAAACAACAGTAAGCATGTAGTATCATAAACGTTAAACTAACCCACATCGATAGCAGCTCCCCCACTCAATGGTTAGTGGAAGCGGGATAAGTATCAGATGCAGTCTGATTGATTGGTTGATATATGGGGTTTAACGTCCCAAAACCATCATATGATTATGAGAGACGCCGTAGTTGAAGGCTCCGGAAATTTAGACCACCTGGGGTTCTTTAACGTGCACCCAAATCCGAGCACACGGGCCTACAATCATTTCCGCCTCCATATGAAATGCAGCCGCCGCAGCCGGGATTTGATCACGCGACCTGCGGGTCAGCAGCCGAGTACCTAAGCCACTAGACCACCGCGGTGGGGCGAGACGGAGTCTGCTAAAGCATTCACTCATGTGTAAAATAAACTCGTTTTTGTAGTTTACACCGCGTCCAAAGGCTTGTCGTCGGTTTAAAACCCATCTAAAGTGCCTACGCGTATACGTCAACTTTTTTGTACCACACTAAACAGAGGACGTTGCAGCAGTAAAACCACTGCGATAATCTTGGCCCATTACGGAAGAATATCACCATAGTGTACCTCCAATACAAATAACGGTGTATCCAACTGCATGATCAATTGAAAGTACTCAGTAAACACCCTCTTACACTGAACAAAGTGCTCGAACAGTAGCCACCTCCTGATGACAAGAGACGTAATCTTTAAAGCGCAGTGTCAGCGATGGTGTCAGCAACAATGAATGGAAAAAAGGAAAAGAAGCGGCTCAAGCCAAAATCGAACCCAAACACTCTGCAGGGCACTCAGGTGTTACACCACGGAGCCATGTCATTACCCGAAACTGCTTCTGGAAGCTGCTTCATTTTTAGATGTGTTATTGCGTGACAGAAACGTAGAATCACACTAGCTGGCATCACAGCCTTGTGAATTGTGCAACTAGTGGGTGGTTGAAATTGCCTTGCATTATTCAGCAAATTAATACATGTCATCATCAACCACAGCAGCAACAAAATGTGCTGCTGCGTAGGTGCAGCTATTTTTTTTATTCGACGTTATAGATGCACCAGTTACTTCGAAAAAATGATAAACAGTTGCGTAACGGGTACTTTGTACTAAGAAGTTACTGCTTTCGTGACTCAGCTGAAATGCACACGAAGAAGCGAAACGCAGCAAGCGAATGAAAAGGTGGTGGCGAACAGGCCAAATTACGTTATCGCGTTCCACTCTTAAATTCGGAGATAAAGCATTCCACGTTTTGTAGTGGACAAGGTTTTTAGTGGTGTTAATGTTCGACAATATACTGCCGACTGATAGATGATACAGAAAGATAAACTAAACGCCAGTCTAGCCACTATCCTTGATTGTGAAAAGGGGGCAAGATGACGAAAAAATGAGAAGAAATGATAAAAATAGGTGTCCAAAAGTGCACATCAAAATTACAAATCACCAGCCATTCTCTCAAAGTACAAATGGAGCTGTAGCCTACACTGCAGAAAAGCTGAATAATGAATTTCCTGGGGCTGTTTAATAAGTGCCGAAACAAGTGCGCAAGTAGCTGCGCAATATAGTCCCAAAGGCTGGAAATTGAATGCATGACCTCGTGCCTAAGGACAGAACGGAATCGCTGTCACAGTAAAAGCCGCTTTGCACGGTTACAACCAAATAGTAAACCTCGCTTAAGTTAATCGCATTCGCCAATCTGCTTCTAACACAAGCATCCGCTCCTCTCGACGTGTTTTACGCATACAGTATGCCACACGTGACATGACTGTGTGTTCCGCCGATAGGCTCTGATAAAGCTGGTGTCTGAATGGTCGGAGATGATTAAAGTGTATTCGAAAGCCTCCCCCCCCCCCCGAAATCAGAAACTAAAAAAACAGAAAATTCACCCCAGTCGGTTCCAACTTCAGAACAAAGTCCGAGTCCAGAACTGCAGCACGCCTGCCACTGATCTGTGCAACGGAACCCTGCTAAGTAGATTTCATTGTAACCGTAACTACTTTTTTTGCTGCTAATGTGAATACTGCACATATTAGTAATTTAAAGTCCGTTATGCCTAGTTAAAATTTTTCGTCTTCCCGGGCAGTGTCCAAAATGGTGGCTGAAACTTGTTACGAGGTTCAAGTTTTCACTCGAAAGCTAGCAACGTGCACACGCGTTTTTACGGGAGGATTCCCCGCCTGAAACAGGCGAGAGGCGATTGACGTCACGAAACCAAGGAAATGCAATAGCACGGGGCGTCAATGCAACTCTTCTCCGGGTGGGATAGCGACAGCAGTGGGAGCAGCTTACATTTATTCTTTGGTTGCAAACAACTACAATGTAATAGTACTGCTAATTTCCTAATCTGGCTGTTTTTATGGACCTCACTAAACGCAGTTTCTTTATTTTTAGTTTTGCAGCCATTACTGCGAAGCTTGCAAAATAATAATGCAGCTATACTGACACGTGGGACAGGCCAATCTTTTCGAAATTGATAATATTTAATAGCAGAACACACGATCTGACCATTTCCGTTGTCTAGACTACAATTGTCGAGTTATTCCCGAAAGAGCAATATCGCACACCTGGGAAGCCGCGCGGTCACGACACCGTTGAACGCGTCGGCGCTCGTCGGGCCCTGCGAGCGCTGTGTGGTAGCTGCAGCACTGCGGGGTGCCACAAAGTGGCGACTCGCGGCGAGCGCTCGGCCCGTGCGGTGCCCAAGCAGCAGCCAAATGAGAAGAGTGAAAATAGGCGAGTCAGCAAAAGAGCAGCATTGTCTCAACGGCGGCTCGGACCGGCATCCGTCCTCCCTCTCTTTTGTCCGGCCGCGAGGCGCGGCCCGCGCCGGCCACCGTCGAAAACCAGTTGGCTATCAGGTGCGCCCCGAGTGAGGGGGCTGACTCGTTTGATTATAGCTGCTCCCTAGTGTGGTCATATCTTGAAAAGCGAGAGGAAGTGTCAGGAATTAGAGCAGAATTCAGCGCGCCGAGGAGGAGTATACGCACGCGCTCATTATTAAGTGCATCCAATCTTCCGGCATGCCGGACGTGTATAAAAGGCGGGCCCTTCGCCACCCAAAGCAACAGTTCAGCTCTTGACTGCACAGCCGAGAACGCAGGACCGACCATGAAGACCATGGTAAGCGCCACCTCGTGCTCGCTATGACGCCGTACAGCTGACGGTGTGTGGTCGCTGGACTCGTGCGCCGAGCCGAGTGCCCGCTGCCGCCACTGCTGCCGCGGGGATATCGGCTCGGTGCCGAAGCCCGAGCTCGCCCTTTATTTTTTTCTCAGCCGTCTGTTGAAGGGTATTTAACGTCTCACTCGAGGCTCCACGATTGATAAAGATGAGCAAGATGAAACATTAGCAATACTTATAAAAAGCTGAAAATGTGTAGAGAGGTGAAAAAAAAGATGAAAAAAAGAAAACAGGAGTTAGGCGAGGAAAATCTGTCAAAATATTCATCAAAGTTAACCAACAAAATGCATGCTAGAATTCACGACTAAACGCTATTGATACTCTCCAGTCTAGCATGATGGCGCCACAATGTAGAAAAGGCAAAAAAAAAATGTATGCGTGAAGTGAAGCTCCTGTGAGACACCAAAGGGACACGTGACTCCAAAGAGACACGTGAAATGAATTTTGTTTTTATTTCAAGCTATTGCTTGACACACATTGTATCTGGCTCGCTTGCGCAATTGTCGTTGTTCCAGGTAATGATATGTCACTATAGTTGTATACCAGTCGCATTGTGCTTTTCTTGATGACTATGGGCTGGTGCACGGCGTTTTTTTTTGCAAAATACAGACAACAAATCTGGTGCTCAGGTCCACTTTGCGACCGTTGTTTTATGACCAAATTCGAAATATGTGCTTTTATTGCGAAAATGGAAGGGGAAATTTTAACTGCAACATATGAGACTTTGTGAGTTTAATAGCTAAATGAAATAATTTGTAGGATAATCGTAGAAGCAATCTGTGTAACGAGATAATTTCAGGCATGCTCATCAGCTGCATAGGCAACGGTGACGCAGCATTTTCTCCAGATGGAAGCCTTAAGAACAAACACACCGGAGCAATCTACAATCTTTGAGTGGCCATGCAATATCTTTTAATATATCATACTGTGTAACTGATCCTTTACGCAGGCTACTTGAGTTTATTCACATCACTTGGAACCAGTGTGCAGCAGTATATGCGAGACAAACTGAACAGTTCTGAGGGGACACTGTTTAGAAGATAGGTGTATACAGTCTGGACAGCCTGACTTCTAGTCCGAAAACTCACGAATGGTCATGCCGCAATTTCAGAATTGGGCAGAGCATTTAAAATCATCTTTTAAGCTGTGACGCGTGCCTGAAGAAGAGAAGGGTGACGATCCCCTATACGTTTACGGAATACGTTCCTTTTTTCCTGCAGCTGGTTTCCCTGTTTGTGAGCGCCCTGGTAGGCGTCTCTCTGGCCGGCCTCGTTGGATATGGTGGAGGCTACGGAGGTGGCTACGGTGGCGGCTACGGCGGAGGCCACGGCGGTGGACTCCTTGTCCTTGGTGGATACGGTGGCGGAGGATACGGTGGCGGTGGAGGATACGGTGGCGGCTACGGAAAATCCCTTCCCGGACCATCCTTCCTCATTAAGAGCGTTCACCACGTGAGCAAGGTCAGCCACGGAGGGCCCATCCTGGCCAACTACGACCTCGGCGTCGCTTACGGTGGTGGATACGGCGGAGGTTACGGAGGAGGCTACGGTTTCGGAGGCGGTTACGGAGGCTACGGCGGTTATGGAGGTTACGGATGGAGCGGTCTCGGCTACGGCCACAAGGGCTGAAGTTAGGACGTCTTCACTCGTAGTCAAAACACGGACGCAGAGCGTACGGTAGTATAGTCTAGCCGAAAGACAACCCTACATTTGCAACAACGTTCATTCGAACAATGCAGCCTGTGCCGCAAGAACTTTAAAAACCACGTATAAACAGATAGAATTACAAACAAAACAGACAGACATCAAGAGAAAAGATGCTCACCAGAGAAGTTTTGACGAAACCAGCATGAGTGAGTATATATCAAGTATACTGAGTCGTAGAAAGCGAGTGCATCTAGTAGAAGAATCACCCTCATCCCGAAGCCTGCGGACTGTGTTGGCTCTTGCGATGTATATTTTGTACAAATGAGATCACACTGCTAATAAAACAGATGTACAGGAAACATTAGGAGTTTTCTTTCTTTCTTTTTCTTTGTCTATGCTCGCAAGCAACACCGCGTAGTACATGAAATAGAGCGGATACTACGTGCAATACTTTTTTGCCGAGGAATACAGGTTTAGTGCTCAAAACAGCCCCGCAGGAGAGGCGTGCTTTGCTTCGCATAAAAAAAAGCTATGCAGATATATATATATATATATATATATATATATAATGTTGTTCGCATCTGTAAATAATACTAGAAACAGTGTTCTTACAGCAAAAATTTGTGCAATGATTCAATTGTTTAAAGCAAATGATAGACATTATGAAAGGTGGTAGAAGTTTGTTGCAAACATAATGGCGCAACCTGTCAACATACTATTTCAAGCCTGTTGACAGCATTTAGTACAATAACTTTTAAACACTGACATCTTTGTTCAACTCAGATGGTATTTGATGTTATAGTACTAGTTTTCAGAGCTCGAGTGTGTCTTGGGAGCGCACATTTATCTGTGGCTGTCGTTATTTAAGCGTTTCGTTACTTCACTGTCTTTACCGAACTGTCGCATCGAAAGGCACGATGTGTTATTAAGCTTTATAATTGCTTAGATTTGCGATTTAGGGTGACGCATGATATGAAAAATGGACGAAAATAGAATTGGTGGAGCGTAAACAAACACGCTAACTCTGCTCTAATTAGAGTCACCGACTCCCGCGAGTCTAAACAAATGGCTCATGACTCCCTGTTCAGGTGCACATCCAACAATTATTTGCAGGCTATAATTGTAGAATGAGACAGATACAGGAATTGAGAGGGCAGGTAATTACTGCTTGTATTACAATTAAACGTCAGACATCCAAGCGTTTGTCCTAACAACGTTATTTGGTCCACCACGGTGGTGAGATCACGGCGCTCGCCTACTGACCCAAAGGTTGCGGAATCGATCCAGGTCGCGGTGGTCGCACTTCAATTGAGTTGAAATGCTGGAGGCCTGAGTACTGTGCTGTGTCAGTGCACGTTCAAAAACACCAGATGGTCAAAATTTCTGAAGCCGTACACTATATATACACGACCTCTGATCATATAATAAATTTTGGACGTAAAGCCTCAGGTATCATTATTAATTGCATTTTTAGATATATACATATAGGAAAAGTAACTCAAAACGCGCACGTCAACAGCTTACCGTAATACTGATTACTTTTATCGAAGCATACGCTTAAGTCTGCGCTAAGTGAGAGGATAATGACTGAATACTCCTTCTACAATATTTACTGAAATGTGGTGTTAAGCAAGACTTAGAGGCACAAAGCGAGTATAGTGCAGCCTCTTAGCGTCGCGCTTGGACGGGCATTCGACGGAGTCAGTGAGCCCGGCTGGGCTCGTGCTCAAAAACGCAGCCCATGCATGGCTCTATGAAGTATTACATACTTGTAAATACTTGCTGACACCACTGCCTACCAAGAACTTGCTGTTTTTAAGACGCATTTGTGGTTAGATAACTGCAGAGATTTTTATCGCCTGATAGTAAGCTGGCCAGAACGATTGATTACTGTGATGACCAAGTGAACCAAACAAGTTTAGGCTGCGCTCTTTTTATTGCCCCATCAAAAAAAAAATGACAGGGTTCTATGAGCACTAACTAAAAGAAGTGCATTTCTTTATTATGCCACGTGCCAGCTCCTTCTTCACAAGCATAAAAGACATCTATAAGGAACTATAAACTATAAACGGACACCCACGAAGCACCAATAGCGCAGGGAGTTGAAAGTGTCGTAACAGTGGCTCATGATTAACGATCATGACAGAGATGACGAGTAAAACCAAACTAACTAAGACTAACATATTTACATCATAACTGCAGCAGCTTTTCCTTTAATGCGGTACCGTTAAACAGTTCGTTTCGCAGGCTTCCGGTGTCGCCATCGGTGTCGCCGTCATTGTTTGTGGGCGAAAAATAATCATCTCGCTCATGATTAAAAAATCTAGAAAGATGCAAATAAGATGGCATCACCCAGGTGAAACAGAGAATGAAAGAAAAAAAGACTAAAGATATAAATAAAGAAAAATGAAGGCAGGAAAAACCGTAAATAAGAAAAGGAAAGACAGATAGGAGAAAAGAAAGATAAAACTGAAGAGAAACAAGGAAGGCTGCCCCGCTCCGCACCCCTTTCAGGCTTGACACTCCTGTAGTGCAAAGCTGCATTAATTTTCTTTTGTGCTGTTGTTTCCTTCGGACATTCCAAAAGTATAGAATTGACAAACCTGCTGTACGTTTTGTTCGCACACAAAAAAAAGTAGATCTCACATAGAGTGGCAATCCATAATATAGGAATCATGAATGAGAAAGGTTGACATGTCACTTAAAAATCAGCACAACGTTACGAAGCCCACGGATGTACACAGTAAGCACAAGTAGAAATGTTATGCGCACTCAGGTATCTAGATTAGATCCAAGTATGTTGTTTATAGTCGTGTAACGACGGTACCACTAATGTTTGCATACTAGCACCAGAGGTGAGTGGGATGTAAATTAGGCCATACATAATTTCAATGTCATGATAACCATGTTTACGCCTGTCATTTGTGTTCATCGTCCGTTCGGGTCAAGTAATCCCAAATTTGGTATATGTGAAGCTGGCGAAATGACCGTGAGTACGCTATGAGCGTAGCTTGTGGTCATGTTTTACATGACATGCATATCGTGATTATCTCGCTTGGTCGTTTCACATTCCTTCGACGTCCATTCACGTCACGTAACAAGTTTGGTATATGTAAAACAAACAAAACGGCTGCGAGCGCATCTTGATCATGGTATGTAGCGATGTTCCTACATGACACGCATATCATGGTTATCATGTTTGTACCAGTCATATACTTCCGTCATCCATTCACGTCACGTAACCCAATATGGTACATGGGAAGCTAGCCAAACAGCTGCGAACGCACTATGAGCGTAACTTGTAGTCATGTTTTACATGACACGCATGCCATGATTATCATGTTTGGACATGTTATTTCCTTCATTGTCCATTCGCATCACGTAACATTAAGTTTGGTATATATGAAGCTGGCGAAGCAATGACGAGTACGCCATGAACGTATCACCTGTAGTCATTACTTACATGACATGCATGTCATGACTTCCACGTCAGGGCCTGTCTGTTATATTCGCCATGCAGTCATGCCATATCAGACCTGTTTTGCAATAGGTCATGTGAACGAAACCACCGCAAGAGCAGCAGGACCATGAAATTACATACATGTAATGATTTTCATGCTATGACCAGTCACTTATTCATACAGTCATGTTATGTCATACCAATTTTGTTATAGATCCCATCATCGAAACGGCCAGGAGAGATAAAAGTCGTAGGCGGCTAGACAGACAGACAGACAGACAGACAGACAGACAGACAGACAGACAGACAGACAGACAGACAGACAGACAGACAGACAGACAGATAAATAGATAGATAGATAAACACATAGATAGATAAGCTCGAAATTGTCGAAATCCATTAAGAAATGCTTCGCCTTTAAAATCTAGCTGCGCTTTATATCGCTTGTGAAAGAAAACGCAAGGAACAGCGCGTAGTGCCGTAGCTGGTAATTTGTTATTGTGTCAAGGCGAAGGGACATGTTCTGTTTTTTTTTCAACACGTTGCTTCGGCGTCACGTGCGATATATATATATATATATATATATATATATATATATATATATATATATATATATATATATATATATATATATATATATATATATATATATATCAGGTTTTTTTCTCACCCTCTTCGGTCGTGTAACGCGAGAGGCCAATGAAAGTATCAGCAATGGAGAACCTTTTTGAAGAAATGAAAGCTCAGCTGCCATAGCCAACTACCGATAGGGGACGCACGGTGGACGCCGGAGCGAGCGGACGCGCGTCGCATACGCTCCGCCGAACGTGTGCTCTCGTTGACCGGATTACTCCGATATCGTCGCCGGCACTGTGTCGGATCATCAAGTTTTAACTGTCCTGGGAACCGCACACCCTTCCCGAGGCTGTAGAGCATCTCCATTTTTCTCTATCGCCTTCAGAAGATCCCATGTGAGCGCTGGGCCGCTGGGCCTAAGCGTCGACCCAGCTCGCCTGTGCGAGTACGGGTGACTAGGCCTAACGGCGGGACCCCTTCCACAACAATATGGACGCTAGCACTACGCCAACTGCTGACGTGACTACTACCGGATGCGTTCAACTTGCATTCAGCCCCAACGACAGCCATGTTAACACGAAATCTCTCGACCTTGACGAGCTCACTTCGGCAAGCGAAGATGAAGTTGCCGTGCACCATCCTACATCGTCTGCATCGCTTGGACCGGCGACCGACACCGACGCCAACTGGAAACTGGCGATTTCCCGTCGCCAGCGTCAACGCCAGAAAAAATTCGACAAAGCTCGAGCGGAATTGATGCAGTCGGCCGGTCCTGCAAGCACTCCGCCCAGCCACGTCAACGCCGGGGCAGCTGCGGCTGCGAGCGCTCCTGCTGCGCAGGCAGACGCGGCTGGCGTCGCACCGGCACGAACACCACCACCCGTAACGAAGCCGCGCCAGCTACGACGGAAGCTGCCGCCGCTTCCACGCACGGACATAAAGATCATCATGCGCCCGAAAAAGGGCCTGGCCATTCGGAACTTCACTACGCATCAAATCTCTCGAGCCGTAGCACTGGCGGGCAATTCTCGACAACATTGTACTGGTGATCATTTCATTATACGTACTCGCCCCGGGTCGAACATCATCATTGCCAGCACGCCACATGTTGAGACGGCCGAAATTCTTCGTCGGATCACCACCCACAAGCTTGAGAGGAAGACCTATGAATTCAATACATATGTGGCGGCCCCTGAGGGCGCCTTGCGGGGAGTTATTCATGGGATAGACCCTGGCACAACTCCGGAAGAACTCACCGCCAACCTTCGCGTGCGCACGCAGAGAGTGACAGTGCACAGTGCACGAATGCTTGGTGCTACCAATTCTGCTGTGATCACTTTTGAGGGCCCCCTTCTGCCCCGATATGTACTCTATTACGGTGGGGAGGTGGCTTGCCATCCCTACAAGCCGACGCGACAAGCCTGCCAAGTCTGCTTACAACCGGGGCACCGCTCAGACGTATGCCCCACGCCAAACACTCCCGTGTGTCGGCAGTGTGGTATCCTCAACCCCGTTGACGGTCACCCCTGTGCTCCCAAATGTCACTTGTGTGGAGATGCCCACTTAACAAGCGCCAAAGAGTGCCCTCAGAGACTGAAGGCCCCACGCCCACGGCCACCTCCTCAACCAGCAGCACCAGCCAGGGGCCGCAACCCCTATCGTAACCCGCCCACTCCCAAATGCAGGTGATTCAGCAAGGAAAACGAGACCTCATGCAGCCACTCCCGCTCACGCTCGAGGTCACAGTCCTTCCCGCCCCTCCCTTCTGTGGAACCTGGCCAACAGCAGCAGCCACAGCAGCGACAACATCCGAAGAACCAGATGACCAAGGGGCAGTAGCAGCAGCAGCAACCCACCTGTCAACAGTCTCAGCACGCCTCCAGCAAACATAATGAGAAGCCCAATCCCACTCCATCAGCCATTGCCGACAATAAGGTGAGCTGGTCAGCAAATGTAGATCCTCCCATCGCTCCACTCAATACCCTGTCCACCGTATACGAACACCTTCTCGCGGAAAACATAAAACTCAAACAGGAGCTGGCGGCCGTCAGGGCACGTCAAGCCAAGGACAGTTCTCAACTTCATGCCCTAATGGCGCGTCTTGAATCGCCGCCCGACTCTCCCGAAAAAAAAAACCCAACCTCCCCCAAGAGACAGAAAACCCCTAAAACGGCGCTATCAATTCCTGCTGCGTCGGGCACCACAGTCACACGCGAAGAGTTACGCGAAATGCTCTCAACGCTCGTGCAGCAGCTATCGCAACAATTCAGTGCCGTATTCACGCAGTTCGGAGAATGTCTCGACTCTCTCGAGACACGCTTCGAGGCGCAAATTGCTGAAACAGGCGAAAACATACGCAGGAAGAGGGCCACTCGTAGCTCGCACGCCACGACAGATCAAGGTAACCATAGTCTAGGATTGGAATCACATGCATCCGAAATCCTCGCTACCCCCGCATTGACACCCAGCGCCCTCACCCTCACTCCTACATCGGCGTCGCAAGCCGAGATTCCGACACCCAAGCCTTTCCACTCAACGAATTAATCATGGGCAGCACAGCCCCACTCATTGGCGAACATTTAGAGGTCTGGCAATGGAACTGCCGCGGCTTCCGCAGAAAGCGGAGCCTCCTCCAACAGTACATTAACACACACCTTGCTCGGCCAGATGTCATAGCGCTTCAGGAGCCCGGAACGCCACCCATAATTTCAGGTTATGAGTCCTATAATAGTCAAACAAAGGGCAAAGCGGCCATCCTGATTGACAAAGCGCTAACCGCAGTTTGCTTAGACAATATCCCAGACACCAACATAGAACATGTGATTGTGGAGCTAGTTCTCAGGCAAAAAAAGAAAGGAGAAAAGCGAAGTATCATGATTGTCAACGTATATAGCGCCCCAAAGCAAAAAAACCACTGATTTCCATGACCTCGTCCAAGGTTCCCTACCCGGTTCGGCAACAGTGTGTGCAGGGACACTTGCCCCGATCTCACCTTCGCCCGTGGCCGTGCAAACCATAACTGGGACAACCTGCAGGAATCCTTGGGCAGCGACCACTTCATTCTCCGCACAAAAGTTACAGAGAGCGCAGCGCGTCGGTCTATTGGAGAAGCACGCATCACAAACTGGGACGCCTTTCGTCGTGAGAGCGAATATTCACTCGACAGCCTCACAAGCCTCACCGACTGGTGCACTCAACTAAAGAAAAGCCCCGCCGCGGTGGTCTAGTGGCTAAGGTACTCGGCTGCTGACCCGCAGGGCGCGGGTTCGAATCCCGGCTGCGGCGGCTGCATTTCCGATGGAGGCGGAAATGTTGTAGGCCCGTGTGCTCAGATTTGGGTGCACGTTAAAGAACCCCAGGTGGTCTAAATTTCCGGAGCCCTCCACTACGGCGTCTCTCATAATCATATAGTGGTTTTGGGACGTTAAACCCCACATATCAATCAATCAATCAACTTAAAGAAAATCGAGAGCGTTGGACCACCACCATTAACAGAACACCTGCACTGCCGGAAGTGGACGGCCATCTGCTACATCTGTGGGAAGCCCGAAGGAGCCTCATCCGCAGATGGAGGACGCAAAAACATAACCGACGCCTCAAGCTAAGGATCGCCACACTCACCACTCAGACAGAGCAGTGCGCTACAGAACTGGCGCGACTCAATTGGGCCCAGTTTAGCGACTCTCTTCGAGGCTCATTGGGCACGTCCCGCACGTGGCACATTTTGCGCGCTTTGATGGACCCCACTCGAACAAAAAATGAGACGAATAAGTCAGTCATGCGCCTCATACACGCCTTTGAGGGTACTGACGATGAGCTGCTGGATCAAGTCCGGCGAAAATGCTTTGGCGATTTCTACCCACCCGCATTTCAGGCTGCGTATCGTGGACGTGCCAATGACACTCTCGACCGACCAATAACGGTGGACGAAGTTTACGCAGCCATTCGCAGCAGCAATCGCAACACAGCTGCTGGGGCAGACGGAATCACGTACTCCCTTATCAGGAACCTCAACGACAGCGCCGTACAAGAAATCACGGCGTTTTTCAATGATCATTGGCAACGTGGCACGCTTCCTCCTGAATGGAAGCACGCGGAGGTCATAATGATACCGAAGCCGGGCAAAAAACTTCAGATCGAAAACCTCCGACCAATATCGCTCACTTCCTGCCTTGGTAAACTCTTCGAGCGCGTCATCACTAATCGCGTGCAAGATTACCTCGAGGACAATGACCTTTTCCCGCACTCAATGTACGGGTTCCGGGCGCATCTTTCAACACAGGATGTACTCTTACAATTTAAAGAAGTCATTGATAACGCCCCCCAGCAAGGAGGACACATTATCTTGGCTTTAGACATTGAGGGCGCATTTGATAACGTTAGCCACCAGGCCATACTTGAGGGCCTCGAGGCCCTGCATTGTGGGCAGCGCGTCTACAGTTATGTTCACGCCTTCTTGTCGAACCGCACTGCCACAGTCGGTCTCGGCTCCATCCGATCACATGTTATCAGGGTTCCGAACAAGGGCACCCCGCAAGGCTCAGTGATTTCCCCGCTACTCTTTAATGTATACCTATGGTTGGCCTGTCACATGAACTCCACCGCATCAATGGCATCCATCACGCAATGTATGCGGACGATATCACCGTCTGGGCCACGCGGGGGTCCCTTGGAGAAAAAGAATATAACCTGCAGCAGGCAGCCACATGTGTCGAACAATACGTGCAGGCACGAGGCCTGGCCTGTGCAACAGAAAAATCTGAGCTTCTACGAATTTATCGACGCAAGCTCCCACCATCGACGCAGAACAACCAAGGCTCCCGCCTCCAGGTCGTCCTTGCTGGCAAACAAATCCCAGAGAAATCCACCATTCGAATATTAGGCATGTGGGTACAGTCGAACCGCCATGTGAATCACACACTTTCCCTTCTCCGCACCACTACACTGCAAGTGGGCCGAATGATATCTCGGGTAGCCACTCGTCACCATGGCATGCGCGAAGAGGACACCCTGAAACTCATGCGTAGCCTCGTGGTCAGTAGGGTGACATACAGTTTGCCCTACCAACGCCTCACCAAGAGCGAACAGGGCCAAGTAGATGCAATGCTCCGCAAGGCCTACAAAGCGGCACTCAAGCTACCACCAGGTACTCCTTCTAGCAAGCTCCTCGCATTGGGCCTACACAACACCTTTGAAGAACTTTGTGAAGCACAACTCGCCACACAACTGCAACGGCTCACGCAAACGCCTACAGGCCGTGACCTGCTCCTACGCCTTGGCTACATCAGCCAGTTTCACGATGCAGCTCGTCGCAAGCCCATTCCGGACCAACTTCGTGCCACTTATAAGGTCGCTCCCATCCGCCGAAATATGGATCCCCGACTACATCAGGGCCGGAGGGAAGCCAGAGTGGAAGCCCTCGAGCGAACCTATGCACACAAGAACACTACGTACTATGTTGACGCCGCGAACTACGACCATGCAAACAATAAGGCTGTAGCCACAGTCGTGGACCACACACTCACAGAACGTACCAGCGCTTCCGTGCGGTGCCGCAACA
Organism: Rhipicephalus annulatus; assembly: GCA_013436015.1. NCBI lineage: Eukaryota > Metazoa > Arthropoda > Arachnida > Ixodida > Ixodidae > Rhipicephalus > Rhipicephalus annulatus. Next base: position 643,183 of record WOVY01010452.1, read on the forward strand.
TCACCGATGCTGAAGAAACTGCCATCGCGCTCGCTCTCTCCCTCGGCTACAGACAACGAAGGTCGCTGACAGTTCTCACGGACTCTCAAGCAGCTTGCCGCAACTACCTACAGGGGCGCATCAGCCAACCCGCTCTGAACGTCATCATGAGCGTTACAGACACTGGCGAGCCTTCCATTACACATCCACTCAGAATTTGGCATCGGATTTTATGGACTCCGCGCCACATGGGACTGAAGGGGAATCAGGCAGCGGATAGGGTAGCTCGAGGGTATGCGAGCCGAGCACCTTCCAACTCCGCCCCTGAGGAACTCGTTCCGGTCCCTTGCGACTATTCGGCCATCCTAAACCATTACAGAGGACTTAGGAAAGCTTATTCGCTACCACACCGAACACTAAATAAAGAGGAATCGGTCAGCTGGAGGCAAATTCAAACCGGCACGTTTCCAAATTTGCACATCCTGAGTAAAATGCACCCCTCGGCATCCTCTCCTCTCTGCCCATGGTGTTCAGCTGAAGCCACTCTGTACCACGTCACGTGGGAGTGTCAGGCCATTACGGCCTTACATCCAGTACAAAATCCAACAGCGGAGCGATGGGAGGAGCTGCTGGCCAGCGAGAACCTGGAAGATCAGTTGAGTTTGATCAACCGGGCCCGCAGAGCGGCTGCTGCAAGCGGAGCCCTGGACTTAGCGCCCCCCCTCCCCCCACAAGCCAAGCATCTCCGACTACTCGGAGCTTCTCCGCAGACAATTTCATGTAAATAAATAAATAAATACGTTTTCACCACCACCACCAACTACCGATAGCAGGGACTCGCATAATAAGAAAGAGGAAGAAAAAAAAACAAGGAAAGAAAATGATGTCAGCAGTCTCAAACTCAGCAGTCGTACTGAAGCATTAGTTCAGAGTGGAAAGTGAACATAATTGTTTACTGACGCGAATTAGAACAACGGCTTCTGCGCATAGCGACACATCAGTGGAGTTTCACGCTACGTCCCAGCAGCGGCTGCCGTGACAAGCGTTCATAAGTTTAAAGCACCGATGCATGTTTAAATAGGTAGGACGCATGAGCTCGAGTATGTTGTTATTTTGATGACACTTGAAAAAGGCTCTCTGAACAAGAACTGGCTGCTCGAAGTTGTAGCACAGGGCATTGCTTGCCTCACATGTTGGAGGATGCAAAGTTACTTTTGTTATTATTTTCCTCACAGCCTTTTGTTTATCGTACAATTCGTCAGGGCAGAAGATCACTCGCGTGGGAAGTGACACTTATATGCACATTTTTTTTCAATCCGTAGCGTTCTGGAGAATCACATGGGCAGTAAACTGAACGCATTTGATGCAGAATAAACATAACCGTGTATTTAAATGAGGTGATGTGAGATACGTGCTTTAAAGAAAAAAAATCTCTAAACGTATTCTACAACAGGAAACGCAAGCATGCTTCTTCAAGAAACTACGAGGAGGGAGATGTAGTGAATTTTTTATAAGCAAAAACAAAGGAAACGCGTGGTCTTGTAAAGTGGGACATAGGCGGTTGAGAACATTATAATTATTGGTGAAGACAGGGTCATAGAAAAAGGGTTGATATCTACTTGTAACGATGCATTTCATTTAAAATTTACATGTTGCAAAAGAAGAAAACAGAAAAAAGAAAGGGTGGGTTAACTAACAAACCGCATTAGTTCTCTCACTTACCATGCACTGCTAGATTATATTGTTATTACTGAGAAGCGTAGGAGTGACAAAACCTATATTACGGTGATTTTATGGAAGTTAAAACAACAACAACAACAATAACAAAATTCGCCTTCTCAAGCACTTCCGGCTGACTAAGGCTGCTAAAATAAAGAAGAAACTTGGCAAAAATATGAAGAATGTTGAAAAAAAATTAAGAGAAGCAAACTTCTTATTTTGTGAGATGTAAAACTTATCACTATTAGCAAGGATGTATGAATGTACCTGAAATCGTACAACTAGGCCCCGCCGCAGTGGTCTAGGGGCGAAGGTACCCGGCTGCTGACCCGCAGGTAGCGGGATGGAATCCCGGCTGTGGCGGCTCCATTTTCAATGGAGAGGGAAATGATGCAGGCCCGTGTGCTCAGAAATGGGCGCACGTTAAATAACCGCAGGTGGTCTAATTTTCCGGAGCCCTCCACTACAGCGTCTCTCATAATCATATGGTGGTTTTGGGACGTTAAACTCCAAATAGCAATCAATTATTGAAATCGTACAAGATGAACTAGTGTGAATCCCGCGCATTATTAAAACTTAAAGCGCACCTGAGCGTCGCGAGTAAAACACGATTGCGTATTCGGGCCCTGTGCGCATCGCCATCTCAACTGCTGGCAAGTCTGTTGTTCTCGTCAGCCGTGCAAGTCAGCCGTGCCATAAAAAAATGAACGACTGCGTGCGTAACATTTGTTGTTTAAACTATCTTGCAACGTCTACTGCAAGTAGAAGAGTTAAGTGCCCATAGCATAATTTTTGCTTTTGCGAACAAGCAATGTCGCGAAGGCAACACGCGAACCTACGGAGCTTCCTCTTCCGATGAGGTTTTTGCAGCTGATGATGATTAAATATCTCAGCACTTTGTAATAGGTAGACCTTTAGAACATCCACTCGTTGGGCAATTCACATCTTTTGACGCCTGTTTGTACACTTTTGCCAAGCGATACGAGAAGCGTTAAAAGGGCTCGTTCCACTATATGACATTCTTATAGAGTTTTCTTTTTCTAAGCAGTTTCAAGCAATACTGTGACATTCTAGTAGAGAACCTGCTACTGACTCAAGGGTTTTGTGTTTGAATCTCGGTGGAACCAAACAGTTTTACTAATGTGCTGGCTTTCATCGTTAAAAAACTTCTTCGGTGGCCTTGGTCACTGGCTGTTTGGCTGGCCGGAGTACGAGTCCGAAATCACCCGCAGGCCTAGAAAGAAGCCTCAAGGCACTTATGATACCTCTTGTTGTCTACTGCCCAGCCTTGATAACTCATAGTCAGTCGCCACTTTTCACTGTAACTACTTCACCAATCTCAGCGGTCAGTTGTCCTAAGATCCGGAATCCCATCGGTCCTTGTGTCTCCTCAATGTTCCGACCATTGCTGCCGCTCCAATATAGCAAGCTTAAAGGGCACATCCACTCCTCCGAAAGCCCGACTTTGTCGACTACTTCACAAATTCAAGATTCACAGTGGTGCGCTACATCGCTTTGTTTATCACGTCGGTGGAAAACCCGTACCCCCACCACTTGTGAAGCAGGGCTTTGCTTGAGTCGAGCTCACGTGCACAAACTTTGATGGTGGTATCTAGAGAAATAAGGAAGTTGTACAAATGATGATGATATCTCTAGATGACAAAGAAGTGCCTGCAACTACGCTCACACTATTTTTTATTTTGTTTTATGGCGTCTTAAATGTTAACTATTTTAAGGCGCGTAATTCTGCAAATAAACATTTTAACGAAGCTTTGAATGGCACAACTGCGCGAACAGTCATTGAATATGCCTTGGCAGAGGATTCTCAGGGTCAAAATTTTATCATTTGACTTGAACGTATACAAACACATGCCGCACATTTGTTTCAGTGGTAATTATCACTTTCATTTCAGTATAGCTCAAGAATGAATGATGTTGAAAACCTTTATGGAAGATAATGTAAATTTTTCGATTAAACTTTCTTTCATTATCATTATCCGCCTGACTACAACCACTGCAGAGCAAAGGCCTCTCTGATGGTTCGCCAATCAACCCAGTGTTGTGCTTTCTGTTGCCACGTTATACCAGCGAACGCTTTATTTCATCGACCAATCTAACTTTCTGTCTCCCCTTCGTGCGATTGCTTTCTCTGAGAATTCAGTCAGTTAACGTAATGATCAACGCTTATCCTGCCTACATGCTACGTGCCCGGCCCATGAACACTTCTTCTTCTTGATTTCAACGATAGTATTTTTGACCCCGGTTTGTTACGTGACCCCTGCACTCTGCATTCTTGTCTTTTAAAGTTAAACCCATCATTTTCCTTTCCATTGCTCGCTACGTCGTCCTCAATTCAAGCTGAACCCTCTTTGCAAGCCTCCAGGTTTCTGCTCCATAGGTAAGTACTGGCAAGATTCAGCTGTTGTAAGCTTTCTTCCTGAGGGTTAGTAGCGAATTACGACTCATGATTTGAGAATGCTTGCAGAATGTGATCCATACGAATCTTCTAGTTATTTCACTCAAATGGTGTGGCTATGAGGTTAATACATGTCCTAAGTAGATATGTTTCATCACAACTTCCAGCATCTCTCCACCTGTTATAAAGTGTAGTTCTCTGCCGGGACTGTTGCACATTACTTTGGCTTTGTGCATATTCTTCTGCTTTCCTACTCTTCTGCTTTCCGTGACCAGCAGGTCGCGGTATCGAATCCCGGCTGGGGCGGCTGCATTTCCGATGGAGGTAATGCTGTACGCCCGTGTGCTCAGATTTGGATGCACATTAAAGAACTCCAGGTGGTCAAAGTTTCCTGAGCCCTCCACTACGGCGTCTTTCATAATCATGTGGCAGTTTTGGGACGCTAAACCACACATATCAATCAATCAATCAATCAATCAATCAATCAATCAATCAATCAATCAATCAATCAATCAATCAATCAATTTTCGTGTCAATTCTGTAATCATGAGCTGTATTTCGTCACCTGAGTTACTCATGAAAGCAATGTCATCAATGAATCGCAAGTTATTAAGATACGCTTCATTGACTTTTAACCCTTACTCTTCACATTCTAGGGTCCTGAGAACCTTCTGTACACGTGGTGAATAGCACTGGAACCCTTCTTTATTAGGAGAACTATGATGGCTGTGTACCTACTGTAGATTTTTTCCAGTATGTTTATTCAGGGTTCTTCTATGCCCTGATTTCGTAGTCCCTGCATTACTGCTGATATCTCGACTGAGTAACACGCCTTCTCGTATTTTATGAAGGCCACGTATATGGGTTCGTGGTATTTCGTGCATTTATCTATTAAATGCGAAGCATTTCTTAGTGAACTTCGGCGACATTGAGCGTGCCTATCTATCTATCTATCTATCTATCTATCTATCTATCTATCTATCTATCTATCTATCTATCTATCTATCTATCTATCTATCTATCTATCTATCTATCTATCTATCTATCTATCTATCTATCTATCTATCTATCTATCTATCTATCTATCTATCTATCTATCTATCTATCTATCTATCTATCTATCTATCTATCTATCTATCTATCTATCTATCTATCTATCTAGTGTGTCTGTCTGTCTGTCTGTCTGTCTGTCTGTCTGTCTGTCTGTCTGTCTGTCTGTCGGTCTGACTATCTATCTATCTATCTATCTATCTATCTATCTATCTATCTATCTATCTATCTATCTATCTATCTATCTATCTATCTATCTATCTATCTATCTATCTATCTATCTATCTATCTATCTATCTATCTATCTAGACACCTACGACTTTTAGCTCTCCTGGCGGTTTCCACAATAGTATCGATACTGAAATTGGTATGGAATAACATTACGGTATGACGAGCTCAAGTGACTTGTCACAACATGAAAATCAAGACGTATATGGCATGGATATCATGATTATATTTCATGGTCTTGCTGCTCTTCCGGTGGTTTTGTTCACAAGACATATTGCAACACTGGTATGAGATGACTGCAAGGTGAACCTAAGTCACAGACCCTATCGTGAAAAGCATGACATACATGTCATTTAGCTCATGACTACATGCCACGCTCATGCTGCGCTCGCGGTCGTTTCACTAACTTCACATATACTAAATTTGGTACTACAGGACGTCAATGGACGACGAAGGTATGTAACTGGTACAAACATAATAATCATGGGATGCGTGTCATGTAAGAACACGACTACATGCCACGCTCATGATGTGCTCGCGGCCGTTTCGTTGGCTTCACATATACTAAATTTAGTATTACTTGACGCGAATTAATTACTATAGGCAAATGACACGTCTAAACATGATGACAACATGCGGGCCATGTGAAACATGACTGCATGTTAGTCTCATAGCGCACTGGCGGTCGTTTTGCTAGCTTTACATATAGCAATTTTTGTGTTACGTGACGAGAACCGATTACGAAGGTAAATAGCACGTCCAAACATGATAACCATCAGTTCATCACATGCGTGTATGTAAAACATGACTACATGCCACGCTCAAGAAGCGCTCGCGGCCGTTTCACTAGCTTCGCATATACCAATTTTGGCATTACGTGACGTGAATGGACGAAGTCCAAACATGATAACCAGGACATGCGTGTCATGTAAATACATCATTACGTCCTACGGTCATAGCGCCGTTCGCTACCGTTTAACTAGCTCCACATATACCAAATTTGGTATCAGGTGACGTGAATGGACGACGATGGTAAATTACACATCCAAACATGATAATCATTATTTGCGTGTCATGAAAAACATGAGTACATGCTATGCTCATAACGTGATGAAGGTTGTTTCTCTAGCTCTCCATATACCAAGTTTGGTATTACGTGACATAAATGAACGACGAAGGTAAAGCACAGGTCTAAGCATGATATGCGTGTCATGTAAAACATGACTCTATGCTACGCTCATATCGCGCCGGTGGCCGTTCTGCTAGCTCCACTTATACCAAGTATAGTATTACTTGACGTGAGTAGACGATAACGGTAAATGACAAGTCCAAACATGATAATCACTATATGAGCGTCATGTAAAACATGAATACATGCTACGCTCATAACGTGCTCACTGCGGTTTCACCAGTTACAGACATATCAAATTTGGTATCATGTGACGTGAATAGACGACGAATGTAAATGACGAGTTCAAACATGACAATAGTGACATGGATGTAATGTTTGGCATTATTTACGTCCACCTCGTGACGTTGTGCTGATTTTAAAGTGACGTATCAACCTTCCTCATACGTGCTTTACATATCATCGATTCCCCCTGTACGTAGGATCTGCCAATTTTTTTCTTGCCTCAGATTGTTTCGACAATCTTACGATGATGCCCACATGTTTGACGTAGAATCCATTAATACAGTAAATACATAAATAAACAGTTTCCACCGAATACACTGGAGAAGGTGCCCTTAAACCACTGTTCTGTGAAAGCACTTTGGTGCCAGAAACGACCATCAACATGTGTCCTTGGTTACATATCTTCCTAAATTTGGAACATGCAGTAAACCTTGCGCGAACTTTAAATCGCCAGGAAGATATGGCTCATAACACATTTTTTCTATGAGTCTTTATGGTATAACTTAGATAAGACCTAGAAAAGTTACCTTAAGTCAGTAATGTTTTCTTGTATCAAGGGATTTTTAAACTCAACTTAGTACATGAAAAGAGCGTGATCTCACCGACGCTGCAGTCTCCAAAAAGAAGACACTGGTCTGAATTATTACGAAGTGGGAAATATCGTTGCAGAAGTGTATTAGAAAACAAACAGATAGTTTAAATTGATATAGATATGTGGAGATGAACGTCCCGAAAGCGCCATATGATTATGAGAGACGCCGCAGTGGAGGGTTCCGGAAATTTTGACCACTTGGGGTTCTTTAACGTTCACCCAAACATGAGCACACGGGCTTGCAGAATTTTGTCTTCCATCGAAAATGCAGCCGCCACAGCCGGGATTCGATTTCGCGACCTGCTAGCCAGCAGCCTAGTACCTTAGTCAATAGACTACCACGGCGGGGCGATGGTTTAAATTGAGAACCTATTTAACCATACGATTTAATATTCAACAAATGTGGAATTACTATGTAGCGCTTTTGTCGTGTAGTTGCGGTAAGTGGTGGTTAAATTGTTGGCGAGTTTAAACAGATAGCCTTAACAAGTCTCTAATTACACCCTGCAGTGCTCTAGAAACCTACTTATTCATTGCTCCTATGCTCTGTCTTTCACCGCCTTGCAGATTAACAGGCAGGCAAATTAAAGCCGGCTGGCCACTCTGCCTTTCATTAAACAGTCGCATTTTCCCCCGACGGCTGCTTTCTCAGGCCCGAATGAAAAACGAAGAGGAAATGAAAAAAATTAAAACTTGATAGAACAAACTGGCCGAGTGTTTCTCGCTTCACACACTGTCGCTTCCGTGAAACTTACGCCATCAATTCAGTGGAAACGCCGAGTTTTCAGACTGCAGGTTGTGTATTGCGGCACGTTCCACTGTGTTGCAGCACAGGAGTCTGAAGTAAGTACGTGCACGAAATGTTCTTTTCGCTTCTTACTGTATCAGTTACTTTCCAGTAGGCCTCTTCAGGCACCCGCACGAATTATTCGAGTTTGCGCGAACTCAATTCATAGCATAGAGCGCGATCATGCACCACAAAAGGCTCTGGCATGCATATTTTTGCTGCTACAAAATAAATGCTTTTGCTGGGAACTATACAAGCTCACGTACTCAATCATGCGAAAGCTGAGATGCGTACAAACCAGCTCGATGATCTTCCAAGCTAGACATACTTAGAGATCATATGCTGTGGCACAGCAATCGATGCTTTACTTTGCTAGGGGTGTACTATGAGAGGGTCTCTCTGCTGCCTCCGGCATTGCCTAAACCAAAGCCATCAGTTTAGAGGAAATGTAATTAAGTTACCTCACCACATATTCCAACTTCGACATTTTCTTTTTTTTCATGGCTTGTTTATTGTTATTCTGGGAACCGCAAAGTACCACGAGGAATCCTAAGTACGTTCGCAATAATTACAAAACGCGAAAGCGAAACGAAGGAAACTTTACCGGAGTTCAACAATATTGTTCAGTAAGGCCATTTGTCGAACCTAATGTGGAAGCAAAAAATGATCGACTAAACATCGTCTACTACGCAGGCATTCAGCGAATCCTACTAATGGCGAGGGTGAGTGAAACTGCGGGTGCCACTCATTTGCACGCTCTCTTCAGCTTGCAGGAGTTTGCAAGCAGTCTTTCGCCGCCGATAGCACGCGTGTAATGCCACGACACCCATACCATTCGAGCTGAACGCCTTCTTCGTCTGAAATGGTTGAGCTTTTGTTTGACTCTCAGGGAAAGAGCAGATAAAAAACCTGTGGACGCAGGCAGCCAGGAAGGGGAAAATAGAATCTCGATGGCGTGTAGGGGGGGGGGGGGGGCACTTCGGCTAAATCAAAACCACGCCCTCCTCTTTCTGCAAATAAAAATTGGCAGATCCCCCATACAGTGGGAATCGATGACATGCGAAGCATGAATGAGGAAGGTTGATATGTTACTTTAAAATCACCACAACACAACGAGGCGAACGTAAACTATGGCGTATATCACTTCCATATCATGATTATTATAGTTGGACGTGTTATTTACCTTTGTCGTCTATTCATGTCACGTGATACCGAATTTGGTGTATGTAGAGCTAACAAATCGGCTGCGAGCGCGCTATGAGCGTGGCATGTACTCATGTGTTACATGATACGCATATCATGATTATAATGTTTGCACGTATCCTTTACCTTTGTCGTCTATTCGCGTCACGTGATACAAATTTGGTATATGTGGAGCCAGCAAAACGGCCGCAAGCGTGCTATGAGAGTAGCATGTAGCCATGTTCTTACTTGACACGGATGTCATGATTATGATGCTTGGACATGTATTTTATCGTCAAGTTTATTCACGTCACGTGATACCAAATTAGCATATGTGGAAGTAACGAAACGGCTGCGAGCGTGCTATGAGCGTGGTATGTAGCCATGTTTTACATGACACGCATTTTATGATTATCATGTTTACACCAGCCATATACCTTCGACATTCATTGACGTTATGTAACACCATGATTTATTTGTGGTGTGTAACGTCCCAAAACCACCACATAATTATGAGAGACGCCGTAGTGGAGGGCTCTGGAAATTTCGACCATCTGGGATTCTTCAACGTGCACCTAAGTCGAAGCACACGGGCCTACAGCATTTCAGCCTCCATCGAAAATGCAGCCGCTGTAGCCGGGATTCAATCCTGCAACCATTGGGTCAGCAGCTGAGTACCTTAGCCAATAGATCAACGGCAGTGGGGCCACGCAACAACAAATTTGGTATACATGTGAAGCTAGCAAAACGACCGGGAGCGCACTATGAGCGTAATATAGTTACGTTTTTCATGGCATGCATGTCATGATTATCATGTTTGGACGTGTCATTTACCTTTGTAATTCGTTCGTGCCACGTAATACCAAATTTGGTATATATAATAAGCTAGCGAAATGACCACGAGCGCATCATGAGCGTGATGTGTATACACGTTTTACCTGACACGCATGCGATGATTAGTATATTTGGAGGTCTTATTTACCTGCTTCATCCATTAACGTTACGTAATGCTAAATTTGGTGTATGTGTAGCTAGCGAAATGGCGAGAACATCATGAGCGTGGAATGTAGCCACGTTTTTACATGAAATGCATCTCATGATTATCATGTTTGCACCAGTGACATACCTTCATCGTCCATTGACGTTCCGTAGTACCCAGGAAACGACCGGGAGTGCACCATGAGCGTGGTGTGTAGTCATGACTGTACATAACACGCATGTTATGAAGTCCACGTTAGGGTCTGTCACTCATTTTCGCCATGCAGTCATGCCATATTATACCAATTGTGCATGTCATGTCATGCGAAGGAAACCACCGCAAGATCTGCAAGACCATGAAATGTAAATCATGACATTCATGACACGCATGCAATGATGCTCGTCTTACAGTCTTCTTATGCCATACCAATTTTAGAGGCGAAACTTCTTATGGCGTCACCCGTTCGTCCCGTTATCGTATTAACCACCGGTGGCACATATCCGTTTGTAACCACTGGTGGGGGACGGACAGAAAGACAAACAGACAAATGTACAGACAGACAGACAGACAGACAGACAGACAGAAGGACAGACAGACAGACAGACAGACAGACAGACAGACAGATGGATGGACGGAGGGTCAGACGCACAGACAGACAGACGGATGGATGGATGGACAAAGAGACGGACAGACAGACGGATGGATGGATGGACAGACAGACAGACAGACAGACAGACAGACAGACAGACAGACAGACAGACAGACAGACAGACAGATGAACGGACGCACGGACAGACAAACGAACGGATGGATGGACAGACAGACAGACAGACAGACAGACAGACAGATGGATGGACGGAGGGTCGGACGGACGGACGGACAGACAGACAGACAGACAGACAGACAGACAGACAGACAGACAGACAGATGAACGGACGCACGGACAGACAAACGAACGGATGGATGGACAGAGAGACGGACAGACAGACAGACAGACAGACAGACAGACAGACAGACAGACAGACAGACAGATGGATGGACGGAGGGTCAGACGCACAGACAGACAGACGGATGGATGGATGGACAAAGAGACGGACAGACAGGCGGATGGATGGATGGACAGACAGACAGACAGACAGACAGACAGACAGACAGACAGACAGACAGACAGACAGACAGACAGACAGACAGATGGATGGACGGAGGGTCGGACGGACGGACAGACAGACAGACAGACAGACAGACAGATGAACGGACGCACGGACAGACAAACGAACGGATGGATGGACAGACAGACAGACAGACAGACAGACAGACAGACAGACAGACAGACAGACAAACAGACAGATGGATGGACGGAGGGTCGGACGGACGGACAGACAGACAGACAGACAGACAGACAGACAGACAGACAGACAGATGAACGGACGCACGGACAGACAAACGAACGGATGGATGGACAGAGAGACAGACAGACAGACAGACAGACAGACAGACAGACAGACAGACAGACAGACAGACAGGCAGACAGACAGACAGACAGACAGACAGACAGACAGAAAGGTGAATGGATGGACAGATGATTCAAGGTTTACCGAGGAAACCTCCGACGCTTCGCCCCACTCATCATCATTCACTCCGAGCATACGCAGTGATTTTTTGGAATCGATACCATTATCGAAACGCCAGGAGAGCTAAAGTCGTAGGTGGCTATGTAGATAGATAGATAGATATATAGATAGATAGATAGATAGATAGATAGATAGATAGATAGGTAGATAGATAGATAGATAGATAGATAGATAGATAGATAGATAGATAGATAGATAGATAGATAGATAGATAGATAGATAGATAGATAGATAGATAGATGTATACGCCCAAAGTCACTGGAGCTCATCTAAGAAATGCTGCACATTTAAAAACGTTAGCTACGATTTCCTTTTTTTCGTTTTGTTTTGGAGTGCACGATTTGCTCTGTGTATTTCACATGATTGAGTTATATGTGGGGCTTAACGTCTCAATGTGAGAAACTGCTATCATGCTCCAGTAACTTCAACCACCTAAGCTTCTTTAACGTGCACTCAAATCTCAGCACTTGGACCTACAACATTTTCACCTCCACCGGAAATGCAGCCGCAGCCACTAGACTACCATGGCGGGGCTTGTGTGTTTCAGAGAAGGAGCATGTGGCGCCACAGGTGTTTTTAGAAACTTTTCTTTATTTTTGACTTCATTTGGGAGGAACAGGGAACCCACAAAGAAACAAGGGCAAACAACGAAACAACGTCCATAGACAGCTTGCACTCACGTATAAGCACTCGCAGATTACCAGGATGAAGGCGGAGGTAGTAAGACCAATATATTATTCCCGCCCCTTTTTCTTCGTCGAAGAATACCGAGCTGCTTTTCTCTTCCTTGCGTTTTCCCATTGGCGACCTTAATTGATAACCACTCAGCGAGATAGCTGCGGAGCTTCATGCAGGAAACGGTGTTAGGTAGGCGCAGCGACGTGAGAGCAGCGATATACGTTTCAGGTCTTTCTTCCGCTGCTGGCAAAATGGGCTGGCCTGCAAAAGAGCACGCTTTGATTGCGCGCCGTTTCAGGCACGCGTGCGTGTGACACGCGCTGAAGCCGGTCGCACCGCCGACGATTGTCGAGCTGCGCACGCCATGCACCCCTGCTACGGTACCGTTTAAGCCAGACAACATGTGGCTCAGTACATGCAAAACAAATAACCACCGGTGAGCGCGTGATGCCGTGGCATATTAGGTCCTGTCTTCGCGTGCCGTAACAGGAGCCCCCCCCCCCCCCCCCCCCTCCGAAGTGCCCTCTTTTTCCAACCCCGTCCTTTCCAGCCGATGTTGTGGCTGAAGGTGTGCTTGTTGCGCCGGGCTTTTCCGGACCTGGCTGAATTACTCACATCGCAGCCATTTCGCCGGAAAATTGCTGGGCAACTACCTAATCACTTCAAACTGCTAGATTCTCGAGCGAACAAGTGAAAACTCGCACGGCGAGATTCAAAAAGGGTCGAAAGCAAGAATACGCGCAAAATTAGTGCGTGGCCGTGGTGGATTGTCAACGAGCCGACTTGAATGCACGTCTCACTTTCGACGCTTTCGAGTTCTGTATTGTGTGAGGCACAGTTGTGTGCTTGTATTCAGTTTCCACACTGCGGAAAAGATGACCAAACCCGATGATGCACACGGCTCCCAGCATCTCCCCAAAGTCTGAGTTTTTGTACAAAACCGCTTACATAAACTGAAAGACTACGCAAATCATGTCGACTTCGGTTGTGTTATCAAGTCATAAACTTCAGCATCATGGAGTATTGAAGTGTACATCGATTAGCGATTCGTCATTGGTAATATTATCAGGGAATTTCTTTGTGATCTTCTACATAGAAGATTTTTTATTAAGTTTGTCGTTTCACGCGGCAAAGTCACAATGGTCCGGATCAATTTTGAACAGCTGGAGTTCTTTGAGTTTTATCTGAATGTAAGTACAGGGATGCAATTGAATTTTGCCAGACTGAAGTGCGGCCGCCCTGGACGTGGATCGAACAGCGTCGTCATCCACTAGGCTGTTACGACGAATCACCTTTGACATAAAACAACGTTCTATAGAGTTGTGTACTTGCCATCGAGCGGGTAAAGCTCATGATACTTGTATTATTTTTTCAGACCACCGCACATCCCACCCGTTCAATACATCATGTCAAGAAAACACAAATTAGCTGCAAAGTAAAAATAAAAAATAAAGCTCGAACTCGGAGAATTTTATTGTGCGTTGTGCGAAGTACTGTTCTAATTACTGTAGCGTGGGGCAGCAACACGCCTAACTGCAGTTAATGCCTTTCATGCACAGGTGGGTGTATCAAGTTCCTGCCACCAGCGTTCAACCATCCAGCGATGTCTGATAGTGAGCGCAGACAAATGAATATTGGGTCGTGACTAGGTGGTTTGAGGTGCCACATGGATGGGCCGATTAAGGGACAGTGCAATACTGAAAAGTACTTGATCAATGATATAGGGACCAGGCATGCACACCGAACTCCCATAAGATTGGCGTGGGCCCTTCATTTTTGTGAAACACAGCCGAGTAGCACACTTTTTGCGGAAACTGAGGAGACATATCAATACGGGAGACAAAGGAGACAAGAGAAGTGATCTGTCACCAAGTAGGCCAGCTCTCAACCTTATTGAAATTGTGCTTTGTATTACGTGCACTATTTGCGCTTCGAATATTTAGACACGGTTTGCAGTATGACTCTGCAACGGAGTGGAGGACAGAGTAAGCGACCACCACAACAAAGCGAACAAATAAGACTGAGCTTGCTACGAGTTTAATTCGTTATATTATAATTTTTTATATATTTAATTACTTATACCGCTGCTGCAATAAAGAATTGTGGCCAATGATAAATGTGAAGGGGTTGGGGTCCCACTTCGCGCGCTGCGGGAGTGGGTCCGAGAGCGGCTCCGGGACCTCGATACACGCATTGAGCGGTTCCTTGGACGACTCCGGGATCGGGACCGGGATCGGCTGCCATCGGATCGACCATCTGTAAAAAGCTTCGAGGCCTGGTCGTCGTCAGTGGTTGGGTTGAACTCATTCATTGCATCGTAACTGTTGTGTCGCGTCGAGTGTACTCGCTCCCATCGTCGTCGGCGCACCACGTATGGAATGTGGTAGCGTTCTTTACATTCCCTGTCGGCAGTGAGGTGGGTTCCTCCGCAAAGCTTGCATGTTGGTGTGCAGCGGTGTTCCTTTTCGGGGTTCGGCACGCTGCAGCCTCTGCAGATAACGTCTCCAGGGTTCGGGCACACGTCCGCTCGATGGCCGAGCCGACCACAGGTGTAGCAAATATCTATCTGTCTACGGTATAGTGTACATTGAAGTAGCACCGATCCGTATCGCACAAAATTGGGCACACGATGTCCATCGAAGGCCACGATCACTGCAGTGGTACTTCCGATGCGCTTGGCAGCCAAAGCTAGTGGATTTCGGTCGTTGACAATCTTCGCATCAATGTCCGCCGAACCGTCTTGCACGGGAATCCCTCGAATGACACCTTTGCATGTAGAATGTGGTGCTGCTTCGTAGGCACTAACTTCATAGGTCTTGTCAGCGATGCGGATTTCTTTAACGCGCACGTAGCGATTAGCATTTTCTCTCTTCGGCGTGCTTGCTACTAAGATATTCTGTTTAATATTGGGGCAGAGCGTGTCTGCTTGCTGTTCCGATGGGCTGATACCTGCCGAAGTCGAAATGGCTTCAGCGATTGTCGTTGGGCCAACCCTAGCGATGTTAAGACCCCCTCTGGGCCTAATGATAATGCGGATGTCATTGTTTGGTAGGTGAGGCATTCGGCTTTCTCGAATAATCTTGTTCTTCACATTTTCTCTGTTGCGGGGCTTGTGCTCGTTGCGTTTCAAAGCGCTATATGACGGCACACGTTTGGAGCGTTCATTTTTTGCTCGGCGACACGAGGCGGTCTGCCAGCCTTGGTCTGGCGTGATTTCTTCAGGGTCAATGTCTTCCCCTGTCACTTGGTACTCCATCGCTCAGCAAGACAGTGCGGCAACGGGGCGCGCGAGCAAGCACGCGCCACGTTAGAGCAAAGAAGATACTCGTCAGGGCTAGCTGTCGGTGGGCGAGCGACGATGGCGGAGGCGAAATAAAATGCAAGAAGCAAGCACTCACTGCGCCCAAATTGTGTCGGCAGAGTCCCTGTGTCTTCTGGAAGTCGTTGCACTAGTATGACGTTGAAAGTTCCCGTTCAGGTTCCCGGCACGGGTCACGCTCCGGCTCCCACTCTGGTTCCGGGCCTCATGCCGGTTCCAGGCCTCACCCCAGTCTCACCGGGGTCTCGCGTCAACGATCGCCTAGCCCATCGGCACCACCATCGCCAGGCAACGTCAGCAAGAATAAGCGGGGACCTCTCACTTGGGCGGACGCCGTCCGGAGAAAAGGAAACACTACATCACAGGTAGGGTCGGGTTCACTCCCAGAGCATGATACACACAACACCTCTGAGATAGCGATCTTAAAGCACGAAAATGCGATGATGAAAGAAACAATACGCAAACTCACAGTCGCAATTGCCGAACTAAAAACTGACAGAAACGCACGCGCTGCTATGCCCCCAACCGACAACGACGACAATGCAGTCACTCCGTTGCAGCCGCAACCCGTAGGCGTTGGTAACGACGACGGCGAGAGCGCACCCAAGAAACGCGCGGTCGCCCACGACCAGCCAGCTTTAAAGGAAGAGTTAGACGACATTAAGAGCACGCTATCGGCGATTAAGGAAAGCCTTCGCTTTCTTGGCGAAAGCATGGCTCTCGTGCAGTCTACTCTCGCGGTACACGGTAATCGTTTGGGCCAAGTGGAGCAATATCTTGATCACGTCGTCGCCCCTGCCGTTGCCGCGGATAAGCCGTTGTCGCAACGTACAGCCGTGCCCAGTCCACCGCATCACGCGGCCCTTATGCACCCGGCGGGTGCTCAGGCCAACTCCTAAATGCTTCAAGATGGCCAGGCCAATTGACGAGTTGCGAATCTGGCAATGGAACTGCAGGAGCTTCACCCACAAGAAAGCTTTCCTGCAGCAATACCTCCGTAGCCACGAAGCCAAACCTCACATCATGCTATTACAAGAGACTGTAGTACCAACCGCCACGTTTTCCGGATACCAGTGGTTGCCCGGCCCCTCGGGAGGACGCGGTATCGCCACCTTGGTCGCTAACAAGATTACCTGCACAGCGCACAGTCTCAATGTGCCCGAAATTGAGCACGTTATGGTCGAAATTATCCCTGGAAACATCACAACAAAGCGTATACATGCTCAATGTATACAGTAGTCCCAGCAACCATAGACAAAGATTCACACGCTTGTTCCAGAAAGCTGTCCGCCTCGCGGGGCCTAACCCGCTAGTGATTGCAGGTGATTTTAACGCTGCGCATAGCGCCTGGGGCTACACGTACGACACACCCAAAGGTAACGAACTTTGGAAAAGTGCGAATGACATGGGCCTTATTCTCATTACGGACAAGGCCTTCCCCACTCGCACTGGTACGTCCACGCAAAGAGATACTACGCCGGATCTATGCTTCGTCAAGAATATCTCCGACGCCCACTGGTCCAACCTCGCGGTAGATCTCGGTAGTGACCACTTCATATTGGCTGTACACCTCCCCACAGTAAGCAGGAAGACCAAGTCGTACACGTTGGTCGACTGGGACCTCCTTCGTAAGACCCGCGCAGAACGACCTCCTCCCGATACCCCACCGAGCCTCGAGACGTGGACGGCCCAGCTCAAAGCTGATGTAAACAAGGCAACGAAAACTATCAGCACAGACCTTCCAACCGAACGGATGGACAGTCGTCTCGCCCACCTACTGGAGGCCAAACAGTCTCTATTGGCCCGGTGGAAGGGCCAGCGCCTTAATCGGAGGTTACGCAAACGCATATCTCAGCTGAACAAGACCATGATGGATCACTGCCGCATCCTTTCAAAACAGCAGTGGGACGAAATTTGTAATTCGATTGATGGTCAGGTTCGAAATGGAAAAACGTGGAACTTACTCAAACACCTCCTCAATGAAACCAACACCCGCACAAATCAGCGTCATTCGATCGTGAAGATACTTCACCAGGCTAAACGAACAGTGTCACCGGAAGATGTTGTCAAGAACCTCGTGGAAAAATATCTCCCGCTCCCCACGGGCCCTATGACCCCTCACCCTGATTACTCTGGCAGGGACAACACTAACTTAGACGCCGAGTTCTCTATTGAAGATGTGCGCCGAGCTCTGCATGAGCTCAATGGCCGCTCAGCCGCTGGCCCCGATGGCATCACCAACAAGCTCCTACGCAACCTGGACGATTCTTCCGTCACTTACCTCACTGACACTATCAACGAGATATGGAAAAAGGGTGAGATACCCGATGCTTGGAAACTAGCTCACACGGTTCTCATACCCAAACCGGGAAAGGCGCCGAGCCTAGATAACCTACGCCCCATATCTCTTACGTCGTGCGTGGGCAAAGTGGCTGAGCACGTCGTCCTCAACAGGGTTGGTCGATACCTCGAAGATAACGACTACATCCCGCACCACATGATTGGCTTCCGACCAGGGTTATCCACTCAAGACGCCATGTTACTCCTAAAGCATCAAATTCTAGATGGCGGAAACACTCGGGACACTCGTGCAATACTCGGTCTCGATTTAGAAAAGGCCTTCGATACCATAACGCACTCGTCAATCTTGAAAGCGATCGCAGCCCTCGGCCTAGGTCGTCGATTTTACTACTTTATCCGCTCTTTTCTCACTCGGCGCAGAGCCGTCATCCGCGTAGGAGACCTAGTGTCGGAAGAAGTGGAGCTCGGACAGCGGGGCACTCCTCAGGGATCCGTCCTCTCACCCACGCTCTTCAACCTCGTGATGATCGGGCTTTCAGAACGACTTTCAAAAATAGACGGGCTAAACCACACTATCTATGCGGATGATGTAACCATATGGTGCTCCACAGGGTCGGATGGCTTCATTGAGTCCGCCCTGCAAGAGGCTATCGACATCACCGAGTCTTACCTCGACCACACCGGTCTCAGGTGCTCACCTGCGAAGTCGGAGCTGTTGATATATTTGCCCAAACGCCGGGGTGCCAAGCCCAAAGGGTGGAAACCTCCGGCGGAACGCAATATCTCCCTCCACACCAGAGATGGTCGTACTATACCCAGGGTAGACACCATCAAGGTCCTCGGCATGATCATTGAGTCCCGCGGAACCAACACCCAAACAGTACACAAGCTCAGGACTAAGACTGAGAATGCCATACGACTCGTACGTAGAGTAGCCAACAGGCACCATGGCCTCAAAGAAGACAACCTGCTGCGTCTCGTACACGCGTTTGTTTTGTGCCATTTTACGTACGTTGCCGCTATACACAAGTGGCTACGTGCTGAGCGCGATCAACTCAATGCGCTTATTCGCAAGGTGGTCAAACGAGCCCTTGGCCTCCCTATCACCACTCCAACGTACAAACTCCTCGAGCTTGGCGTACATAACACGCTAGAAGAGATCGCCGAAGCTCAGGAACGTGTGCAATTGACCCGACTCACTACAACCAAGGCGGGCCGCCATATTCTACGCGAGCTCGGCTTCTTCTCCTCGAGGGCCAGGGACCCCCCAGAGTTGACTCTAATTCCCCGTGAAATCCGCGACCTTATTACGATCGCTCCCATACCACGAAATGTACACCCCGAATACAACAGAGGCAGGCGCCTTGCGCGGGCGACCGCCATTCTCAAGCGCATAGACATGGAAGCGGACAACGTCTCGTTCGTGGACGCCGCTGCCTATCGCAACAACCAAGCCTTCGCCGCGGTCGCGGTATCATCCGCGCAGCAGACTCTTAACTCAGCCACAATCCTCACCCGAAACCCCGAAGTAGCGGAGCAAGTAGCTATAGCTTTAGCTATGCTCGACAGCAAACGGGAATTCATCTACAGCGACTCCAGGCCGGCCATCAAAGCCTTCGAACGCGGAGTCATCTCCGCCCAGGCGTTACGTATTTTGCGCAATGCGGACCCGAGTGCCCTGAAGCACCACACTGTCATCTGGTTCCCCGCCCATCTCGGCCAGGTGCCGGGTGCCCTATCCAACCTCAACGAGATCGCCCATGATGCAGCGCGCGCACTTACCGACCGCACTGCCACAGGGCAACCTCATCTTGCTGAATTGGATACCAATCGGGATGCACCAATTACGTACAATGAAATTACAAAGCACTTTTACTTGGAACGCCGCATTTTTCCACCCCCACATCCGAAACTTAACCGACCGCAGGCATTAACCCTACGCCTATTACAGACACACACGTACCCAAACCTTGCCACACTTCACGTTTATTATCCCGATGCATACCCCAGCGACACATGCCCATCATGTGGACACACAGCGACACTCGAACACATGCTCTGGGAGTGTAGAACAACTCCTCCCGACTCTACATCAAGCAAGTGGGAGAGGTCCCTCAGGAGCTCACTTCTCGCCGACCAGCGATGGGCCGTCCAGCAGGCCCACGAAGCGGCCGCCAGGTACTCCCTGTCGGTCCCTACGTGGGAGACGCCCGCTACGCGCTAAGCGCGTCCTGCAGGACCGAAATAAAGTTTTTTCATTCCATTCCATTCCATAAATGTGAAGGGGCGTAGCTTAAGAAGGTAAAGTTAATTCACCGAAGTTGTATACAATTTTTTTTGGTAGAACGTAAAGGAGGTAAAGCTTAATGAGTAGATAATGCTTCGCATTGAATACTTAAAGTCCATTGGGCCACTACGCCGACACTCACACATAACGCGCCAGTGCACGAAGCATCGGGACGACGCCATTTCATGGAAATTAAATAAACAAAATACCCATCGATTTGTCGTGGGAGGCCCGACTTTCCGAACTAGACTAAGGAAGCCAAATGGAATGTTTTCACTATAGGCCCTGGGAGCCGCAGTAGCCTAGGGGGTCCTGGACGAGGGACCCAGTGTAACTAAGAAGCCTTACTTTAATAAAGGTGTTTCTCTCTTTCTCTCAAATATAAATAATACAGGTGAAATATTGTTGGTTTAAACTGCACGATAAATCATGTAATCAACGGTTCAGCACGACGAGGAAGCTATGAGCATGTGCCAGTGCACGCAACATTTAAAGAAGATCTAACAGCTGTCCGCAACGAAGTTTGAAACGACAGATAGATTTTCCCATTATTGGTTTTCTTTGGTATCGAAGGCAATGAATGCTCCGGCTAAAAGTTAGTATTATGAAGCCTAGAGTAAAGAATAATACATCTGTATAACGAATTTTTTAGCCGTTGAACTTTTCCGTATGCTTTTATCGCTCTTCTTGTTTCCCGAAGTTGCACAGCAAAGAACCTTGAAGGGGATGTCTTACGTAGTGAGGCACGCGGAGCAAAACGGAGGGGCCATACCACAGCGGTGGATGGAATGCTCGTTCAAAGACAGCCGCCGTGCGCGCACAGCAGGAAGCGAGGTGTCTGCAGCGAGAACTGGAGTGCCGAGAAATGGTGAAAACGTTCAAGAGGCGTATCCGGTTTCTCCGGCTATCGGTATAAAACAACGACGCCTCTTATTAACCACCGGCCTCTCTCTCGACGTCGCCTCTCGCGTTCCCTGGAGGTTGCACGCGGCACTACAGACGGGCTCTAGTTCTTTTTACGGGTTCCCTGAGACGTTATCGCGAGCGGACCACTGAAGTTCCGGCGTTTATTTCCGTGCAACAGTCCACCTGGGCGTGTCTCGGCCCCCGTTTCTTGATTTTGCCGCTTCACTCGCTCTCGTTTTCGCTCCGCCGCCGTTCAGGGAGACGGGGGACACACTGGCCGACATGCAGAGCGGCTCGAGAAACGCGCACGGTGACGCACGAAAACGCGTTCATCGGAAGCCGCTATTCAGCACCGCGCCCAAAATCTTGCTCGATCGGCGCGGCTCCAGAAAAGGAGCCCCTGAGGCGACCGCCCAGCACACCATTACGCCTCTTGATGCGCTGTGATACCATGGCTACTACAGGTGTCCTCACGGTGGACATCGCATTCGGCATTATATAGGAACTATAAATTGGCGCAACTTGATCAATTGAAGTGCCGAGTTAAACACTTGCGAAATACCACACCGCTAAATAAATAAATAAATAAATGGATAATTAACACACTGACGGAACAAAACGCGTTTCGACAGTCGTCCTTGTGGTCTTCTTCCATCCTTGTTTTTGATTTGCGCTACAGTATTTCGGAAGTAATTAAAGGAACACGGACCGTAATATCTCACTTGAATTCCCACATTGGCGTTTATTTTTCGCTGTTAGAGAATCATGACAGGAAAATTGTTTGAACATCGCTAACTGCCTTAATAGCTATTCTGTTTTGCCCATAGCAGTGATCAATGAAGAAGATGGCGATTCTGCAAACAGCTACAATACTGATGAACACTACCAATTGCCGAGAGATGAAAGTCGACGTAGGCATTTTATGCTAGCCGACGTGTACCATACTTACATATTTATCAATGCGAAGCATTTCTTAGTGAACTTCGGCGACTTTGCTCGTATCTATCTATCTATCTATCTATCTATCTATCTATCTATCTATCTATCTATCTATCTATCTATCTATCTATCTATCTATCTATCTATCTATCTATCTATCTATCTATCTATCTATCTATCTATCTATCTATCTATCTATCTAGCTATCTATCTATCTATCTATCTATCTATCTATCTATCTATCTATCTATCTATCTATCTATCTATCTATCTATCTATCTATCTATCTATCTATCTATCTATCTATCTATGTATCTATCTATCTATCTATCTATCTATCTATCTATCTATCTATCTATCTATCTATCTATCTATCTATCTATCTATCTATCTATCTATCTATCTATCTATCTATCTATCTATCTATCTATCTATCTATCTATCTATCTTAGCCAGCCTCTTACGACTTTTAGTTCTCCTAGCTGTTTCGATAATGGAATCTATACCAAAAGTGGTACAGCATAATATGACTGCATGACGACCATAAGTGACTAGTCATATATGAAAATTATGACATGTATGTCATGAATGTCATGATTTACAAGTTATGGTCTTGCTCCCCTTGCGGTGGTTTCGTTCACATGATATATTGCAAAACTGGAATGGTATGACATGACGGCATGGCGAACATAAGTGACAGACCCTAACATGGAAATCATGACTACATGCCAGGTAGGTCGTGAGTACACGCCATACGCTCATGGTGTGATCGCGGTTGTTTCGCTAGGATCATATATATCAAATTTGGAATCGTTTATTCATTGTTTATTCATTGTTTATTCATTGCTGAGTACATGAGTACAAAAAAAATGAGCTCACATAATATATACAGCGTCAGGAGGTCCCAAAGTAAGAAACTGTCAGGGGGACCTCCTATCGTTAATGGGGTACATAAAAGGTAAGTAAAAGCAGCAAAAGCTACAAGTGCGAACAAAAATAAAAAGTGCATTCAACACAGAACAATAGTCAAATCGAAAAAGTTAATTTACCAGAACAACATTATACAAAATTACAAGAATACGTAAAAGCAGGAATTGAAAACGTGGAGGTAATAATGAAAATGTTTTATTACAAATGAACAAGGGGCTACATTAACAGTATGCTTTTCATGTTATGTTTAAAAGACTGCAATGAATGAGACGACTTAACATGAAGAGGGATATTATTCCAAGGATGAACACAAAAGAAGCGTGCTGTGTATCTGCCATAGTTTGATCTGATTTTAGGTAAAAGGAAGTTATTGCGCTCTGAAAACCTGGTATTATTGTTGTTGACGAAGATATGGAAAGGAATATTATCAAGTGATATTTCGCGATGAATGAGACGGTATGCAATGAGCGACAATCTATGATAAAACAATTGTTGAATGGGTAGGATTCGAAGATGTTGATAGATAGGTAGAGAATGGCAACGGAATGGGCTAAAAGTCATTAACTTGATCGCCTGGTTTTGAAGACGTTGAAGCGGTTTGAGATGAATAGCGTATGTGTTACCCCATGATGATAAGCAGTATGATAAATGGCTATTAATATAAGCATGATAAAGTGAGATGAGAACATGAGGTTGAAAAAATGCACGTGTTGTAATAATAATGCGGATACCAAATGAAACCCTTTTTATGAAGTGAATTGGCATGACTATTGTATTTAAGATGTTTATCAAGAGTAACACCAAGGAATTTAACATTGTCAGATGCCAGTAAAGTATAATTATCCAGCAAGGCAGTTATGGAGGAAGAAACCACAGTTTGTGGGCTATGAAAGAGTACGAAAGTTGTTTTAGTAGGATTAATCTGAAGTTTGTTATTTCTACACCATGAATGCACATTGTTAAGATCTGCATTAAGTGTGTCTTGAAGTGCGGTGAGCGATTTATGTGGTGAGTAAATGGTCGTGTCGTCAGCATATAGCAAACACTTAGAAAACGTAAGCGTAATAGGTAAGTCATTTATGAATAGTAGAAACAACAACGGACATAATATAGAACCTTGGGGAACACCGCAGTTAATTAATTTAGTCGATGAAAATTGACCATTAAGATATACGACTTGTGGCCTGTTAGACAAGTAGCTACGAATAAGATTTAGAGTTGGGCCAGTAATACCAAAAGACTCGAGCTTATCCAGAAGAATAGAATGTTCTAGTGTGTCAAATGCCTTTGTTAGATCAATGAATATGGCACCTACAACGAACCCTTCGTCAATAAATTGTTTAATGTTATCCGTGAATTTGAGCAATGCTTGTTCCGTTGAATAACCATTCCTAAAGCCAAACTGGTGTGGGGAAAGAAGATTAAATTTGTTTAGATAGTGCATCAGACGACTGTAGATAAGCTTTTCAATGACTTTGCCAAAAAATGGCAAAATGCAAATGGGGCGATAGTTGTTAATGTTATCACGAGAGCCTTTTTTGTACACAGGAATTATTACGTGACGTCAAAGGATGGCGAAGGTATATGACTGGTGCAAACACGATAATCATGACAATTGTGCCATGTAAAGCACGAGTACATGGTACGCTCATAGAACGCTCGCGGTGGTTTCGCTAGTTTTCACATATACCAAATTTGTTGATCCATGACGCGAATGCATGACGAAGGTATATGACTAGTGCAGACATGCTAATCATGACATGCGTGTCATGTAACAACATGACTACATACCACGCTCATGATGCGCTCCCGGCCGTTACGCCAGCTTCACATATACCGAATTTGGTATTACGTAACGTAAATGAAGGACGATGGTCAATGACACGTCCAAACATTATGATCATGATATGCGCGTCGCGTAAAACATGACTACATATACGCTCATACTGAGTTCGCGGCCAATTTGCTAGCTACACATATACCATATTTGGTATGCATGACGAATATATAGGACTGGTGCAAACACGATAATGATGACATGCGTGTCATGTAAGAACATGACTACATGTCACACTCAAGATGCGCTGGTGGACGTTTCGCTAGCTTCACATATACCAAATTCGGTGTTCCGTAGCATAAATAAAGGAGAAAGGTAAATGACACGTCCAAACATGATAATATGATCTGCGTGCCATGGATAACTTAACTACATGCTTCGATTATAGCGCGCTTGCGGCCTTTTCGCTAGCTTCACATATACCAAATTTTGTATTAAGTGGCGTGAATAGACGACGTAGATAAATAACACATCCAAACATGATGATCATGACATGCGTGTCATGTAAGAACATGACAACATGCCACGCTGATGATGCGCTCACGGCCCTTTCGCTGGCTTCACATACATTAATTTTGGTATTTCGTGATGTGAATGAACGACGAAGGTAAGTGACACGTCCAAACATGATCATCATGATATGCGTGTCATGTAAAACATGACTACATGCTACGCTCATAGCGTGCTTGCGGCCGTTTCGCTAGCTCCACATATACCAAATTTGGACTCCCGTGGCGTGAATACACGAAGAATGTAAATGACATGTCCAAATATAATAATCGTGACTTGAAAGTCATGTACGGCATAACTCATGTCCACCTCGTGATGTTTTTTTGCTGATTTTAAAGTGATATATCAACCTTCTTCCTCCATGCTTCGCATATAATCGATTCCCAAAGTACATGAGGTGTGCCAGTTTTTTCGTATTCGCCACTTCCAGCCGATTTTGTTGTATTTACCACTCTCTTACAGCATGCGCACCCAAAGTGGGGTCAATAGGGCAGATTCTTCTCAGATTGTGACAGTGATTGCCAAGTAGGGGCGCTTCGAGCCACCCCAATATCCTCTCTCTTAATTTTTTTCTCAGTCGACGCCTCACGTGTGACTATAGTGAACTAAATTATACCGTAGTTGCGCGACCGGCCGGGCTCCAGCGTCAGCTTTCATGCGGCTGCCGGCAGATAGCGCCACGGCTACTTTTTTTACGAGGTTCAGCTGCGTTGCCAGGCCGTCCTGTAGAGCTGCAGCTGTGTTTACATCCCAGCTGATGGAAACGCTAGATTACCATGTTATTTACTGTGTGATCAACCTGGCAAAAATCTTGATGATTTGATTGATTTGTGGGGTTTAACGTCCCTAAACCACCATATGATTATGAGAGACACCGTAATAGAGGGCTCCAGAAATTTCAACCACGAGGGGTTCTTTAACGTGCACCCAAATCTGAGCACACGGGCCTACAACATTTCCGCCTCTATCGGAAATTCAGCCGCCGCAGCCGGGGCAAAAATCTTGGCACGGCTTTAGGCACCAATGACAGCTTTTTTTTTTTTCGGGGAATGAGAACTTCACTTTTGTTAACCATGTGAACATGTTCGCGCAGGATATATCTTGGCTCCAAATATTGTTCGCACACCGCTGAAGTTTCGGCCATAAGCTTCTCAGCCCGCCGGAGCTTGCACTCCCACTTTATGCGGAGATCATCCTCCTTGGGAGATGCAAACAACGACGCCTTCGGAGCGCCCGAGTAGCCGCTTTTACAACCCGGAGCAAAGCAATGAGAATACGCTCTCCGCTTGGACATGTCACGAGCTAGACGCTTGTTCGTGCGGGATATCTGACAAAGCACAGACTCACCATGGTCCTTGTGAGATAATGCAGCTCAGTGCACCGTCACACGTGCAGCAGAGTAGCTTGTTAGAACTGGTAATGTAATAATCCGGTCGGCAAGAGACGCTCATCGGCCTCACTCATTTATGCAGCCCGCGTTCCGCAAGAACGTCGTACGCGTCGCGCTAGAACACTGGTTGAGAAGCACGCGCACAGACTGGAGGAACTAAAAGTGCGTCTCGGGTGCACTAAGATTTCCCTCTGGCCATTGCTGGCCCTCTCGTCTATAGCACCCGTACTGAAGTTTTTTTTTTTATGAACACCTGCGAATGACAAGAAAACAGCAGCATTATTCTTCCCGTTTCTGGTTTCGGCCTTGACGTACTTAGAAACGCACGCATGACATAAAAGTGACACGGAATAACTCGATACCGGATGTAACACTATACACGAAACGAAAGAAAAGAAGCGGATTTACTTTTGCATATTTTGTTGGTCTGACACTATCGCTTGGGATAGCCCGTATCCATGCCTTACGCGCGGCTTGGTTAGTCGAAAATTCAAATACGTACAGCCGCCGCCTAGACTCATGGTTTTCACATAAATGTGGGCACAACACTTGGTATCGCAGCTGCTCGCAGTCTTGTCACCGACGAACACGAGCACAAACACAAGCAGCACACATCAGAAATCCGAAGAGCCCGACGGCATACAGAGAATGATGCAACATTTGTTTTTTTTTGTCTGTTTTGTCGCGCGGCTTACACAACAGCCAACTCAACATAGGATGCCCGCTAGCTCATGAAGAGCTCGATAAGAGTCCAGTGTCGAAGCGCAGTAATGTTGCAGGGACTGAAACGCCAATGAGAACGCACCGCGGAATGCCCGCGTTGGTTTCTTTACGTGGCGTTGGCTCAACGCGCCAAACTCACGCAAGCACTCATGCACACGCACTGAGTGACTCTCGTGCAGCCCGCGCTGCCCAGAGAATACGCTGCCGGAGCGCTTGCGCACATAATAAAGCGCCGTGGCACTGCTAGAAATCTTAACGGCCGTCCGTGTCGTTTTGGGCCGCCGTGACACCAGCCGCGGCCTGCAGGTCGTGCCACTAGAGTATTTTCTAGTTGACTATACTTTTGACCAAGCGAGCTGACCCCGCTTGCCGCACGTGTTTGGATTTGAATAGAAGAGGAAAGCCGCGCGCGGAGGAGAGTGTCGTTAGCGAAGGTTGGGCCGCAGTGCCATGGACTACTGGCGGTGACAGATGGGAACTAGGCGCGAAGCGCAGGCTGTAACAGAGGGTACGAACATAAAGTTTCCCAAGTATTCACTAGAGAGAACTCTGGCACTTGTGTCTATGGGAGTTGCGACACACAACGCTTCAGCGAGCATGAAAATGATGGGTAGTACTCGGATTTGTCAAATCTTCGTACTTCTCGTTTCAAGTGTGTTCGTGGGGCTTGAAGACAATTTCTCACGAAGGACAAATCAGCAAATATTCAGCGGTTGCACTTCACCACCTAATTCTTTTGGACTTAAGTTTTCAAATCGGGTCATGAAGTTCAAAACGGTTAGTTCTTTCCTTCTAAAGAAAACCTAAACACAGCAATAAACGAAGCCACAAGTGTGATTCGCCCCTCGCAAGTACGAAGACGAGGTAAATCTATGTACTGATCATTCCCGTAGTCACTCAACAATCGCATGCAGCGCCAGACTCCCCTCTAGCAGTGATATTAAGAAACTCTATGGGTAAGCGAGTTCGTGCATGGCGCTCCTCCAGTATGGCCGTGTACTGGCTTGCCCGTTTGCGCCTAACGCCGCAGATGGTACTACTTGTCCATGCGATCCAGGTTTGTGTCTGTGGCAATCAGCTAAAACACTTAAGTTTTTATGGTGAATATACGGTGGACGGCGTGCGGTTCACAATGCAACACAATTTGCCACCCATCGCAACCCCCCCCCCCCCCACACACACACACATGGAAAAGGAAACTGCACCCTCAACCAAGGAAGCGCCGGCCAAATACACACACCCGATGACACACAAGGAGATCTTGCAGTGGCCCATCAGTTCCGTCACTTTCATCGCTCGCGAAAATCATCTTCACACACACAATGTTCCCATCAATTCCGGTAAGTGAGATGAGCATTTCGAGGCAAGCTATAAAATTAATGTCAAAAGAAATGTCAAGCCTGCAGTTTGTATTAATAGCAAAAATGTGCAAGGGAACGCACCAAGTGATTTTCATTGAGGTCCACTGACCTCGAAAAATCGCCGTAGTTGGCCTTTAAGAACACTAGAGGGTGGAAATTTCCGGAGCCCTCCACTACGGCATCTTTCATAATCACGTCGTGGTTTCTGGATGTCAAAGCCCAGGTATTACTATTATTAATATCCATAATGTTGACGTTGAGTTTTCGAGTAGTCCTAAGGGTTTGTGCTTGTAGGCATTTCAGATTATTCTGTCATAATAATGATTGTTGTTAATCTACCGAAAACCTTTTTTTCACGTACACCCATATGTGTGGCCTGTAGCAACACTTTTCTAACCACTATGTCGACGACAAAGCTAGGTTGCAAAGTTCATAAGGTGAACGTAAAATTCACTGACTAGTATAAAAAATTTGTTGTTCTGTGTGTTTCATATTGCCTTGATTTGTTTGTTCTTTTCAGCTATTGTTATTGAAGCAGGGTTTTTTTTTCCAGCTGTGTAGCAGGTGTTGGGGTGTGACTATGGCCGCCAGTCTGTCGAGGAATGCCGGACAAGCCTAAACCCTAAGGAGGTTCGCCCCTAAAAACAAGAACAAGAACAAAAAAAGAAAAAGAAAACTCCCAATTCCTACATGAGAGCAGCCGGCGGCTAGCCGAGGGCCCCAGCGGGTCCTTGTTGGCTAGTCCCTCCGGGTTTCATTAACGTTCAGTGTCTGTCTGTCTGTCTGTCTGTCTGTCTGTCTGTCTGTCTGTCTCACAGGGTTCCTTATGCACAAGGCTAAGACTACTCGAAGGAAGACCATCCTCTTCCTTTTTTTCTCTATCTATATACTTACCTTCTCCCACCACCCTCTAGTAGCTTTCAGCACCTTACGTGGTTTTACACTGTTTTCAGGATCGGCTTCTGCACCTCACCTGTTGTGCACTGCCTCTATGATCGACCAACTTTTGGTCAAGTGGTGATGCCTTGTGGGGTCATAGTAACACCGTGATGGCGCCCCAATGTTGGTAGTCGGTGACGTACTGATGACGTCCTATAAAGACGTCATCACGCAATGATGATTTTCTTTTCCTCACTCGTATTAACGCCGTCGCCGCCTTTCAAACTTAGCGTTCATGAGGCATCTCAGGTTTTTACCTCAGTGTTATTTATGCAGTAACACATCAACTCGCTTTGAGGACGTTTTTTTTTTTTCTGAACAGAAGTCTGAGGTTTGATGGGGCGCCAGGTGGTCCCCAGGTGGTCGAAATTTCCGGAGCCCTCTGCTATGGCGTCTCGCATATGGTGGTTTTGGGACGTTAAACCGACGTATCAATAAATCACTAATTTGCCTGAGGGGAGTGCTAGCTAAACATTTGCCTCGAACGAAAGAAGTCATACCAGCTCAAGCTTAGTCTTTCGCATCGGATAAGAGGGCACGCAAGCTGTGATCAATATTTGTGTAACGCAGAACATTCTGCAGTGTAAAGTAAACGAAACTGAAAAGTGTCTTGTGCCAATAAAGAAGAAACAAAATAGGTTCGCTTATCAGAAATATTAACGAGAAAGCCATTGACAAAAAGTAAGATCTCCTGAACGTTATATGCAGCGCCTTAAAAAAATGAGAAAGAGGAGCCGTAGACCATGAGAAATGCGGGACAAAGGCGGCACTAAGTGTGCAAAACTAATGGAACGCCTGCAAAAATAACAGAACAAAAGAGGCCCGTAGTAGCTGAACTAAGTGCAAATGTGCACTGGACTAAGCGAGACTTAGTAGCAACCCTTGAGAGAAAAGCTGGCTTCACGCATTCCTGACTGACCAGGCTTGACGGCTTTGGCTGCCGTTAGGCGGTGCGTCTTGGCAGTAAGGAACGCGGTAAAGTAGCCTCCGCTAGAAGGTTTCCCTTCGTGAACCCTAAATCCTGATCGGCTTCTAATCGTGTTTAGTTCGACGGGCTGCGTTTTTCCATCGGCCAGTGTGCTTTCTTCTTACGGAGGCCATTTAGCTTTTAGCTGGCACACTGTCCTTTCGCTTTCTTTGCTCTGCTCGAAGAGAAGCCGAGCGCTCAGGGCTAAAAGACCTGTCAGAGGACGTACAGTGCGCGGGAAACGAAACGACAGTCAAATTGATTGAATGATAGAAAAATAACAACATCAAAAAGAGACCAACAAAATAAACATCACAAGGCTAAATGAGTGACTAAGAGGCCGAATGGTTCCCATGGCACGAAGGTAAAGCGGGAAGAGCGTTTTTGGAGGCCCAATTAAGTCTGGGACAGCGCGTCTTCCAATCGCTTTACGAACGAGAACCGCGTACTGAACCGACGATGGTTGGCCATCGGCCGCTTTCCTGGCTGCGTCGGAAATGACTCATTACGTTCCAATAGGGGACACATGTTCGGTTAGAAAAGGCTGATTGAATCCCACCGGTCCCACGCGCACAGTGCCTCATTCGCCGCCGCCGCCACTACAGTGCCGATCGCGCCGCGTGAGGGCAAACCACTGCATTGCTCAGGTCCTTCGTTGTGGTGCGCTGTTTCTGGGCTACGCGCAGAACGCTTTCGGTCACGCCACTGACGGTGACGCAAACTCGAGGTCATGCGAGAACGACAGGCCTCGACAGGAGGGAATTTTTTTTTCGCTTACGGACAAGTGGTCATAATCACAGCTGAAGCCCAGTGGACTGAATGAATAGAGCTCTTGTTTGATATCTTGTATAGGACAGGGAAGGATCTGAACCAACACGATGTCTTCACCAATTTGTGTACGTCTGGGTAAGAATGACGGGCAGGTGTGTATCGTGAGACGAATGAAGATAATAATCATGTTAACAAGCGTAAAGTTACTATTTTGTTGGTGAAAGACTTTTACAAACGAACTTCACAAGAAGGCGCAAAGAGGGAACAAAAATTCATATGCAGGACCCACATTTATGAAGCCGCTTTCCCAGATCGCAATAAGCAAACAAAACTTGTACGCTATCAAAAAGAGCAGTACGTTGCTA
Organism: Rhipicephalus annulatus; assembly: GCA_013436015.1. Lineage (NCBI taxonomy): Eukaryota > Metazoa > Arthropoda > Arachnida > Ixodida > Ixodidae > Rhipicephalus > Rhipicephalus annulatus. The sequence continues at coordinate 675,383 of WOVY01010452.1, forward strand.
TTTGGGTTTGAAACACCACCACGCAAGGAAAAAAAAAGAACTGACCAGACAATACTTGCAACAGAATGAGGCGTGTGTCAGCTAAAGGAACTGTCTAGACACTACCCGGCATGATGTCATAGGATATCAGCATGTACACCCAAAAAGACAAGTAAAACGCGTGTGAATTTCTGAGGCACTTGACGCTTGTATCAAAATCAGGTTGTAATATAACCAAGTCAGCCTTTGAATTAAGAAAAAAAACAGTGTCAAAGTACCGATGAAAAAAAAAGCAGAGAGCAGATCATGAAAGCTGAGATCATGGCACACATTTGTATGTCTATGTCATGTACCAACGATTGTCAAGCTCTCTCGCGCGTTTTTTGCCTCTTTTTAGTTCCTCTACTTTCAAAGCTGCTGTAGCGACCTTCTGACCCAGCATTCACACGTTTGTGTCACACGCTCCAATGAACCTGCATGCTCTGTCAATCATTCTTGCGATGGGGATGAAAAAAAGAATCCCACGTTCCCCACAAGGGTGAAGCAATGAATGCTATAGCAACAAACCAGATTGCAATGCTATGAATTAACGCTAGTAGCTAACTCTTTTGGATCCAATCTCGCGTAAATTTACTAATACGGTCACTCGCAGTAGTTTTCGCGCAGTCTGCCGTCTACACGTTGAGAGCACCGCACAAGAGTATACGAACCATCTACTGATGACTGTCAACATAGTGCGTGCTATGGCTCGCCGACAGCGTGCTTATGTAGAAGTTTGCTGTTGCTGTTCGAATGAAGCAGCCCGCACCCCCGCATCGGCGCCTATTCATGCTCCATCGTCCGGCAAAAGAGGCGCACGAGGTTTCCTCTCTGCTCATGTTGCCATATAAGGCAGGCCTCGCCCGTGGGACGGTGTTATCGCAAGCGTCCTTTGTGCCATGAAGATGGCCGGCTCGTTCTATCTCTGCTTCTGTCGTGTTCATCGCCGGCGCTTATGCGCCTTCAACAGCGAGTACAACTTATGATGGGTGGGCTGATGTTATTGATTTGAGCATTATGCGGAAGATGACGGTGAGTGAAATGGCCCAAACCCACCGAAAGTGTCCACATGATTGTCATTGCAATATTATGCGCCTCAAGCAAAATCCCGAAGCTTCGCTGATGAGTGTAATTTATGGTTAATATAAGTCAGTTTGGACACTGTATTGAACGCCTCTGTGAATATATATATATATATATATATATATATATATATATATATATATATATATATATATTTGAAGTGATAGCAGTTTTATCTCGTCATAATACATACGATACTTCCACAAGGGTGCTCCGAAAAGGTTGCGGCTGAAATAGATAAAAACATGACGCTGCCCATAATTTTGTTCTCAGAGCGTACGAGGCAATATGTCTCGTACATTCCGAGACTTTGGGATACTTTTTCATTTTACCGTTGAAAGTGAACTTTAACGGTGGAATTTAGCTATATTCATTTTACACTGAACCATTCCCGATAAAGAGACAGAGAAGCTATATAGTAGTGAAGTACGTATGAATGCTGCGAACAAAAGTACATACAAGCTACCTGGCTATAATTAACAGTCAAATTCTTGTGCTTTGGACTGTGCACTGACCAAGAAATTCGCTTTCTTTCTGTGTGTGTGTGTGTGAATGAGTGAAATAACTACATAAACACTACGCCAAAATGTAATGTTTGAGCTCCTACAAACGAAAAAAAAAACCCTTGCCGACACCCTGGTCTAATCTTAGCGTGCTATACGTATTTAGCAAAGCCATGCCCGAGAGACCACGCCCTCTTTTGCAGTGCGCGTGCGTTGATACATCTTCATGTTCTTCGCTACTGCTACCCGCGAAACTTGGCCACCACGCTGCGTGACAGTCAGTACACACGCGTGTGCTTCGAATAATGGCTCCCACGGGAGCCCTCTGTTGAAAAAGCGGCGTATCAGTTGAGGCACCGACGGCGCCAGAGTTATGGCGTTGTCCGCAGCCGAGGACGTTGCCCTGCTACGGTACTCGCCGCAGAGGCGATGGGGAGCCGCGAAATATGAGTTGAAAGGAGAGCCAGGCTTACCGAGATTAGGTGTTACGAATGGGACCACCAACGCCACTCCTCTCTCAGCTCACTGGATGAAGTTAAAAGGCCGAGAAGGGAGGGGTACTCGTTCTTGCGTGCCATTCGGTGGAAGTCCTTCGCTGCCAACCATGAAACGTCAAGCATATCAGCTGCGGATATCGTCACCAATCAAAAACTTACAGCGCCTTCACCGCCACCAACGATTTCTGCAGCCCACGTCTGCTATTTGTTCATGGCGTGCAGCTTAAGCACTCTCGAATCAAGAAGTGCGAGAGCTATAGACGAAGTTGCGGTACGTCTCGCTGGTTAAGTGGCATGCAAGTATTTGGGTATAAGTAAAAGATGAGCTAGAACCCGGTCGCTGCTATATACTTGTAGAGGACGTTGTTCCAAGTCTGGAGTAAAGCACCTAACAAGTCTCTACACCAGTGGTCCGAGGAGATCGCTAAGTTTCAGGGTCTAACAGAAAGCATGGTTTTGGACAACTACCCTGAGAAAGACCAACAATTTGGTAGGATGATTCGGTGTCTTATGGATGCCATATGCATGCTCTCTAGTGAGAATGAGTATTATTTATCGGTCGAAAATGAGGAATGCCAATATTGAGTGAGAGAAAGAAAACAAAGCAAAATAAATGCAAGGACGTCAACTGGGTTGCACCCATTTTCCTATCCTACTTGCGCAGATTGGAAAGGCACGTGAAAAGAAGCCTATAATGTGCGAGTCCGAGGGGACAGGCATCGGAAATCAGCTCACAGCAACTAAATACTGTTACCTGCGCTACATATTCCAGCAACTATAGTATACAAGGTCATCATCATCATCATCACCCTCACCATCATCATCATCAGCCTAATTACGCCCAGTGTAGGACAAAGGAATCTCCCGTGTTCCGCCAGTCAAATCGGTGCTGGGCTAGATGCTGCCACTTTATATCCGCAGTCTTCCTAATAACCTGAGCCCATGTAACTTCATTGGAGACCCGAAGTTCATGCACAATAAAACAAAGTTTTAGGCGCATATAATAGGCTCTGAAAATTGTCACTTAGACATAAAAAGGCCATAAAACTGTGATTTAGGCATATATACAAATCATAATTACTTCAGCAGCGTGTTTAAGAAGAAATCTTTAATTTCTGACTAACACGGCAGGCAAATCATGTGTTTTGGGAAAATTAACGTAATATTTGATGAAAATACTTAAGAGAATAGCAACCACTTGAACAGATTTAGGTGAAAGCTAGGGTAATTGAACCCTGTGTGAAATGCTATGAGAGCAGTAAAAAAGCATGACCATCTCAAGGTTTCCGGACTTGATGTTCTGCAATAATAGCGAAAATTGCAATAGTTGGTGATTCATGCTTGGGATGTTAAAACAGCGCAAAAATATAGACAAAGACAAAGGAAGAGACGACACCGCGCTGAACTACCAACTAAACTTTATTAGAAGACAAACGCACATATATCATGCAGTCGACCCGTTCACGTGGCAAACCAAAGGCGTCTGCCCAGCAAAGCAAACAAGATACCAGACATGCCTAATCATAATGCACAGCAACACGTGTGTAACAACCGTGAAAAGCCAAAGAAAGACACCTTCATACTTGCCAAAAACATACGCAACAGTCCATAACAAACTAATAATCACTTTGACATGGCAGCACTTATCTCAGGTACCAAACCTCATTTCCACCAAGAGCCACAGACGGCTTACTTACACACCTTTCCCCCTCCCTTTCAATGAAAAAAGCCTCCATCACTTCCTTACTGCACCTGTCCCTATGTCCAAACAAACAAGTGGTTTTATCTTTCATAGGTTGGCAGCCACACTCCCTACAATGAGCTGCCATGTGAAACCCGCCAGCAGCCGTTAAAGAGGTTAACTGTTCCCTTAGTCACACGTTAATGAACCACCCGGTTTGTCCTATAAAAACCCCCCGGCATTACAATGGCAACATATATACAGCACACGATTTACACTGAACATATATATTTTTTCTTTTCTCTGGACAGAACGAGCAGGTCTTTCGTAAACGCGAACTTTTTTTATTCACGCTGGGGGATATAGAGGACAACTTCTTGAGGGCGGACATCACTTCACGTACCCCATACCTACTGGCCACAATTTTCAAGCAATGTGAAAAATTGTGCACGTAGAGTAATACAACCGGTTTATTTTCATTGCGCACGCGCTGTGTTCTCCTGTGCGTATCACTTACGCCTTTTCCCCACTTGATTAGCTTTTGACAACTCCTCAAGATTTCTGTATTAGGGTTGCCCGCCAACTTCAGCCTCTCAACCTGGCTAATCAAGCTTTCTTTCAACGTATGCGTGCACGTCTTCAGCAGCTCAACCCGCAGCGCAGCATAAATAATGCCGGACTTAACTATCTTAGAATGGCCTGGAAGAACGGCAAGATACCCTTTGCGGATCGGGGCTTGTACGGCCAACACAAATGTTCCTCGTGAAACCGCAGTCTAATATCTAAAAACTGAAGCTCTCCTTTTTCAGGCAGCTCGTAAGTGAACTTTAGCCCATGGGCAGAATCCTTGAAAATGTTTAATATGTCAGCTCTCATGCTATGCTGACTGTCGTTTTTAATTACAATAAAGAAATTGTCTACTTACCGAAAAACGTGGCAGGACATATTGATCAATTTATCGGCAACGGACCAGTCGACTTGTCCCAGGAAAGTATTACTTAAAATTGGTGCCACCCTAGATCCAATGCAAACACCAGATTCCTGAACATAAAAGCCCCCTTTTTACTCCACCCACATTGACCGCAAGTAAAACGTCAGCAATTCCAGAAAGCTTTCCAAGAAAACGACACAACTGTTAACGAACTTAACTTCATGATTGTCCTCAACTACACATCATTTAACACTCTGCAGAAGTTCAACATGCGGTAAGGAGTAAAACATGTCCTCAATGTCAATGCTGAAAGCAGAACAAGAACCCGGGGTATTAGTTTTGAGAAAATCTACTACACATTTAGAGTTCTTTACTACAAAAGAGTCGACTACATTGAGGGCTTCCAGGTGCATCTGCAAGTAAGTCGACATCTCAGACAGCCAAGTTCCTTTTTTCTGATATAATGGCTCTGACAAAAAGAAAAAAAGAAAGAAAAAATTATTAAGAGTGTGTGAGTAAGACTCCAACCTGCGACCTCTAGACGCATCGTACATTGCGAGCCCGAAACGCGCAACCACTACACCACACAGAATTTTTTCTTTCCTTCATGATATTTATTACAATGTGTGTTAGAATGAACATAAAGTGACACTTATAGTATGAAACATAAGTACAATCACGGAGCCACACCAAGCACCAAGCGTTACTAAGGAAACACTCGACAAGTAATGACGTTCAGAAGAGCAGCGAGAGTTCTTCAAATTGCGTTATACACAACACGTTACGAGGCCAAGCACCTCACCAAGATGGGGTACTAGTCCAGCTTGAAGTCAATTTCATCATAAATGTCTTTTAGGTGAACAGCCATTCTAATAAAATGTGAGTTCGAAGAAATGGTGGGTTCTGCGTTGCGATCTTGCATACGCGTCTTCTATAGGCTGTGCCTACCCATGAGGAGAAATATATCGAAAGGCACCTCATATAGTGATGACGGCAAAAGATAACGGATAGTGTAAGCATTATTATCAAAAATGTCTTCTCATAGTCCGCTAAAGTACATCCCAGAACGAGATAGCATTTTGCAACTAACAAAACAGTGTTCTATTGTTTCCGGCACATCGCATAGGTGGCAGTCAACACATGAAACAATAATACCCTTTCTTTTTAACCATGTTTTAACGGGCAGCGTTTCAGTATGTAGTTCATAAAAATGTTTTTAAATTTTGAGAGGCTCGTTTCAACACATCATGACCTGGCAGATCGGAGTACGATGAACGGTACAACGGAGTTGGAAAAGCATAGATAGTCAAAGTAATACTTTGCGAGACATGGTGTACAAGTATTCTATAGAAAAGCGAGCTTTAAGCAACCTAAGTGCAGAATAAACTGCCTTCATGAATCCCCACAAACACGAGCGTTCGGAAAAGTTTGAGGAAATGACTAGGTCAGAGAAGTAATCCACGAGATTAACGTGCGAAAATGAACGACTTATAGGATAGGAATTGTCACGGAAAAAGAAAAGGCGGGAAACAGTTTGCCATAGATACAGATGTTTTATTCCTAACCCACCAGCACTAGCTGGCCTGAAAATGTTGTCATGACACATGGGCTCAAAAGAAGAAGACCATATGAAAGTTTCAAAAATCCGATGAAATTGTTGTACATGAAATCTTGCACACTGAATAGGCTGCAATACGTAGAATAGCTTTGTTGCTAGAAAAGTATTAAAGCTTCAGCTCTCCCAAATATTGATAGGCTATGGGGGAAAAATGTCTGGGCTTGTCGTTCAAGCTTCGGGACGCGCTCCTTCCAGTAATGCGCTGTGAATCTATAAGCATCTAACGTTACACCGAGGTACGTTGGTGGAGTTTTTGTCCAATTTATTCCTGCATATTAAAAAGTATACTACCAAATAAACCGAACCATAATCCTAAACTCTTCGAGGCATTCAAACTAGCTCCCGATACTATGCTGAATTTGTCTATTACTGATAACACATTTTCTATGCTTGGTTTATCTGTGCAGAATACCACTACATCATCTGCATAAGCTGATATTTTGATTTCAGTTCCTAATATATCGAATTCACGAATACTACGGGATCATACTACACTTAAGCACTGCGGCTCTAGATAAAGGGCAAAGAGAAGTGGGGACAGGGGGCTGCCCTGATTTACAGAGCCACAAATTGAAACTGGTTTTGACAGCTGATCATTAACAACAATACGAGTCGATGATTCATTATAGCATAGTTTGACACCCTTAGGCACAACAGTGTCAAAATTGGCAGGTTTCAGAAGAGAGAAAACAAACGAATGACTAACACGATCGCACACTAAAAGATGACACAATGGTGTACAGATGTTCATGTCAAAAGTAATGTTTGTGATCTATTCATCTTCTTGCAGATTACGTGCAGATTTGAGTGCCTCACAAAACCGGCCGGCCTGTACTTAACGTGTTTAATGTGTTTGTTTTGTGTTTCGTGAGACCAGAACGCCTATCCGACAAGTTTTTTTTACAGTAGAAAAAGTCACAGCTTTGCCACAAAGGTGATGCAATGAACATGATAGCAACTCACTTGAAGGTCACTAGCAGAATGGCAAGCAGATATAAACGTGCCCCGCGTTTCTCATGCACAAAGGACGCTCGAAACGTACTCACAGGTACAGATTAATACGAATAAGTGTCTAAGTTGTTTCTTCGCGGTGTCTGAAAAGCGCGCCCTTTTCGCAAACTGAGGCTGTGCAACGATTGCAGTGACCTTTGTGTGCCCGGTAACTACAACAGAATTGTTCCGAGGAAACACCAAGGCTACCAAGACGTACGATTCTCCCCACTGCAAGACAAGGGCGCTCTATCGAGCGTACACCACCTTATTCTCTACGCGGGCCAAAGTACACGTGAGAGATGAGAGCCGCCGCGCGCTCACTGCGCCATGTTGCTGATATAGCTAAAAACACGATAGTTTTCCCCCTCCCCCCCGAGATGCCCGCCAACAGCGGTGTTGGTAGATATGAATAGCTTGCCGTTTGAACATTGAACGAGGTACCTCTCGGTGGCTCAGTGGTACACGCCTCGCCTTCACGACGTGGGGGTCCCACGTTTGATTCGACGCACCGGACTTTTTCTCAAACCTTTTTTCTTTCTTGCGTTTTCATATATACAGATACGTATACATATACGGTGCATGGCATTGATGGTGACGCCGGCGGCGAAATTCAGCTGAGAGTGTCTATATAATTGCTATCGCAGTAAAAACAAGATTAGCGCCACCGATTATATTTCTGGCATTTGCAGTGACTCGCTAAGTGGTAGTCACATATGCGTACAACACATCACGCTTCTAAAGTGTAAATTAAACAATTTACTTGTTTTTTTCACCCCCTTGTACATATTTTCGGTCATACTTGTTCATGTTCTTCTTCACGGTCTACGACTAAAGACATAATTCTTCACGGCAGCCGTACCGTACGTTATGCTTAGGGCAGCATCTCCCATGTACGATGGTCGTAGCGAAAAATGAATATTAATATAACGAAAACAGCATAGTCATTTGCGTTGAGTTTCGATTGTGACTGATTGAATAAGAGAGTATTCGCTTATTTCACTACACAGATACGAAGCTAAAAACGCAGATATTAAGAGTTCCAAGTGCCCTCCAGTGCGCTGACATTCACTGGTGCGGGCTGGAAATGGTGTTCTATTTGTTAGTCTTCTCTAATGCCTCAATAAACAAATGCAATATGTTTTACTGCATATATGTGTGGTTAATAGATAGTGCTAATCACTCGCGGTGTGCCAACGCATATAAATGTAATCAAGAGAAAGAGTATAACCGGGTTTTAGTCTCTCATACCTGGCCCCGCCGCGGTGCTCTAGTGGCTAAGGTACACAGGTCACGGGTTCAAATCCCGGCTGCGGGGGCTGCATTTCCGATGAAGGCGGAAATGTTGTAGGCCCGTGTGCTCAGATTTGGGTGCACGTTAAAGAACCCCAGGTGGTCGAAATTTCCGGAGCCCTCGACTACGGCATCTCTCATAATCATAGGGTGGTTTTGGGACGTTAAACCCCACAAATCAATCATCTCTCATACCTGAAGAGTATAAAGACATTCCACTCTCCCAAAGCGAGGTAGAGCAAAAAGATTTCACTCTCTCATTTTATACAGAGTAAAAATGAATTGCACTCTATCTGATGTTAGGCGAGGGTATAAGAACATTCTGAAGAGTAACTTTGCTTGTTTACTCTTGCGATACCCTCCGCAGTTTTTAGAGTATAATGGCACCTCAAAGAGTTAAAAACGTAAATGGAATAAAAAAAACTTTGAAAAAAATTAATTAACACGCTATGCTCGTGCTGTAATTAATATCGCCGCACTAAGTGTTTCCTGTTTCCCTCCATATGAACAGGTCATTCAAGCGAAACATGAACTCGATAAACGCCAAAAGGCATTTTTTGGCGCTCATAAGCCGATATAGGCAAAAACCTCCAAATACGCACCTATAGGCACAAAAAATGTTTGATTAAGACGTTTTCTTTCCTTTTTTTTTGGGCTTATGTGTTAAATATGCTCGAAATGGACTGCAGAAAAAAATACACATTTTGCCTAAAGTTCCACTCTCTATCACTCTCCCTCTCACCCGCTTGCATTATCTGGGAATCCAGTCAGTTACCATTAATGACCAGTGGTTATATTGCCTATGCGCTACGTACCTGGCCTATGCCAATTTCTTCTTCTTGATTTCAACTATGACATCCTTAACCTCAGTTTGTTCTCTGGTCCACTCTGCTCTCTTCTTTTCTATTAAGGTTACACCTATTGTTTTCCTTTCCATCGTTCGCTGTGTCGTCCTCAATTTAAGTTGAACCCTCTTCGTAAGCCACCAGGTTCCTGCTCTATAGGTAATTACCGGCAAGGTGCAGCCGTTATATGCCTTCCTTTTCAGGAATACGGCAATCTATAAGTCATGAATTGAGAATGCTTGCCGAATGTGTTACACTCCATTATTCTTCTTCTAGTTACTTCAATCTCGTGGTTCGGCTCCGCGGTTATTACCTGCCCTAAGTAGACATAGTCTTTTACAACTTGAAGTGCACTATTACCTATCTCAAAACACTGTTCTGTTCTCAGGTTGTACATTACTTTTGTTTTCTGCAGATTAGTATTTAGAACTATTTTTCTGCTCTCTTTCTCTGAATCATTGTTCGTGAATTGCAATTTGTCCCCTGAGTTACTCGGCAATTCAATGTCAACGGCGAAGCGCAGGTTACCAAGGCACTCTCCATTAACTCTTATCCCGAACTCTTCCTCTTCCAGGCCTCTGAAAACCTCCTATAAGCAAGCGTTAAATAGCGTTATGGAGATCGTATCAACTTGTCTTATAACCTTCTTTATTACTATTTTGTCGTTTTCTTGACACCAGACTGGCAGTTGATCTTCTGTAGATTTTTTAATGATGTTTATATATGATTCGTCCACGCCCTAACTCTACAGTGTCGCATGACTGCTGATACCTCTATATACTGAACCAAATGGCTTTTAATTATTGATAAAGCTATGTGTAGTAATTGGGCATATTCCAAGCATTTCTATATCGCCTGATTTATAGCATGAATGTGGTCGATTGTTGGGTAACCTGTTCGAAATACTGCTTGTTTTGTTTGTTGAACGAATTCTAATGTTGTCCTAATTGTGTTAAATATGGTCTTTGTAACTTGCTTTTATAAGACGAAAACCAAGGTGATCAGCCTATATTTGTTCAAGTCATTGTCGTCCCCTTTCTTATGGCTGGAGATCATGCTAACATTCTTACAAGATTCTGGTACGCGCCCCGTCAGGGGACACATCCTAAGCAGTGTGCCTACTACCTACTACTATACTCGGTATTTTCACTGTATGCCTTTTTTCCGAAGCATCCGCCTATGCACCAATTGAAGCGGTATACAATTATATCGTTGTTAAACGTGCATTGCTTTTTTAAATGCGAAGCATTTCTTAGCGAACTTCGGCGAGTTTAACTTTTAACTCGCCCAGCCGTTAGAAAAATGGAATCTGTACTAAAATTAGTATGGCATAACATGACTGTACTATGAGCATAAATGACTAGTCGTAGCATGAAAATCATGACATGTATTTTATGAATGCCATGATTTACACGTCCGGGTTTGGCTGTTCCTGTGGCGGTTACGTTCACATGACAGTTCACAAAACGGGTACGGTATGACATGACTGCATGGCAAAGATAGCTGACAGGTCCTCACCTGGAAAAAAATGACCTACATGTCATGTAAGAATATGACTACATGCCACGCTTATGAGGCACTTGCGGTCGTTTTGTTAGCTTCACATACACCAAATTTGGTACTACGTGACGTGATTGGATGACGAAAGTGTACGACCGATGCAAACATGATAATCATCACATGCGGGTCATGTAAGAACGTGACTACATGCCATGCTCATGATGCGCTCACGATCGTTTCGCTAGCTTCACATACAAAAAATTTGGTATTAAATGACGCGAACGGGCGACGAAGGTAAATGACACGTCCAAACATGATACTCATGACATGCGTGTCAGGTAAGAACATGACTACATGCTTCGCTCATTGTGCGCTAGCGGACATTTTGGGAGCTTCACATATACCAAATGTGGCGTTACGTGACGTGAGTAGATGACGAAGGTATATGACTGGGGCAAACATGATAATCATGATATGCGTGTCATGCGAGAACATGACTACATACTACGCTCACGCTGCGCACATGGCTGTTTCGGTAGCTTGTCATATATCAAACTTAGTTTTGCGTGACCTGATTAGATGACAAAGGTAAATGACACGTCCAAACATGATAATCATGATATGAGTGTCACGTAAAACACTACATGCTTTGCCCATAGCGCGCTCGTGACCGTTTCGCTAGCTTCACATATACAACATATGGTATTACGTGACGTAAATGGACGACTGAGTACAAATGTGAGGCGTAAAGATATTATTAGTGGCATGGAAGTCATGTACAACATAATTTACGTCCGTCTCATAAGGTAGTGCTGATTTTCATGCAACAATTCAGCTTTCCTCATTCATGCTTCGCATATCATTGATTCCCACTATACGTGGGATCTACCAATTTTTTCTCGTTTCTTGCTTCATTTCTTCTCGTAACCAAAAGTACTGGTTCAGCGAACAGAATAATATCCTCCGTAGGTTTACAAGAGCCATACCTCATGCTGTTTGAATATTCAGAAATAGTAATACTAGAGATCATCACTTCGAGCACACAATACGAATGTAATATTTCTAAGTACTTAGGGTAAAATATTATTCATTGAATGTGCACAATAAAATATGATCGTGACTTCCACGTTTTCAATTTAGCCGTTCATTCATGTTGTGAAGGCACGTTCAAGTGCTCTTATTTCCCTCTCCCTAACCACTTATTCTGTACCCCTAAACCTTTCTAAACCCTTCCAGATGCAATAGGGCACATACAAAAAATTGTAATAGAGCAAACATTGCTACGAAACCATAGCAGTAGAGTATGCGTTGCATTTTGGGCCTGTTGGTTTGACGTCATGTGCTTTCAGAGCGTGAAATGATGAGGGCACACAACTTGCGCTTCAGGTTTTAAAAGCTACATCAAAAAAGATTTTTTGTAGGGGCTTAATTTTAACAGACACAACTTCGTCAGTGCAACATACAACGAAGACATAGAAATTAAAAGCTTCAATAGTTGCTGTATTTAGCTGCAGTGCAAACTCAAACGGCCTTCAGTACACTTAAGGTTACGTTGGTGGAATATGAACTCAGAAGCTTCACATTCAGTGTTCGGTGCTCTACTAATTCAACTATGATGCAAGGCGCTTTCACATCCATACTGAAACTGGTAGCACGGAAAAAACTATACAAATAAACATGGTCAGGGCAAGTGACGAAGGAAAGATTCTGTCGAAAGTAAGCATGTCGTCCCTTCATCGCTTGCTCTGCCCGTTTCTTTTTGTGCACTACAAGATTCACCACGTACCCCCACCAACAAGGCCCCTCTTACGTTTTTTCCCCATTCACTTTATGTATTTCTGCATGTTTAATGCCAGATAGTGTTAGCTCCACCTGTAGAGAAGGCAGTGAGTCTGGAACACTCTATTTTGCCACAAGGCTTCACGTGGCCCATCACGGGGTGGCAGCTGACTAATAAACCTAAACTGAGCTAAGGAGTACAAAATATCAGCCTTTACGTCGACGGAATCCCCCCGACAGAAATGGTGATTTTCCGTTGGCTTTATGTTATTACAATTCACGTCATTATTATTAAATTAGAGATAAAATGAACAAGTACTGACCCATATGCTTTTCATAGGCTAATTATTTCAATGGATTCAGTTGTGCTCAAAAAGTAGAGGGGCAACACTAAATGACCAGGAGAAAACGAACAACGTGTTGAGAAATAATTACGATGAATTCATTAGGAAAGAGACTTATCGCAAACTTTTAAAGCAAGTGCTAATGAGGACAAACACAAAAGCAAAATGCTACTACAGTAAATACCTAACAAAGTTATGTGAAGGAAAAAAAAATGGTTCACAAACAGGCCAAAGTGAACATCATGTGATTGTCCCAAAAAGAAACCTACTTCAGTCCTTCTTTTATGCTAAGGGGCGACGACAAGACAGGGATTTTGGAACCTTCATTAAGGACGTGAAAAGCGCGTTGTGATATCAGCCTTAAATTAACTTTAACGTGAATACTCATTTTCTCGGCTTTCGTAAGACATCTGCTGCTCTGAATTCCTTTATACACGCTAATACAGCAATTAGCCGTGATTATTACTTTAGCAGTCACTAAAAACATGCACGTGTGCCCGAGCACAATAGATTGCAGAAGTGAATGCAAAAGGGAAAGGTTTGCAATGAAAGGCAACGTGATTATAGGTAGGTAAGTCCAGACAGGCAGTGCAGATTAGTATCTATGCTATGCACTCAAGAAGTTTGCAGCTGATGTATATAAATGAATATTTCTTTCACTCCAAGGTACCTCTGCTGCAACACATTGCTTGCCATTTTAACGAATTCCCTGTAAAATTCTCAGCAAGTCCAAATGGCGTTCCTAGAAATAAATTCTACGATCACTTTTACTTTGGAAACGAAAATGCATCATTAAAAAGAAACGTTTCACTGATGTACAAAACAACAACAAACAAATGTGCATAATAATTTACACTTTAAAGATAGCTCCATTTTATTTACCAGTGTACAAAAGCTCCATCTATATTCTTCATCACAGAAAGCACACTGCAAGCTCTCAGACGTCGCTTAAATGGCGTAAGAGTGGTATGTACTTCTTGAAGGCTAAATACGCCTTTTTAAAACTATATTAGAACTACATTGAGTCTCTGCATTCAATTTGATAATTATTCTATTTCTTCGTGCTTCTCCGGCTATAAACGCTTAAATTTCATCATGCGACAAGAAATTCAGTTTCAGATATTTAAACATTATTGCCGAAGAAAATTTTCGTGCCTTTCGCATAAGAAACACGTGAACCATTCATTTTATGGCTAATGGTAGTTTTTGCGGCATTCGACGCACGAAGCAATTAACTGCGATACTGAGGTTCTTCTACTTTTGCTTGAAAAATACCTTCAGTGGACAGAGTTCCAAGAATGAAAGCCTCGATCATAAGGGCGATCAATGCAAAAGGCTACATTGATGAAAAAGCCGAGAAGGTGTAGCTTTGCATTATTCCAGGGTACCGCTTCCATGGAGTGAACTCATGGCAAACTTTTAAAGCAAGTGCTAGCCAGAATGAAGGGGACAGAAAACTACATCGTCCGTGCACAAGATGATTGGATGTTGTTTTATTGCGATAGCATTTATATGGACAGTCTCGGCTAGTAAGATGCGCTGGACTCCTCTCTCTGCGAAGCGAACATAACCTTTCCGGCCGGGGTCGTTGCGCGCGTGGTTATCTCGTGAGCGAACAAAGGGGCGGGGGGGGGGGGGGCTTATGGTTGCCGCATTGTCACGGTAACAATCAGCGCGCGCCTTGTGTCCCCATAGCAGGCGGGAGCTTCTACGGGCTGTTCATCTCAACACACACACACAAAAACGTTGTCAAAAGTGTACTTAGACTGGCCGCGTTTTCTTAAGGCGCGTTTACAGTACAGAGACACGACACCAATTTTGGTCTGCCGACTGTCTTTGCGAGTGTCTTTTGTCTTGTCGTCGTCATATCTACACTAAAACTACACAAAAAGTCCGTCGATGGTCTCTGGAAGACTCCGTCTGTGCCTTGTCTTGCTCACAACCTTTCGTTGGCCAATTCTGTAGTCACACTGGATGCACACGTAGCGAGACCGACTAAACTTGCACACCTGCACGCAGCCCAAGCCGTAATTCACGGCGTCGAGGGACGGGGTTGGGATACAGAAAAAGATAGTCAAGTAAACATTTCCATGGGGTGCGCAAGATGGCTATTCAAACGCCATGAAAGCCTCAGAGGGGGCATTGTTATCTCCCCCAAGATTGTTCCCTTCCTGGTCGTTTGAAGCAAAGACATGGGCAAATTTTCACTCAGCCGCAGATCTCCCGACTACGCGCCCACGACAGGTTTGCCAATACGTTTGGCTGGTGGTTTCGGTCTGTCATTGTGTCACACTATGACAACATCCTGTAGTTTGAGGTGCCGTCACCGTCGTTTACCTAGTGTGACCCCGGGGTCTGGCGACTTTGTCGGCGGGCGACTCGTCGGCCGATGGTCTGCGTCTGCCTCGTGTCTTTTGTCCGGGTCGTGTCAGTGTTGTGTCGCTCTGGTGTAAACGCGCCTTTACACCAGCGTTTCGCAGAGTTACGCGAAATTGCGTGCTAGCCTTGCTTCGTAAAATATTCGAATATGTTGCTATCGCATTTATCGGTTCGCCCTTTTGGCGAAACTTTGACTTTTTTCAGGTAACGAAAAAACGTCTAGACGAACCTAAAGAACCCCCACTACAACATTTCAATGGCGCCTGTGTGCTCACGATGTCACAATTTGCCAATAGTCGCCAGTGGTCTCCTGGTACACACTACAGACGTATCAGGAAGTTTTGAAAACGGAAAAATTACTAACTTATAGAACTTGATTATTAATTCACATGCCGGCAAAATAACTTATGAGTTTACTCAGTCATACCCAGTCATAATCAAATCGTGCCATGAGTCTTAGTTCGAATGAGTCCGGGTGAATATTATTTTGGTGTGTTTGAGTGCGAGTGAGTTCGGCTTAGGAAAACTTCCGTTAGTCAGAGCCCGAGTTGGTACGGCTGAGGTAAACATCGGGGATTCCGAGTTACAGTGGGTCCTAAGCGCAAAATTCGTGAGTGAGTGTGAGTGACCAACACCTTTTATTCCCGAACTTTAGTTCTCTTCAGCATCGCTATCACCATTTTTAGGCTAAAGTTTGAACTCAAGTATTTACCAAGCATCTCATCAGTGCGATACCCCTATCGGTTAATTCAACGCGGGAGTTAGAGAAGAGAGGTGTGGTTCAATGACCTAGCACTTCAAATTTCGAGGGTAAATTATTTCATTAGAAGCATTTTTATTAGGACTATAAAAATTTCGTTACTAGATTGAAACCCTTTTCACTCGTATTTAAAGGCACAAGATCTATAGGATTATAAACGAGCCCCGATTACGTGAGGTACACCTGGGCTCAAGAGCATTGACACGAAGAAATAAAAGCTTTATTTTAGCCCAACACGCTCGTGATTCGCCCTGCTCAGGTTCACTCAGACTCAGATGAAGCCAGGAGACGGAGTCTGGGTGAATACGCCTGAGTAATATGTTGGTGAGAAATTGCTTGAGTGCCACCGGTTGCGAAAAAAGTACAGCGAGTCTGAATCCGAGTTGGCGTTCAGAGTGAAAATATTTCTGGAATAGGTAAGTTTAAGTGATCTCCAATATTTTTGCCGGCGTATGCTTCAGGTAATCTACACAAAATCCAAATGGTGTGGTGCGAGGATGGGCATGGAAAACAATTTAAAAGAATACTCAAAGCGTATATACTGTATATTGAACTGTACTGAGAAATATATAATTTTTTCTTGCTTTGCGACAATGTTGTGGCCTTCAATGTTGACCAACCTTTTTCGCGCTTATCTAATAAATTCACTGCGTTACAACCTGCCTTTAGATTCCTAATTTTTTTAGATAAATGTGGCCACTTGGTTTGTGTACATGTATATTAACTTCTGTATTTACATGTTACTAGCACTAAAAAAAATCCGTCGCGATCACTTCAACAGCTCTGGAATCAATATGAGGCTGGCTCTAGTCCAAGAAAATATTATCCTGGCATCATGTTAGAGATGCTGGACTATTGAGCGCTACCGCGCTCCACGCACCGTTCAGCACGCGATCACTTTAGTCTGATGTTGTCTAAGAAACAGTTCATAGCGCGTCGAGTTGCCCGCTAACGAAGGATCGCTGCCCTTTCAACAGTCGAAGTGCCAATGACTTAAGCTTTGTTCCTATATAGACGTCACCGGAATGGTTAACGCGACTGCACTTTGCAGCATTTCGCAGAGACTGAGTATATTTGGCATAGGGTCACTTAATGCGAGTCGATCCTTAATATATGCAGAAGTTAGACCACTGAAACGTTCCTCTTTTTAACACTCTGCTCATTTCAGGGGCATTTGGTGACTTGCCTGCATATTCGGCAATTTAGGGCGGTATAATATGTACTGTTTCATCTCGTATGGTGCTTATCAGTGCTTTGAATTTCAAGGAAAGTCAGTTGCGCCCCAACGGCAAACCAATGGACGTGATAGCAACAAAGTGGAACGTCTTAGGAAAAAATGCTAGCATCTCTCTTCTTTTGCAAATGTGGCTATTGCACTGAACGAAGTGACCTTCGTGCAATTTATTATTTCAAACCAAACTTTGAGGTGAAAGCATGAAAATGTACAAACCTACCCCCTAAAAAAATTGGAGCTGGCGCGGGTGACAACGCTTTGTAGGTGAATGTAAAGGGTAGACGCAGGCGTCCAAATCCTTCTAGGCGGAACACCAGCTGGGAGACGATCATTAAAGCGTTCCCTTTGCATCATCTCGCAGGCAATAGTGAACAGACCTTAGCCAAGCTGAAGTTGTAATGGATGTCTATGAATAGCTCGCAGGTAGCATACTGGGGAACGGTTGTTGTGTGGAAAAATCGTTGACGTTTTGAACCGCGGAGCGATTGAGTCCTCGGACGCGTGCATTAGGAAAACTTTTTTCTGAACTAATTTAATTTGCTGGTTAGATTTGTATACATCGATTACTATACACAACCAGAAAGGCATGGCGAATGAGAGAAAATTGCCTATAGATGCCATAAAGTAATCACTACATCAATAAATGTGACGTGAGTTGCGATAGGTTTGAATGAGTGACGGCCCTGATGGTTGTGTCTCAAAGGATCAAATGATTGAAAACATTTCCTCACACCGCGGCCATGGCGTAGAGGTCTAGACGTCTGGCACGCAAAGTGAGGATCGTGTGGCAGACTTATTCTGCCTACAAGCTGAGTCTTGTGAAAACCGGGTAATTTTTATGCAGGCATGCCCCAAGGATTCGATGGAGTGATAATAAATTCCTGCTGACACATAAAGGTGAACCTACATAGGCAACTGGTAAATGGTTTTGGAGAAAATAAGACAAATACAGACTGTGTGGAGAAAGGCCTGCTCTTGAAACGTAAACTGGGAGTAAACATAACTAATGGTGAGGAAACACAGTGACTGATAATAAAGCCAACATTTATATGGGGCACACAATAAATCGGATTCCTCAATTGAAGCATAAAGTAAATAAGGTCAATACGATTAAATAAACGTA
Organism: Rhipicephalus annulatus; assembly: GCA_013436015.1. NCBI lineage: Eukaryota > Metazoa > Arthropoda > Arachnida > Ixodida > Ixodidae > Rhipicephalus > Rhipicephalus annulatus. The sequence goes on from WOVY01010452.1 coordinate 693,961, forward strand.
ACATAGCAGAAACATTATCGAAACGAATTTTCACTGATTAAAACTGCTTCTTTCCTGCTATATTAGCCCGGTGTACAGGTTTAGCCAATTTCAATAAGAAAAGAATGGTATCACTTAATCCTTTTAAGCCATTAGTAACGGTCCTTCATTAAAAAGAGTGAGCTTTTGTTGTAACATAGCTCAGCATCGAACATCACTTCAGTCTAAACAAGAGAGGTTTTAATAGGTTAAAAACAATGCATTTATGCCATTGTAGAGTAATCACAAGATCACATAAGGCATCCCATTTTATAGCATAACCACTGATATGTGTGATTTGTCGAAATAACCACGTCATGTCGTAACGGCTATGATCTATAAAGAAAATGTCGGCTCTGATCTACGCATTCCGGTCGATATTACGCTAGTATGTCGTAACGGAAGACAGTTGAGACAAAAACACGTGCGTTACTTCTCCGTGAACTGTTCTGTATCAATCTGTGAACACTGTATTTTTTCAAGCGTATCGAGCCGTTAACACGAAAGCGGGAAAAGTTACAAAAAATCTGCGAAACAACGTCAAACCTCTATGTTTCGCTGGCCGCAATTTCTGCTAGCACTACGACCCCCAAAAAGGGCCGTTTCCGAGTGTAAAGTGAATGATTAAAACTCCCTGCTATCAAGCATTTGAAAGTGAGAATTTGTAAACCAGGTGAAAACGTTTATAGCGAATGCATTAGCAGCATGGGACTGAACTCCGTATTGCCTTTTCTGCTTGTGACTGTATCTATATTACTGCGGACTGGTACAGTTAATTTGTTGTATCCTGTTGCCCCTCCTGCTTATAATTAAGTACACCTGCAGTATTTGTAAAATAATAAAAATGAATAAAGAAGATTCTGGTATGCTTAGAACTTCCTAAGACTGTGAATGCGAAGCTTAATTAAACCTTCTGCTCATCTGCTGATGAACTCTATTCACTTTTGTGAAGTACTTGATATAAGCTCACCTGAGGTTTAAGTTAAACTGATGTGCTGTCGAACTTCGTGGAAGTTTTTCTGTCAGAATTTAGATTAAAAGTTAGTTAAACTTCATGTTAGGCTTCCCAAGAAGTTAACAATAATTTATGTTCATACACATTCTGCGGATATTTATGAACTGTTATAGAAGCGCTTCTGGACCTTTCAGTTATCGCTTGCTTCACCTTCTTCCACGGTCGTGTGAATTGACCAAGAACAACAAATACGTATGCATTAATAGGTGCATATACACTCTCGAACAACTTCCTCTAAGTTGAAATGAACATACACCATACCAAGTGTACTCTTTATTTTCACCTTTTATGCCCACGCTATCAGAGCACACTCTCTCAGAACACACTTCAATCACCCCCTGCAGCACATGCTCTGCACATAAACTTTCAGTGACATACCACTGCCCACGAATCTACATCCCCAACTGCACTCATATATCTGCCCAAAAGAACAAAGTCGCATGTGACATACAGCACGTAAAACCATATTGCCCTTGTGTTGCGGTGATGTATGAAACACCCATCAGCTCTGGTAGAACGAACATAAATCGGTCAGACTGCTCGTTGTTTAAATATTCGATTAATTGAACATGAAGTCTCCCTTGACAGTGTATCGGGATTGTTACACTTGCCTTCGCACTGCAAGTCCTGCGCATGCATGCCTGGTTTTTTTGAAACGATGTTGCTTGAGAAAAGTCGTAACCAGGTGGCCAGATAACTGTTGGAGGCTTTTTTACATAAAAAAAAGGGTGCCCAGGGTGTTATCGTGCCGTCTTTGAATCTTTTTCGCAGGGAATTCCACTCTTTAGACAAGGTTTGACTACTGATTGTCGTATGCCATTCTGAAACGGACAATACCAATGTGACTCCCACATGCGCTTGAAGCTTCACGAATGGAAACATCTTTCCAATAAATCCGTAATTATTTGGCCTCAGTCCCGTATAGGCGGTATTCACCTCCTAGCAACCCTGTACACCCACAGCCTATGCCTTAGCATATCCGCACAACATTTGAGTAATGCGGAGAAGGCACTACTTCCGGCTGGCATGATTTTGGTCATGTACACTGTGTGTGCCTGTGCGTGATACTAAAGTTGAAACAGCTTTTTGGACCCAGCCTCCATTATCACGTTTGATTGTGCTGTACTTCTGTGCAACCATCGAACATATTGGAGGGGGAATGAGCTTAACAACGCAAAACCGGTTAAATTTAATTTCTCGCCGAACATTATTCACGGTCAATGTAGCCGCACATTGGAGGTTGCGGCGAAGCTTCCTGACGAACGATGCAGCCGTCTTCGCCAGGCTTATTTTAGCAAGGCTGTAAGATGAGTGCTTGAGAGTGGTTCACTTGTCAATAGAAACTCAGTTGAGTTAAGATTCTTCCAGTTTGAGTAATTCAGACGCGAACGAAAGACGAAAATAAAGAAATCGCAATAACACAGTAAATGCAGTCACTTTCAATGCTCTGTCATAGACGTCTGCGTAAAGCACAACAGAACGAAGTACTAAATGTTGGAATCTCTATATTGATTTATGCACGGTACACTGAGACAATAAATGAGAGGCACATGCTCTCTTTTTTCTCGATTAAAGTGACCAGGCTTAGCACACTTGCGTCAAAGCCCAGGTGACTAGCAACCTTCGACTAGTGAATAATTTTACGCTCCACATAATTTTCGTTTGATTGATCAAAGACGTGGGGGAGACAACCACTCGAAATTTCAGTGTCGTGTGTACTTTACCACAATCGATGCCCCGTGCAATTGTGTTTTACGTGCAAGTTCTTAACCACTGTTAAGCCCGCAGCTTCAACTAGATTCGTTTATAGAACATCGCGCTAGTATCAAAATGGGTAAGTTCGACTTTGGCGCTTACACATAGGGATAGAATATAACTTCGGATCATCTTAACTTTGCGCGCACACCGAAGCAGTCACCGTGAATTTTCAGCGATGCTCGACAAACCCATTAGTCGAGCACCGAACGATTTCTTAGCTTTCAGTCATGCGTGCGTCACAAAACTTTCTCTCAGAGTTACACCTTCGACACGAGTTTGATGTGGAATGCTGATTCTTCGCTTGCCAAAATGAAAGGGTCAACGCACACTGCAGAGAGCCACCTTCTCCGTGCATCGCTGTTTAGCATCAGTGTCCCCTTTATTGGTGTACACGCTCAATCGAGCCCAGCATGATTCGTCCACGGTTGCAGTGCCTTCACAAATAGTAAATCTCGTACCTTCTAAAGCCAAACCAAATAAAACAAGAGCAACGTGCCTCGCAGTAACTTGTGTGTACCTGTCGGAACCAGCGCTATGGTGGTCTCCGAAATGGTGGCCTCGCGCCACGCGGTTGCTAGAACAGCTGGCGCACTTTTCGCTTTACCGTACCGGGCAACCTGACGTCGTGTGAATACAACCTATATATATTACACCATGCCTCAATTAGCCTTATAATGCATTTTCATCAGAAGGTAAAAACACCTTCAATTCGAAACGCCCACGTCAGCGATCGCAAACATGCAGCCGCCATCGTGATTATTTCATCAGGTGAACCCTAAAACACGTGCACTAAGGTTTGTGCGCCATTCATGGTCATTTTCTCTAGGACAGACAATACGCCTTTGTTTCCGATCCCGTCCACTATGCACCTTCTATTGTTTCAAACATCGATGTCATAAAAATTGCATGGCGTGAGCATGTTCCTTGGAATCAGTGAACTCCGTGCTGTCACCCAAGTCTTTGCCAAACGGATAGTAATTACTGCCTATCCTGGGACCCTCAACTCTTTTATTGCTTTAAATGTCTTTACTTTTCTGGACTAGGAGCATGACATTACATTCGCGCTATGATGTCTTCTATGTCGTTGCACTCGTGCACGGCTATACTGTCTGTCGAGATTAGCGCGTGCTGTCTCAACGATTATAAGTATTAGAGCTCAAGCCAAACGTATAATTGACATTATGTATATATTACAGGCAAATGAGGCGGTAGATACGTTAAATTATTATTGGATAATTTACATGAGATGAAATTCTCTACTTCTGAGTCCCGATGAGCTCAGATCGAGCAGGGCCGCCCCCAAATATGAGAAAAATCATTTTAATAAGTCATTCTTCGCTTCCGTTCAACTAGCTATTCGCCAAGCACCAATATAGCGACAGTTTCCCCTATAAATTCTAGTACTCACATGCACAGGGGGCAATTGTGTAGAACTAAATATGAGTCTCTAGCCTGAAATCTGAGCGCACTCGCGTAGGTCGTTGAAGTAATCTATTAACAACGATTAACATGAGTAAGCGAGCGAGCGAGCGAGCGAGCGAGCGAGCATGCGAGCTAGCGAGCAGCGAGCGAGAGCGAGCGAGCGAGCTAGCGAGCGATAGCGAGCGAGCTAGATCGAGCAGAGAGAGGAGCTAGCGAGCAGCAGCAGAGCTAGCAGAGAGCTACGGAAGCTAGCGAGCGATCGAGCGAGCGATGCGAGGGCTAGCGAGCGAGCGAGCATGGAGCGAGGCGAGTTCTAGGAGCGAGCTAGCGATCTAGCGATCGAGCTAGCGAGCTATCTATCTATCTATCTATCTATCTATCTAGGCTCTATCATCTATCTATCGATCTATCTTCTATCTAGCTATCTATCTATCTATCTATCTATCTAGCTATCTATCTATCTATCTATCTATCTATCTATCTATCTATCTATGTATCTATCTATCTATCTATCTATCTATCTATCTATCTATCTATCTATCTATCTATCTATCTATCTATCTATCTATCTATCTATCTATCTATCCTATCTATCTATCTATCTATTCTCTGACGAACGAAGGCAGGGCCCCCCTGCCGAAACGTAGGAAGTAATAAACATTTTTGCGCGTTCGTCCGTCGTTTTTCTATTCATAAAAAGCACTGGATTCGTAAAAGAAATTCTTCACACACACACTCAGCTGTCGTGACATAATATGTCACTCACGACAGCCGTCGTAGGAATCTTTCCCATATGCTGTCGGCACTTTCGCCTAATAAAGAACACGTGATGGGGTGACCTCTGGAGCTTTGTTGCGGTGACTGTGGTATACCTACGCAACATATACTAACACATACACACTTGTGTGTGTGTTTGTGTTTGTGTATTGTTAGTATATGGTGTGTAGGTATACCACCATTGCCCCAATAAAGTTCCAGAGGTCATCTTATCACGTGTTCTTTATTAGGCGCAAGTGCCAACAGCGTATGGGAAAGACTCCTACCACGGACGTCGAGACAGGTGACGCTATTGTGCACGAACAAGCTTCACGCCAGAAGGCCAGTGCTTGCGGAGCCGCGACAATAAAGAAACCAAAAAGCGGGACAAACCAAACACAACAACCAATAAATTGCTTCTTTCGACTGCGCCATTCTTTTGACAGCGTGTTCAACTCACGAACATATGCGAGGAAAAAGGAGCGCAGGGCTTTGATCTGCGAAAAGACAGGCGTAATATTTCCTCCAGTCTCCAGGGAACAAGGCATCTGCGTTCTCGCAATGGTTGGAAACGTAACATGATACGAGACGAGAATATCAAAGTGACTGGCAGGGCTAGAACTTTAAAACTGTGTCCTCGTCCACGTGAGTGTGCGGCATCTTTTTTCATGGCACGCATTTTTACTGTGTGGTGTAATGTTGCCTATTAAAAATACGCAATGATAGTAAAGTTGGTCTCATCACTAGAATACATTGTGGATGAAAAACATCCGTGGAGAACAAGTAAAGCATAGTGAAGAGGTCAATGGCCTGTCTGAATGTTCCATCGTCCTCTTCCCCTTTGTCGCCCTGCTCTCCACTGGCAAGTTTATTATGAAGAATGTTTACTTTGAAGAACCTGGCATCTTGAAAGAGACGCTTTTGAAAAACGATCCTGACAAACAATGTAGCCCTGGCTAGCACGCATATCTTTACCCTGAAAATCGCTACATATACTTGACCGCATGATCGCCCTCGTTACTCCGAAACGCTTATACAAAGGCAACAGAAACATTATAGATTATTGCTGGTACAACTGGTGTTAGTGTCTTGCATATTCATCGAAGGCACACTTCAGATACTATTCCATCGACTTATCTCACAAGCAGGAAAGCTGGTCATGGTTGGTGTATTTGCTTCAGGCTGTCGAAGGCAAATACGGAATGGGAAAACTCGTTTAATATATAACTTCGATACCCTTAAAACTTCACGTGCACTGACATATTGATCATGTGTACAGACAATGATTTACCGGCCACGTTTCATGCGCTACAAATATATTAGGCATAAGCAAAACATTCGTTCCTTATGGGGGAGGAGATACGAGCCTGGGAAGCAGCTCTTCCTTTTAAATGGAAGCGTGGTTGACACGGCGTGCGCGAAGCTGGCCTCACATCCGCAGGGACATTTGGGTAAGGCAACTGCACGAGAAGGTGTCGGAATCTTAACTTATTTGCAAGCACCGCTGTGCTGTAGAACCACCAGTGCAAACAACACGCCTGATAAGGGCGGATGAGCGCGCTGTTTCCGTGATGGAGACCAGACCACTAGACGCTAAGAACGGCCACTCCGCATGTCTTGGTGGTGTGGCCAGGAAAAAAGCAGATAACCAGCATATCATAATAAACATCAGTGTGAGGCGAAGTTTAGTTGCAATAGTTAAGTTTAATACTAAGCTGGCGTATTACGTTGACCAAACAGTCTCTCACACGCGCTATATATTATATTTTGTGCCACAAGACTGCCTCTATCTGCAAGCTGACTTGTATATATATATATATATATATATATATATATATATATATATATATATCACGCAGGAGATACCATAGCTGTACGATGAACCATGTTTATTAGTGTTCATCTTCCTCTTTCTCTGCTACTCCACCACACCGCTCTCATGAGATTCGTCACACGCTTACCCCCCCCCCCCCCTCCCCGAGAGAGACGTAGATGAAGGGGCGGATGATATCGTCTTAGTTTCCCCACATCACCGATACCAGTCTGGCGACCGAGTGGAGTCACGCTGCGGTCGATCTCGTAGTTAACAGCCGAGATCTTGCGTTTGATCGTACACGGTTCTTCCATGATTGCACTGAATATTCCATGCTTCGGGTGCCAGAGTGTTTCTTAAGTAGTCTCCCACTTGAAGCTCTGATGGAAAGAACTTGTTGTTTATGACCTTGTTTTTCTCGTGATTTGGCACTGAATTGCGGACTGTGTTTGCACAAGCATCCTGAAGATTTTCGGCATTGTCTCAAAAAAGATAGGGTTGCGATGGTGTGCCATACTTAAGAAAACATGGTAGCCTGTGACTTGGTAAGGTGTTCTATTGTACTTGTCGACCACGTCAGTGAGGAGACGCAGCCATGGTTTTCGGAATTCATCGTTGATCTTGCAGCGGAGGCAACCTACAATGGACTGATTAGTGTACTCGTTTATACCATTGCACTTCGGACGTTGTGAGCTTGGGAAAAGCTAATGCTGATGAATGTTGTGCTTGAAGAACTGCTTGAATTTGCCGGTAATGATTGCTGTGCCGTGGTTGGAAAGGAACTTCCGAGGTTTTCCAGCAGCCCCGCCGCGGTGTTCTAGTGGCTAAGGTACTCGGCTGCTGACCCGCAGGTCGCGGGTTCAAATCTCGGCTGCGGCGGCTGCATTTCCGATGGGGGCGGAAATGTTGTAGGCCCATGTGCTCAGATTTGGGTGCGCGTTAAAAAACCCCAGGTGGTCGAAATGTCCGGAGCCCTCCACTACGGCGTCTCTCATAATCATATGGTGGTTTTGGGACGTTAAACCCTACATATCAATATCGAGGTTTTCCAGCAGCGAAAATACTCTTCAGCCAAAAGATGTAGGTGTCGCAAGTCTCATTTTTGTGTGCGAAAGTCCACACATAGTCGGTGGCATAATCAACGGCTAAGTGGATGATTCTTTTGAATAAGCTGTAGTTGGTAAAACTTCTGATAGTGCCCATGGCCCAAAAATCAAATGGTTGTTCCACTAGTGGTAAAGACTCCAAGAAATCAAAGCGTTTGATCTTCGTCTTCTTGCAGCGCTGGTAAGTATTACAGTGCCGAATGTACTCGCTCAGGTCAGTGATGATATAATGATGGCGGGCCCATTGTACTGCGGAGTGAAAAGCCACAGCGTCTTCTTTACACCGACATGACCGAAAGCGCCATGAGATTTTTGCAGAAGACCGAAGGGCGACAGGGACATAGACTTTTCGTATTCCTCTGCGTGTCATAGTACTCAGTTCGTTCTCAATGGTATGCTTGCAGGGTGGTTTGTCGTTGTGATGCGCCCGCTGTTGCTCTGTTGATAAGACTTGAACTATGGGGCTTCGATAAAGTGCATCAGCTTCGATGTTGTCAATGCCTTTTTGCTGCTTGATGTTTACGTCATACATGGAGAGTTTCAAGGACTATCGGGAAAGTCGGTCGTGGGAATTCTTGATGCTTTTAAGCTATAGAAATGTTGCGTGGTCCGTGATCACAGTGAAAGATTTCCCGTTTAGATAACAGTGCCATTTATTAATGGAGTCAATATATGCTAAGCATTCAACTTCTGTGATGGCGTAATTAATTCTATGTTTTAGTAACTTGCGTGAGTGACATGGAATTGGATATTCTTTACTTTCATCGTCAGCCTGCATCAAGACAGCGCCGATACCTCTGTTGAATGCATCACAGTATAGCACACAAGGCTTAGAGGCATCGTAGTTGTTAAAAATCGGCTCATCTGTCACGCACTTCTTGAGCTGAGTGAAAGCTAGCTCACACTCCAAATCCCCGTTCCAGGTGGCGTCTTTGCGGGGCAGGCGTATCATTGGGTGAGAAATTTGACTGAAGTGGCCGAAGTATTGACAGTAAACATTGACAGTGCCAAGGAAACGCTGTAACTGTTTGGGGCGTGATGGTGTCGGAAATCATAGGATTGCGTCCACATTGCTTTGTTTCGTAATCATGGTGCCATGCGAAACCTTGTGTGCCTGGCACTTGATAGAGGTTCGGGTGAATTGACATTTTGTTAATTCCAGCTTGACGCCTTCGCTTTTGAAAGCTTTTAAATCGTCCTCTAAATGTCTCAGATAGTTCAGAAACATGTTAGAATAGACAACGATGTCATGGACGTAATTTGTGACGTTCTGCAAACATTGTTTTGTCAAAATGAACTTAACAGCCTGTTCGAAGGTTGTCAGAGCGTCGCGAAGACCAAAAGGCATGACTAGCCACTCGTAGTGACCGATCTGTGTTAAAAACGTCATTTTCGGAATGTCATCAGGGTGAATCTTCACGTGCCAGTAATTGACCTTATGTCTAACGTCAAAAAGTACGTAGATTTCCCCAGAGCATCGAGAACATCGTTGATGCGAGAGATGGGCTGATAGTCGAACACCGTTAGTTTGTTTAGCTTGTGGTAATCGATGCAGGAGTGTGTGTGACCTACCCATTTTTTCTCTGCCAGAAGTGCTAACACAGTGTATGGTGACGTGTACAGTCGTATGACGCCTAGCTTGAGAAGGTCGTTGATCCGTCTGTCCATTTCAACGCTGTCGGTTGCTGAGCATCGATAGGGAGCTCTACGAATGGGAACATTGTTCATGAGATGAATGCAGTGCATTTCGCCATTGATGCACCCAATGTCTGCCTGTGACTTGAAAAAAAATGCCGTCGTACTTGTGGGCAAGCTGCTTCAATGCCAACTGTTGATGATGTTATGCGGGGTTTAACGTCCCGAACCTACCATATGATTATGAGATACGCCATAGCGGAGCACTGCGAAAATGTAGACTACCTGAGGCACATCATCATCATCATCATCATCATCATCATCATTATTATTATTATCATCATCATCATATCATCATCATCATCATCAACATCCTGACTACGTCCACTGCAGGACAAAGGCCTCTCCCATGTTCCGCCAGTCAACGCGGTCCTGTGCTTTCTGCTGCCAATTTATACCCGCAAACTTCTTAATCTCATCTGCACGCCTAACCTTCTGTCTCCCCCTAACCCGTTTGCCTTCTCTGGGAATCTAGTTAGTTACCCTTAATGACCAGCGGTTATCCTGTCTTCCCGCTACATGCCCGGCCCATGTCCATTTCCTCTTCTTCAATTCGACTAGAATATCCTTAACCCCCATTTGTCCTCTAATCCAATCTGCTCTCTTCTTGTCTCTTAAGGTTACACCTACCATTTTTCTTTCCATTGCTCGCCGCGTCGCCCTTAATTTAAGCTGAACCCTCTTTGTAAGTCTCCAGGTTCCTGCTTTATAGCTAAGTACCGGCAAATGCAGCTGTTATATACCTTCCTCTTGAGGGATAGTGGCGATCTATCGGTCATAATTTGAGAGTGCTTGCCCAATGTGTTCCACCCTATTCTTATTCTTCTAGTTACTTTAATCTAGTGGTTCAGCTCTGCCGTTATTACCTGCCCTAAGTAGACATAGTCTTTTACAACTTCAAGTGCACTATTACCTATCTCGAAGCGCTCCTCTATTCCAAGGTTGTTGTACATTACTTTCGTTTTCTGCAGATTACTTTTAAGACCTACCTTTCTGCTCTCCTTGTCTAATTCCGTAATTATGAGTTGCAATTCGTCGTCTCTGAACTCAGCAATGAAATGTCATCGGCGAAGTGCAGGTTACCAAGGTACTCTCCATTAACTCTTATACCTCACTGTTCTCATTCTACGCCTCTGAAATCTCCTGTAAGCACGCGGTAAATAGCATAGGGGAGATCGTATACCCCTGCCTTACACCCTTCTTGATTGGTATTCCGTTGCTTTCTTTATGAAGCACTATGGTAGCAGTTGATCCAGTGTAGATTTCTTCCAGTATGTTTATATGTACTTCATCGACGCCCTGATTCTGCAGTGTCGGCATGACTGCTGATATTTATACTGAATCAAACGCCTTCTCGTAATCTATGAAGGCTATGTATAGTCGTTGGCTATATTCTGAACATTTCTCTATTACCTGATTGATAGTATGAATGTGGTCGATTGTTGAGTAGCCTGTTCGAAATCCTGCTTGTTCCTTTGGTTGATTGAATTCTAATGTTTTCTTAACTCTGTTAGCAATTACCTTTGTGAATATCTTGTATACTACGGAGAGCAAGCTGATTGGCCTGTAATTCTTCAAGTCCTTCAACGTGCACCCAAATCTGAGCACACGGGCCTACAGCATTTTCGCCTCCATCGAAAATGCAGCCGCTGCAGCCGGGATTCGATCCCGAGACCTGTGAGTCAGCAGCCGAGTACCTTCGCCACTAGACCATGGAGGCGCGGCAGTACTGTAAGAAGTACTATAAATACAATAAAGGACAGGTTAAGTGACCGTTTGGAGCAACGGCCTCTCGTTGAACCATTGAATGAACTAGTCTTCGAAAACGCATTATTTATGCAGCTGAAGTTGTTGTTTAGGCGTGTTGGTAAGACTTAAGGAAAAAACAAAGAGCGTGAAAAACGAGAAACCACATGAAGAAGTACACATACAGAGCGCTGACTCACCACAAAAACTTTATTTTTCAAACCAAGCATACCACGAACAAAAATGAGGCCAGGGATACCTGCTCAGACTCGCGAAAGTATACCGCGAAATAAGAAGTACGCTGTCATTCCATACATCCACGGCGTGGCCCACAACTTGAAGAGGGTAGCCGGCAGATGTGACGTCGAGGTTGTTTTTTTCCGCCCGGGAGAAGCTGGCTAGCATGTGTAGGGCCATCAACCCAGGTGCTAGGGAAACCACCACCTGCCGAACTAAGCATCGGAATATGTTCGTTCCATGCGTTCATGGCATGGTATATTCCATACCATTGTCCTGTGGTAAACTATACATAGGACAAACTGGGTGATGTATGAATGAGCGTCTCAAGGAACACGCTCGCAGTGTTTCCACGATGGTGTCTGGCTACCAAGGCATTCATTGCCGAGATTGTGGGTGTACCCCTGATTTTCAGTCATGTGCGGTTATCAAGCGTCATCGGAACCAGCTTACCCATGAAATACTGGAGGCCCTAGAGATAGCTAGATTGGGGGACGCAGGCGTGAGTAGGCCTTCGGTTGCCCTCTCAAAAATGGAAGTTGTCTTTTTATCTGGTTAATTGCACGAGCTATAAAATGATTCTGTGGTTTTTCTTCGACTATCATTTTGTTTCTTCTTTTTTTCGTTCCACAGCACAGGTATATAAGCGTGGTTTGAAGAATAAAGTTTTTGTTGTAAGTCAGCGCTCTGTATGTGTACTTTTTCGTCTGCTCTCTTGTTTTTTTGCGCTGTTTTTTTTGCAATATTATGTCTAAGAGCATAAAACGCAATATTATGCCTTTGGGAACGATATTTACGTGAATCTTAAATCTTTTACAATATATATATATATATATATATATATATATATATATATATATATATATATATATATACATTGTAAGCACTTTCCAAGTACTTCATCACTCTCACTTGTAGATCCCCACCATCATCGTTCCTTCTTGTTCGCGTTCTGAGCCGAGGCAGGCATGACGGAATAAATGCTTCTTCTGGTCCTGCCTGGTGAAGTATGCCTGCATCTTCCTGGTCAAGGCGTTGGCACGTCGAAATGATGTCTTGAACCGTAGTGGGATTGCCAAGGCGTTGAGTGCAATCAGACCGATTCCTTTAAGGATGTGGCGAAAGCGCTCGTCTTCCGTCATATCGCAGTTCGCACGGCAGAGGGCCAGAACATCCTCGATATGCAAAAAATTCCGCCATATCCACGAAGTGAATGATGATGAGTGGGCGAAGCTCCGGAGGTAAACCTGGTAAACCATGAATCCTCTGTACATTTTGCCCACTCGATTTTATTACATCGCTCCCCCTAGCGTACGTCGCCGCACTAAATCGAACGATTGCCTTCAACCAATGACACGCGCCATATGTGACATCATTCCTATTTTATAAGATCTCGCGTCTTTCATCAACTACAAGTACCGCTTTCTAGTTTATAACATCTTGCATCTTTTCATCATCAGCTACAAGTACCACCATCTAGTAAACACTACAAGAACTAAACGAGAGGTGGCTACATACAGGAGACGGTACCGCCATCTAGTGAACACTGCAAGAACTAAACTAGAGGTGGCTAGATACATTGGACGGTACCGCCATCTAGTGAACACTGCAAGAACTAAACTAGAGGTGGCTACATACAGGCTACAGGGGACGCACAGCCCACGCCCTAAGGAGCTTCGCCCCTAAAAGAGGACTCATGTGCAAGATCAAGACGCACGGTGAGCTTCTGTTGCGCGGTTCCGGAATGACTCGATGAGCATCCGAAGAATTGTCGCAGTTGGTTGGCAAAGCCCGACCAATCGACGAAGCCAGCTTCGTGATGGAAATACCAGGTTTTGCCTACGCTGGTCAAGTAGAAAGGGAGGTAGCTTAATTTCTCCGCTTCGGTTCATCGATTGGCTGAACCCACACGGTTGTAAAGGTCGAGCCATTCCTCGACATCGTCACAACTGAGACCCGCGAACATGGGCGGTTCGCGCTGAGGTCTGGTGACAGTAGATGAGGAGCGGGCAGCCGCCGGCATGGGGCTGTAGCGTTAGGACTAGGTGTTGAGTCCGATGTCTGCATACCAGGGGGGGGGGGGTGGCTGGGTGCAAGCGATGACCAGATTGAAGCTCCAGGTGAGAAACGAGCGTAGGAGGACGTCAGGATCCTGACCCAATTCCACCACTCTGAAAGCGAAGGGAGACTTCACCAGGCATGACCAACATAAGCATTTATTTTCACGCATTTAGTTCCTTCTTCTTGGCTTTGCAAGCCAAGAAGAAGGAACGACGATGATGGGTGTCTACAATTGAGAACGATGAAGTGCTTCCAATATATATATATATATATATATATATATATATATATATATATAGGCTCGCTGTTCTTTGTTAGACACAACATTAATTAGAACTAAGGCAAACCAGCTAAGGAGCAAGGTTTGAGGATGTTCTTCATAGAAATTAATTAGGATGTAAATGTAAGTGGACGAAAGGATAACTTATAACTCTTAGGTAGTGAACGTGCGACCTTCGCATAACGTGTCCGATGCTATACCAACGGAGGACGGAGCTACAGTGGTGGTCCTCCCTGCATTCTCTTTATTAGATAGACATCTGTATTTCAACCTGTCAGTATTATATATATATATATATATATATATATATATATATATATATATATATAAACAGTAATAATTTAATGGGCCCAGTTAGTATTCGTGAAGGTATGGGATATGGCACAACTCGTACGTGTACACTGTCCTTTCGTGTTTTTTTTTTCCTTTTTTTACGTGCACATACAGAATGTTTATGCTCGCCTACCACTTCATGGCCATTGAAGGGAAACGGACGAAGATGAAAGGTAAGGAGCCAACCGACCCATCAAGAGGAAACCCTTTCCTTACCCACACCGTCGCGGACCCCTCCCGCCACCATGGCGACAATCTTGGGTGGCCCGACACACGTCGAGAACTGGCCAGCACGGGATAAGAACCGGATGTGGACGTACACCGACATTTGGTTTCGTGCTCAGTATTCACAGTGGTTTTTCCTTTCTCTTTCTTCTTTTCTTATTCTTTTTTCTTTTCTTCATTTTTCTTCTTTTTTCTTTCTTTCTTTTTTTAGTTCTCTCTCACTCTCGCAAACATTTTTCAAGGTGAGAGGGACGCGGCAGCAACGAAGTTTGGAAGTTCATGGTAGTATAACTCATCGCCTGATGAAGCGAGGACCCCTCCCGAAACTGTTTGGAAATAAATATATTTATCCTTGTTGAGAACGCCCCCGTTGTTCCATATATATATATATATATATATATATATATATATATATATATATATGGGAGATATCTGCGTAACATTCCGTGGTCACATTGGCGAGCTGGGATGACCCACCATACCCAGAGTTGTGACAACACTCTGGTGCGTTCAAAGCCACGGCAATCAGCAAAGACCCACACATCCACACATGAAGCACAATTTTTGATGCTGCGCAAACAAACAAACTTTATAGGTGGCAGTCAACCACGTAGAAATGTGATAGCACTCGCCGGATTTCACTCGACCATTGCAACGTCCGCATAAGGAGGTCGTTAGGGGAAGCAAGAAAGCGTAAAGGTAGGCGATCGAGCGATCATCTTGCTCTGTGATTGCTTGTTTCCAGAAGGAAACTCGAGCTGAGTCTCCTTATCTCGAATATGAGTCGGGACACTTGACGCGCCAGTGAAACCGGGGAAACAATTGGAACTTGGAAAAGCAGCAACGATTGAAAGGAAAAAGGATCTCGTCGTCGTCGTCAAAAGAGATCCGCGTTAGCGAGCCGTAGGACCTCTTGCCGATAGAAAGTGGACTCATTGGAGCGTTGCTGGCTTCGCAGCTGATGCCCTCAGCCGCTGTTTACAACAAGAAGGAATAAAGGAGCAGCGCCCCCAACGAAACGAAGTGGAGACCGCAGAGCTGGAAGCGTACCTATGCGAACACAGCGAAAGACCACCGAAGAAGACGAGAAAGAATTGCGATAACAAAGCTTTCATACTTCCATTAATCACGAGCTCCAACTTCGAGGGTCGGATGAGATGGTAACAGGCGGAAGTAAAAGAAACATTTCTTCTGGTGGGAAACTTTTTTCGGGGAAGAAAACGTAGCACTGAGAGTTGTAAGACGAACCGCTCTCATGCTTTCGAGCATAACGCAATAAAGAAGGGGCAGAAGATTCCTGAAACAATAAACGCAAGTACAGGGTGACACGAAAGAAAAAAAAAGACATTGCAGACAGGGCAATCTATGTCAGCAAATGCCCAGATAGTGCAGAACTCGCCTGACCACAGGAGCGAGGGACATAAGAAAGCACTTAATCATCTTTATTGTGATGGCTCGGTGGCATACGCTCTTTCCATTCTTCTATAAGAATGAATGTGCGACGTTAGGTGACAGGGACTGCGTGGGCTCCCGAACAATGTGTAACCACATTTTTTAAGCGCTCGATTCTCTGGAGAAGCCTGCACAGTACGATAAATGATTTCAGAATGTCACATTGTCCGCATAATTCGTTTAGTAGCCAATCGCGAAGCACGGACTCATGGTATGTAAATAACGTGAGCAGACTCAAAAGCCACCAACAAAAAAAAAAAACTACACAGAGTGCAAGGTATTAATTTACGCGTTATCATTTCTGCCAGCAGTGCCAAAGATGAAGAGCCACGGTTAACTCTGAGAAAAATGATCGTGCCACAAAAATTGAACTCATTGTTGGCGGAGCCTCCTGGCAGCTATAAAAGCCTGAAGCCAGTCTACGTTCTTTGTCCCGAGCAGCGGCGCTTGTTTCTTGCAATTCTCGAGGCAATAAACTGTTGAGCAGCGCAGCTCCGAAAAAGGAGAATGCCTCCCTTGCATTCGTTTAAAACTCCCACTGTCAAAAATAGCAAATGAGAATTAATTTGTCGCACCACACGCATATTAATCTGCAGGTGCCTCAGTACGTTGAAGTTTAATTTTGGTTGTAGTTAATATTCGTTATTTTTTTACTGGTGAAAGTGGGAGCGCGTGTTCACTGCGACTGCTTAACGTGTACAGTGTGGCACTTCAGTATAACGTTTAAAAGAAACATTACTGATAAGAACAAAGAAAGCTAGATAAGTTGCCAATCTTTTTACCAAGAAATATAGCCCCAATGCTTCGAGCCTTCATTCTATGATCAACTAGTTCTTGATTTTACCGTGGCCATAGCGAACGGATGTGAAAAAAACGATAATTATCACCAAGTTCACGAAGGTCACACACGTTAAAATAATAATGATTATAATACATTCTGAAGCAATGAGAACATGATTATTGATCTTGGCATATAGATAGAGCAGCAAAAAAACTAGATGTGCATTTGTGTCGTCTTCCTATTTCACGCCTGCCTCAGACAAACAAGAAAAAAGAGAGATTTGTGAGAGTTTACACTGTTACAACGCCAGGGCGCAGGCATAATGCAGCTCTGTAAGGGTGCCGTCTCTAGGTTGATATGGTAGTGGATATATAATGAACAAATATTACATACACGTTATATACTACACTGTTCTTATGTATGTTGTTAGGATGTTTAATTCATACAGGTAATTAGGGGGGACAAAGTCAAAAGTGAGAAATTAAAGGCCTATAATGACCGCCCTAGTAAATCTGAATAGACTGAAGCAAAAAGTGCATGTGTATTTCTATTTCTCTGTATAATGCACAGTTTACAAGCATTTTTAGACATCACTGTGCACGTAGGACAGCAGCACAACAAAAAAAATTCAGAGTAAGAGCTCCTCGTAACATTCAAAGTATATACCGCACGTGTTAGCCATGCTCCCTATTACACACTCCACAAGTCCATCCAATTGCAAATGCTGAACAAAGGTTATTGCCTGTTGCACGTCGGGTGTAATATCTATCCTTTCGTTCCTAAGAAAGGGAGGAGTAAAAAAAAAAGAATGAAATGTTTGCAGACCTGATGTGCATCTGCTTCGCAATCCTACGCATGGGAAAAGAAAAGAATAATAAAAACATATTGTTACGTGGAAAATAACAGTAGTCAGTCTACAGCCTCAGCGCAGCTCACCGACAACGTCCACTTCTTCACTCTTAGTCTGAGGCACCTTTCTTGGGTATGTCCCACAATGCCCTGTTTCAGTCAGCTTAAATCACGTAACAATATGAAGGAAGGTATTTGAGCAATGCAAACACGACCGGATGTCCATTAGGCCTGCAATTGGTCACTGGGGCCTGTGTCTCATGAAATGTAGCAGTGCTCACGTCTTCTTGTAAGTCTGCGACGCGTGGGGTCACCACCAACGCGACAATCATACATGGACAGTCACTCCTTGCGAGGCATTCAGGACTTGCACACGCAACTGTCAAGGTACGATGGGGCATGGGTCGCGTTTCTGCCTTGTTTATATTGTGAACTGTGTTATATTTTCGCGGGCGCTAAACAGACTTCATTATGCAGGGTTTTTTGCTTCAATAGAAGTCTTGTATTACAATTCTTGTATTTCTATGTGTGGTAAATTGGCAAACAGCACATTCGTTCATTTTTTCTGTGTGATCGTGTTGAATAAGAAAGTGAATGTATGCCTTAGACAAAAAAAATGATAGGTATGATGCGCAGTAGGCTAGAGATGAGTAGTATCAACCATAGAGCTTCCAAAAATTAACTATAGGGGACTCTGACGCAGCGATCGTTCAGCCACCATGGGATTAATGGGTAGCACAAAAATTCACCTAATGTTCGTGAATATAACTTTGAACACCCTTAAGGCTTTATTTATTGCTTTGTTTTCGCGTTTGTTTTGGATAAAAGAATGGAACTGATTTTGAATTGGTAAGACTAATAGGTTATTATGGTGAAGTGGAACGGCTGAAAATTTGTTGATAGTCGTCACGTGACAAAGCGGCTCCAGGCCATGCGAAGCCAAACCGATCCGAAAAAAAAAACAAGACTACGCGAATTGGTGCACTACCCTTCATTTCCATGCAGGCTGGAACGCCACGCGTTGTAGCTTCCGTAGACACCATAGCACCCGCGTTTCCAGTGGCAAGTGTTGTAGGAAACTGAAAGGTGTCAGAAACTCAGATTTTCAAGGTCATACGACTAACAAATAGAAAAATGATCGTCATCTCATCAATATAATGAATGAACGAGGTTGTGCCGATGCTGTTTGGTATGTAGTTGATGCATGTGCTAACAAGGGCATACCTAATATACTCTTAAGAAGAACCCTTATTGCATGTCCTTATTTTATGGAGATGGATTAAAGCATTACTCGGACACGTGCGCGTGCAATGCAGAAGTGTAGACAGCGCAGCCTCTTCGGCTCACAACTCTTGAGAGCAACTTCTGGTACATTTCTCCACCCACAGCATCACCTCGGCGCTGTGCGCCACCAGCCCGTAGGCGCTTATTAACACTTAAAAAGCACTGCACCACCAGAGCAAGTGCTCGAGGATCTACGGAAAGTGAGAAGCAGCTCAGTGAATTTGCTCATTTCTATTTGCAATGTTCATCACGCTCTAACATTGTGAAAGCTGTGTTAGCAGTCGATAAGTCACATCTGTTTCTACATCATTGTGCACACAGCTACCATTCTCGCTAATTTAATTATTATATGAGTGTTTGTTGCAGCGCAGAAGGCTGAATATCAGGCGCTTTGATTTTGATGCGAAACTGACTGTTTTTCAAAAATAAGAGGTGGGATTGGCCATACAACTTACAAGAAGATGTATTCACTTTTTAATGATCTTGCATTGATTGATATGTGGAGTTTAACGTCCCAAAACCACTATATGATTATGAGAGACGCTGTAGTGGAGGGCTCCGGAAATTTAGACCACCTGGGGTTCTTTAACGTGCACCCAAATCTGAGCACACGGGCCTACAACATTTCCGCCTCCATCGGAAATGCAGCCGCCGCAGCCGGGATTCGAACCCGCGCCCTGCGGGTCAGCAGCCGAGTACCTTAGCCACTAGACCACCGCGGCGGGGCTAATGATCTTGCATTACTCTGTTCATTGAAGACATGCGCTGGCACATGCACTGAATGCGTACATATTGTGCGCACACGTACGCAAAGTCCGCGTACTCTTTCAAAAGAAACGCCTCCGCAGTGATGCAATCGCTAACGTACTCGGCCGCTGACCCGCAGGTCTTGGAATCGAATACCGGCTGCGGCGGCTGCATTTTCATTGCAGGCACAAATGCTATAGGCCCATGTATTCAGATTTGGGCGCACAGTAAAGAACCCCAGGTGGTCAAATTTTGCAGTGTCCTCCACTACGGCATCTCTCATCATCCTATGGTGGTGTTGAAACGTTACACGTCACATATCAATCAATCAATTCTTTAAAAAAGAAGGCCCTTTTAACTTTTTTGGCTTTCATGGCACATATTCCAGCTTTTATGCAGCCTGCTGCGATAGTAGATTACATACATATTGTACGACTTTGATGTGTACGATTAAAATAATTCCATTTGTCATAATTACCATCAGGAATATAGTATGCTTTGTGAATGCTATGGAATAAGCCCCTTCTGAGTTCGTTAAGTTAGCTCTTATGTCAATCATCTGATTATATTCATTGGCCTCGCAAATTGCGAAGTAGTGAACAACCATTGTCATCATCAAAATCATCACAATCATCATCATACCAGCCTATACGGCATGTTCAACGTATAGGAGATATATATTATGAATATACGTATACCGCTTACCGCTTCCCATCAAAGTGGCCATAGATTCTTATATGAATACACGCCGCATTTTTTTTCTAGAAGCGCGTCTGAAAGCGCTAGAGTACGGCAGCGCAGACGCCGTCACTTAGTTTATTTCAACACTTCACGGGTTTTCACTGAATACAGAAAACAAACACCACGTAATATGTACAGGTCGCCACGAAAAATTGAATGGCTCGTTTTGAAATGCACCCCACAATATATATTGTGGGGTGCATATATATATATATATATATATATATATATATATATATATATATATATATATATATATATATATATATATA
Source organism: Rhipicephalus annulatus (assembly GCA_013436015.1). Taxonomy (NCBI): domain Eukaryota; kingdom Metazoa; phylum Arthropoda; class Arachnida; order Ixodida; family Ixodidae; genus Rhipicephalus; species Rhipicephalus annulatus. Next base: position 714,552 of record WOVY01010452.1, read on the forward strand.
ACAGAAGCGAGAAAGCACGAGGTATGACGAAACACTTTTAATAATCACTTACGTTTTGGTTGGTGGACCAGCCTTCGTCAGGATGTGTGTGTGTGTGTGTGTGTTGGTGTCTGCAGTGTCGTGTGGCAGCGCAGATAATGCCGTAACTAGCACAAGTGTTTCGTAGAGTGATACAACGATGCAGCCACGCCAGAAAACGAGCAATACATAAACCATGTGACTTTTTTCCTGACTAACCATGTCGTGCTCACAAGCATGCAGTCACGCTCAACGCGTGCCAAGAATGTGAAATTCAGAGCTTACCTACTGAGGTGCACCCATCCTGATATTGCCACCCGTTTTACACCGTCTCTGTACCATCAACCGTTATCTGCAAAGCAGGAGTGATATGCGAGTGAGGACACATTTGTTCCAAATATGCAATAAAGTATAACACCACCATCGAGGTTGATCGTTTCAGAGAGATTTATTTTTAACAGAAAGAGGTGAGGCAGCCCACACTCAGAAGTGGGGCTGCGTTTTTCTATCGCAAGCGCCTCTGGGCCACCGGACAAAATGCTTATTAGGCAAAGAAGATGAATAAAAAGGAGAAAAGCGACCCCTTACCAGCTGAAAAACTGAATATGCTATGGTTGCCGAACGACGCCACACACTTTGCAGCATTCACAAATGAATGCTGACGTTTCATCTGTTCGTGTGAACGCTTAGGAGAAGAAAAAATAACAAGGACGCGTAGGCGGACAGCCGAATACACTTTGGCGTGTTTCAAAAAGTCCGTTCCCTGGAGCGAACTGCTCCAAAGCTTTGAATCGGCGTCTTAGGCCAGAAGTAGCAGCGAGGACGACGACGTATGCTTGCACCGACTGCCCCCTGAGCAAAGCAGTAAAGCCCTTCTTGCGTACGCCTTGAAAAGGCGCTTGCAAGTAGCGGGCGGCGGATCTCTATGAACGCGCACCCTTGGGAGATATTCCCACGACGGCTCACCTTGAAGAAAAAAGAGGCAGCGTTTGTTTTAAATGCGAAGCATTTCTTTGCCAAATTAGGTGACTTTGAGCATATCTATCTATCTATCTATCTATCTATCTATCTATCTATCTATCTATCTATCTATCTATCTATCTATCTATCTATCTATCTATCTATCTATCTATCTATCTATCTATCTATCTATCTATCTATCTGTCTGTCTGTCTGTCTGTCTGTCTGTCTGTCTGTCTGTCTGTCTGTCTGTCTGTCTGTCTGTCTGTCTGTCTCCCGGTCTACCTACCTACCTACCTACCTACCTACCTACCTACCTACCCACCCACCCACCTACCTACCTACCTACCTACCTACCTACCTACCTACCTACCTACCTACCTACCTACCTACCTACCTACCTACCTACCTACCTACCTACCTACCTACCTACCTACCTACCTACCTACCTACCCTACCTACCTACCTACCTACCTACCTACCTACCTACCTACCTACCTACCTACCTACCTACCTACCCACCCACCCACCCACCCACCCACCTACCTACCTACCTACCTACCTACCTACCTACCTACCTACCTACCTACCTACCTACCTACCTACCTACCTACCTACCTACCTACCTACCTACCTACCCACCTACCAGCAATCTACGACTTTTCGCTCTTCTGACCGTTTTGATAACGCTATAAATGCCGAAATTGGTATGGCATAACATGGTTATGATGAGCATAAGTGATTAATTATAACATGAATATCATGACATCGACGCCATGAATCTCGTGATATACATTTGATGGTGTTGCTGACCTTGCGGTGGTTTCGTTCAGATGGCATCTTGCAAAACTGGTATGGTATGATGTGACTACATGGCGAACACAAGTGGCAGACAATATCATAGAAATCATGACATGGTTGTCATGTAAGAACATGACTACATGTCACGCTCGTGATGCTCTCGCGGTCATTTCTCTAGCTCCACATATACCAAATTTTGTATTACGTGACGTGAATGGACGACGAAAGTAAATAACACGTCCAAACATGATAACCATCAGTTCATCATATGCGTGTAATGTCGAACACGACTACATGCCACGCTCATAGCATGCTTTCGGCCGTTTCGCTACCTTCACATTTACCGAATTTGGAATTACGTGAAGCGAAAGGACGACGAAAGTAAATGACACATCCAAACATGATAATCATGATATGCGTGTCGTGTAAAGCATGACTACATGCTATGCTCATAACATGCTCGCGGCTGTTTCGCTAATTCTACATATACCAAATTTATTATTGCGTAAAGTGAAATAAGATGTTCAAACATGATAATCATAATATGCGTGTCATAATAATCAAGACATAATAATCAAGCATAATAATCAAGACATGGAAGTTTGATACGGCATAATTTACGTCTGCCTCGTAACGTTGTGCTGACTTTAAAGTTACATATCAACCTTCCTCATTCTGGCTTCGCATATCAACGATTCCCATTGTACGTGGAATCTGCCTTTTTTTCTGAAGCAGACTAAGGTAACAGACAACCACTGTATATTTTGTGTGATAATTTTGTACAATGCTAGAACATCTATAAAGCTTCTATTAGGCTCATTTTAAAACAGCAGTAAGCCACGCGTGTAGTGTTCCGAAAGTAGGTACAATAAAGATGGCTTAAGGTTTCTTCTGCTTAGTACCGAATATTAGGGGCCAATTTGAATACATATATTGATAGATATGTGGGGTTTAACATCCCGAAACCGCCATACGAATTTCATAAACGCCACAGTGAAAGACTGAAAATTTTAACCATCTGGGTTTTTTTAACATGCACCCAAATCTGAGCACACGGGCCTACAGCATTTCCACCTCTATTGAAAAGGCAGTCGCCGCAGCCGGAATTCGATCCCGCGACCTGGGCGTCAGGATGAGAGTGTTTTAACCACTAGGCCATCACGGCGTGGTGTTGAATGCATATATGCAGAACAGCATCTTCGGGGGCTTTGTGTAGCGTTGAAGACTATCCTCTTGCTCGACTGTCCGAAACACGACACACACCGAAGGCGACTCGAACAGGAACTCCATACGCTATATCCCGAGCGAACGTTTTCGTTGGATAAAATACTAGGCCTATGGCCATCTAAAACACATGGCAAAATAAAGATGGTGCTGCAACGATATTTCGAAGAAATAAAGATTTTCGACCTATACTGAGCACACTATAGGTAATTGTGAGCGTGGCAGCTACGTGTTTTTTCTGCCCATGTGAGAACATTTGAACCCACCTATGCAGCCGAGATGACGGCAGCACCAGTGACAGAACTGAAAGATACACGGCGAAGGGTGAAGACAGCGACGACGATTTCATCAATGCAGTAAAGTGTAAAGCTAAAAGAAAAATGGTCGGCGCGTCTTCGCCAGCTAGCATCTCTACCGCGAAGGCTGCGTGCAGTTCTAAACGTCGTACCATACTGTTAAATTCGAAGCATTTCTTAGTGAACTTCGGCGACTTTGAGCGTATCTATCATTCTAGCGGCCTACGACATTTAGCTCTCCTGGCCATTTTGATAATGGTATCAATACGAAGCTTGGTATGAAATAACATGACTGTATGAAAAACACATTTGACTAGTCATAACATGAAAATCATCACATCCATATCAAGAATGTCATGATTCACATTTCATGGTCCCGCAGTTCTTGCGGTCGTTTCGTTCACATGGCATGTTGCTAAACTGGTATGGTATGACATGATTGCATGGTGAGCACAAGCGACAGACCCTAACAAGAAAATCTTGGCATGCGTGTCATGTAACAACATGACTACATACCACGGTCATTATGCGTTCGTGGCCGTTTCGCCACCTTCACATGTGCCAAACTTGTTATTATGTGACGGGAACGCACAACATAGGTAAATGACACATTTAAACATGATATTCACGACATGCGTGTCATGTAACAACATGACTACATGAAACACTCAGGATGCACTCGCAGCCGTTTCGCTAGCTTCACATGTACCAAACTCGGTATTACGCGACGCCAATAAACGACGAAGGTATGCGACTGGTGAAAAAATAATAATAATGCGATGCGTGTCATGTGAAAACATGACCACATGCCACCGTCAAGACACATATATATTTCGACGTGACGGGACGTGCTCGCCGGCATTCGTTTTGTCGCGTAACGCCAGCGTTGCCACGCCGGCGCCGGTTTTTTCATATAGTCGCAGGCGCACGCCGCGCGGCGTTGCTTTGACGCGTGCGTGTTTCAGCGCGTCCGGCATCCGTCCATCACAAAAAGAGGGAGATGCAGTGTTGTCTGTGTAACGCATCGGCGTGAAAAAGAGCCTGTCGCATTTTGAGCCGGTTGCCGTCGGGCCGTGCCAACGGATGCTGGTCACGCCTGGCGTCAGACTATAGGTCTAGCGTAGCGTCGCTGTGCCCAGCGTGCACGTTCGTCAAAGCTACATTGGAGTATATTGAGCCCTTCATGATGCGCTCGCGACCGTTTTGCTAGCTCCACATATACTAAATTTGGTGTTACGTGTTGTCAATGGATAACGAAATATATGAATGGTGCAAACACGATAATCCTGACACGCGTGTCATGTAGGAACATGACAAAATACCACGCTCGTAGCGTGCTCACGGCCGTTTTGCTCGCTCCAGATTTGGTATCACGTGACTTGAATAGATGACCAGATTTGGTATCACGTGACGTGAATTCATTACGAACGTAAACGACACATCCAAACATGATAATCATGACATGGAAGTCATGTACCACATCATTTACCTCCACTTCGTAACGTTGTGTTGATTTTAAAGTGACATATCAACATTTTTCCATCGTGCTTCGCATATCATGGAGTCCCACTGTACGTCGAATCTGCCTTTTTGTTCTTTTTGACTCGTCGATCAACCTGAAGAACATAAACAGGCAAGTGATATCGGCGCGTCTCGAAGCTATCTTGCCTAATTAGATACAGGATATTAGACTAAACCCGCGGAATAATATGTTGGCCATAGACGTTGAACACCCGGCAGCGCTACATACCTTGCCAACTGTCACGGAGCTTGTAGGCATCAATTTCGGTGCTTACATTCATTCCGCAATATGGTGACACGACGACGGGCGTCATTTATGACATTGATGTTGTAGGCGACGTGGCGGTGTCCGACGTAGACGTGCCGTCGTCGCTGCATTAATGAAAAAGACGAGCCGTACAGGATGAAGCGAGCTGCCGACGTAGAGCAGTGACCATGGCGTCAAGCCAGCCAGAAGCAAACGAACATTCTAAGCGCAACGCGCCATGAACCACCAGCGCTCGTCATCTTTTTCTCTAGCCGGCTAACCACCGCTAGCGCTACGCTACAAGGTTTCCATACCGACCACACACCTTCTTGTGCTGATAAAGCCAGCTACTGAGGCAACGGATGTATTGCAAGTATACCGGCTTGGCAAATCCCGTTGCATCAAGGTGACCTTCAGAAGTGATTGCATTCCATCACATGTAAAGGTTGGTCACTTTCGTCACGTTGTCCACCGATATATCCCAAGGCCACTACAGTGCCACAACTGTCTAAAACTACGTCACGTTAGTGCTGTGTGTAACAACAAGCAAGCATGCCCATGTTGCGCCGCACCCCACAAAGCAGAGGCTTGCCAAGCAACTTTCTGAAAATGCAGCAACTGCAGCGGAAACTATCAGACCTCATTCAAAAACTGCCCAGTACTCAAGAAGGAGAGAAGCATTCTGAAGGAAATGATGAAAGACGAATCCTCACGAAATATAGCGGTAACAGTTGTTCAACGACAGCGTTCCCGGTGACGGAGGTGCTCGAAAAAACCAAAAAGCAGCCCTGTGCCGAATGAGTCTTCATTTACGCCACCACCACCACCACCACCACCACCACCACCACCACCACCACCACCACCACCACCACCACCACCACCACCACCACCACCACCACCACCACCACCACAATCATCGCCACAACCACAGCGATCTTCCCCCGCCCCCACAACCAGGTGGGATACGTCCAGTGTTGCCGAAACACACCGGGGCGCGAAAGAGAACATCCGACTCTCACTGGTCCACTTTACCGCGAGTACACATGTCTACGGAACCACAGCATCGACAGTCAACTACGGCTACGCCCACATTAGGCCATCTATCCGCCCAAGACGTACAAGTTTTTTTTGGTATTGAGGTAGTTGATGAGCGTTATCTACACACCCTTGGCTAGTCTACGGTTCCCTGCCACTAAATGCGCACTGAAAGTCTTGGATACACTAGAACCAACTCTTGCCGGCCTTCAGTAACAAGATGGCGCACCATTGACCACATCAACCTTTCCCGAGAAAAAAGTCAAGCGTGCTTTCATAATTAATTGAAACGCCAGAGGTGTACAGCCAAGAATGCCTGTATTTAGACAGATCATTTTCGAGAATAAGTTTCCCATCATCATCATTTGTGAACCGCATTTTTCAAAAACACCTTGATTGTCTGGCTATGAATCATTCGTGTCTTCATCGTGCATTAAGCGAAGTCAATTTGCTGTGTACATCCGTAAAGAACTCATTTATGTTCGCCAAAGAGTAGAGTCTCACAATGGAAATCACTATGCGTCTCTATATGCTAAAAAGAAGTTGTCGTTTACACTGATAGGCGCATATAAAGCACCGTGACGTCGACTTGATCAACAGATAATGAATGATATATTTGCAACAACTCCAGCACCTTGGATACTGATGGGTGGCTTCAACGCCCACTATCCAGTGTGTAGAAGCATCAGGACAAATCGAAAAGGCGTGAACCTAGTTGATCTTGCATCGGAGCATGGGCTTCAGGTGCTTAAAGACGGCAGCCCTATTTATCTCCGAGGAGTAACTTATATCAGTTGCTTGAACTTGACATTAGTGTCGCATAGTACTGTCACGAAAGTACAATGGTTCACAGATAATAAAGTTCATGGCAGTGCTCATATCCCCCCGTACGTGAGAGTAAGAGGTCTAGACAATTGTCCTTCCCCAGGACACTCAAGACGTATTCACTGGGAAGAATATCAGATATCAGTGGAGGGCAAGTGCATGCACGAACCACCGGAATCCATTGAAGAAGTGAATTGTTTTTTAACGGAGACTTTCACAAAGATATGTTACAAAGAATCGAGATGAACCACACTCGACCAAAAGTTAGAGCAACTTCCAGCTGTCTGCCGGGGTGCCGAAGGATGATACAGACGCCGAAATTCTATCTATGACCTTAGAGAATTCAGACAGATTCACAAGAAAATCCAACGTTGAATGAAAAAACTCCAGCAACAGTGATAGAAGAGTTTTTGTGACTCGCTAGACGCTCGAAAGCCTTTGTCTCCCGGATGCGAGTGAATACTCTTCGAGGTATTCCGCAAGCATTGTCCCTTCGCTGCTCTGGAGCTACATCAATGTCACTCACAGCTTGATGTTTCTGGTGAATTTTGTGCAAAGATCGCCGGCGACATCTCTATACCGATCAACCTATTGCCACAGGACGTTGCAGTCACACGAGATCAGCAAATGGAGGTTGCATTCGCCATAGAACTTCGTGCACCATTGAACACATGCAGGCGCTCACTGTCCCCAGGTCTAGAAGGAGTAACCTATGCTGCTCTACGTCACCTAAGCCCAAAGGTACAATGCTGCCTCTTGGACATTTTTAAGAAGTCTTGGCACGATGATATAGTGCCTGATGAGTGGAAGTGCAGTTGCCTGTTACCTTTGTTGAAACCAGGAAAGTTTTCATTGGATCTAGCATCATACCGGCCTATAGTACTAGCAAGCTGCGTCAGAAAGGTCATGGAGAGAATGCTGCTTATACGCATGGAATGGTACCTGGAGCATTATAACATCTATCCTGATGCCATTGATTGATTGATTTGTGGGGTTTAACGTCCCAAAACCACCATATGACCATGAGAGACGTGATAACCTGATGCTAAGGCTGGCTTTCAACGAGGTTGTTCTTCAATAGATAGGGTCATTTACTTATTGACCTCTGTTCAGCATCAGAAAGCTAAGAAGCGGCTGTCGGTAGCTGTGTTCTTAGACCTGAAAGGTGCCTATGACAACGTGACCCATGAGGCTGTTCTCAATGCTATCGAAGCAGCTGAATTTGGAGGTAGTGTCTTTGGACGTGTAAGAAGCTACCTCACTAAGAGGTCCATGTTTGTTCTAACTGAAGATGCGCCTACGAATAAGCATTTGACAGGTCGTGGAGTGCCACATGGTGGCGTTTTGAGTCCGAATCTTTTTAACTTGGTTCTGGCGGGGCTCACCGAAATGCTTCCACAGGCGGCTTATATATCTCTCTACGCTGATGATATCAGCACCTGGGCGTCCGGCGTGACACGGCCTCAAGTGCGTGCAAGGATACAGAAGATGGCAACAATGACATCGGCATACCTTCACCAGCAAGATTTGACTATCCCAAAGAAAAAAATGCGCAGCGGTGGCATTTACACGTAAACCGATGTTTTTCTACCCATCGTGCATCGATGACAGATTAATTGCATATAAGAGCAGTCATAGATTATTAGGTGTCATCGTAGATTGTGACCTAATCTGGAGCCCACATGTCGCATATTTGATGAAAAGGCTCATTGGCACTGAGAATGCATTCAAGTTCGTTCCCAGAAAATCATGGGCTCCATCCGTATACACTCCTTGCTGCAGCTTTACACAGCCTTTTTTCTCCGACTTTTCCGGTACAGCCTTCCTGCCCTTTCTAACACGTGCAAGACTAAGATCCGTGCACTACAAAGCGTACAAGCCCAAGCACTTCGGGCATGTCTTGGCCTTCTAAGATGTTCTTCGATAGTGGCTACCATTATTATCGCACAATAACAGCCGGTCACAACGTATACTATTGTCGAGAGGATGAGGGATTGTCTGCATTTACCACGGCCTCCATCTCATCATTTAGCGTATTTGACAGCGCAGAGGCCCCATGCTTGGTTCTGCGGTATTGTGGCGAATTATCAGGACATATTACCGAGTGGCTTCGAACTTGTGATGCGTCTAGCATCTGCATTATGGAGTCTCCGTCAACATGACGTGCGCATATCGATTCCTGGAATCGTTAAAATGGCACGCATGTCACCGCAAGCCCTGAAGCAATTCACTTTGCGTTGGTTGGACAAAACGTACTTTGACCGCATGCTTGTTTATACTGATGGCTTTAATTATTCCAACAGCTCTACAAGAGCAGTGGTTGTTCCATCCAGTAATGTGTTGCTTCAATACAAGTTCTCTGACACTACCACATTGAAAGCAGCAGAACTCGCAGCGCTTCAAGGTGCGGTCAAGTACATTCTTCGGCAGTAACCTAATCATTGGGCCATCTTTTGTGACTCGAGGTCAGCCTGACATACAATACGGTGCGTTATGCAACATGGGTTACACGAACAATCAATATATCAGCTAAGGTACGACTACCACGAAGCGCTCGAGGGAGGTCACAATATTGTATTTCATTGGTTGCCGAGTCATTGCGGAATTTTCGGCAATGACCACGCGGATAAATCTGCTCGATCGGCTCATGACCGAGACTTGCGTACGCCCATACCACTCTGGAGAACGGACGCTACAAGGCGACTACAATCCCTTGCTCGCCGTATAACTCTCCGAAAATGAAATATGCCAGGTTTCTCCTACGCGCGCCTGTATTCGATCGGCCCAAACTTGCAACTTCGTTTGCCATGCGGTCTCCACGACACGCAGAAACTTTATTGTATCGCTAGAGGTGGGGCGTAGCATTTACGAATGCGTAGTTTTGTCTCCTTGAAATGGCGAGAAGTTCGGCATGCAACATCACCTCTTCCCAGGAGACGTTTGAGCACATTTTATGCCACTGCCCAACATACCAGTCTGAACGACGCATTTGAAGCCAAGCTCCGTCAGCTAGATTCATGACCGCTTACAGAAAAGAAGATCCTGGCACCTTGGCCGACGGTTTCGCATATGCGCAAAGACACGAAAGCCCTCTTGTGTTTCTTAAGGACCACCGGACTTCACGGGCCCCTGTCAAATAACAGTGTGAGACCGTGCTGTGTAGTCTCGAGCTGACTATTCATCTATCTCTTTCTTACTCTTCTTCTTTTCTATCTCTTTCTATTATTCACCCTTTCCCCCACCCCAAGTGTGGGGTAGCTAACCGAGTCAAGACTGGTTAACCTCCCTGCCTTTCCTCTCCATTTCTCTTTCTCTCTCTTTATTCTTGATTTGTAACAATTAGGTGGAAAGGGATAGCCATTGACAAGTATCGGTGACAAAAACTCCTTCGTTTATTTTCTCCTCAATAAAAAAATAAACTACATCGCAAAGCTGTGTGGACGTGAACGGGTGCTAAGCTGCAATACCCGCAAGTTCAGTTATTTTGATGGAACGCAGGCCCGCACTTATATGTCATCCGGTTGTTAGTGCAAGAGCATGTAATACAAGTGCCTTCTCTCAATTTGCTTCAAAAATAATGCAGAAAGAAGTGGTGTTTCATTTGTCAATCACAAAAAGGTGTGTATAGACTGTTTATAAACAAAGGCAACATGTCACTTTATTACTAGTTCACATGTGTCATTAAGGCAACTAATAGCCTTCTCCTGTCATCGCACTAAGTTCGACGCCTTGGAAACCCGTGGTCTTGGAGGACGGCTTTACGCATGGATTGTAGACCATCTTCGAGGACGCCAGCTTTTCATGTGTATTGCCGAGGGCCCTACAGCTTTCTATGACGTCGAGATATGAGCGCCCCAAGGAGTTGTCCTAAGCCCGGTGTTGTTTAATCTCGAGCTTATCCATTTTAAACGAAACCTGCTCCGAGGCGTCAACATGACATTGTACGTGGATGAGATGCATTTGGAGTGCGGCAAGTTTTCGCAGGAACAATAAACAGCACCTCCAAAGAGCACTGGCAAATACATCGGTATATCTGAATTCAAGACGTCTCAAGCTATCCTCCGACAAAAGCGTTGCCACGGCTTTCTCGAGGAGGAAAATGGAGAAATAACCATTAGTATGGGGTGCTCGCACCTTCCCAATACGCCAAGACACAATGGTTTCCTAAAGTGACAAATGATAGGAATCTTACGTGGTCTTCTCAAGTGAAGAAACTGGGCAAGAAGATTTTGTCGGTGTCGCACATATTTCAATTTTTAGCCAGATCCCAGTGGGCCAGCAACTGCCGATCGATGGTGGTGCTTCATAAAACCTACGTCGATGAGACATTGCGGTGTCACCTACCCGTCCTACATATTATATCGTATATACGCAGCAGAAAACTCGGGGAAGCATGCAACAACAGTCTCCGAATTTGTCTTCGTCTTAAAGGGGGTCGTCTCAAGTGGACATTGGAGCTGAAGCCAGATGCCTGCCTCTAGGAGTGATCTCTTCGCAGGAGACACTTTGTGTTCAGCTCAGACATGTTATTTATTCCAAGACTCACTTATTAAAGCACATTTCTCAAGCCAATTCTTCATCTTGCTTCGAGATGGCCGTCGAAAATATATGCGCACGTTTATTGATGCCTGCTCAGGCGTCGAATATTATGTCAAGAAAAATTTCATCCGGCACCCTGTCACCATAAAAAATTGTTTCCTATATCCCCTGCATCAGCACAAAAAGGAAAATGCCTGAAGATGCAACCTATCAGACAGCGTTGCAGTATATGTACAAAGAATATGCTGACGTAATGCACATATTCACAGATGGCTCTACAGATCAATGTCGATCATCGTATACGGAATCTTCGTGTCCTCTACAGGAAATCCCTTGCGTTTCGCTTAAAGAGAGCGACATCTTAAACGACTGCGGCGTTATATAGAATCAGGAAGGCTCTGATTGTTATTCTGCGACACCAGCTGCGAGAAAAATGGGCTGTATTTAGAGATTCTAAAGTAGTTCTTCAAAGTAAGTGGAACTGGCTAAAGAGTGAGAATCAACAAACTGGAACATTTGATATCGCCTATCTCTATCACAAGGCTGAGGCTGCCGAGCACAGCATTACAGTTGAGGTTTTTGAAGGGAAGAACGAAGAAGTAAGCGCGGAGCTGTTACTGTCTTTCACATAGAAGTCACCTCCACGGCTCCGCGCAGGGTATGGGGGAATGGGAATTAAAGGGACAGAAGAAAAAGGTAAGAGAAGGGTAGGGGAAAAAAGGCGCATTCTTCAACCACTCGCGCGCGTAAGAAAACTTGCCCGCCACACACAGTCGACCGAGAAGACCACCGAGAAGGCCAGGGGGTACAGTGATGTGCTCGTTTTAACACGGGCCAGAGAAGAACTCACCAAGTGCGTCTGGTTCGCCCCGAAGAGCTCGGTCGAGAGCTCAAACAAATGAGCCATGGACTCGAAAAGGCGAGAATTGGCACAACACAAACATTGCACTCGTGGGAGCAACTGGGAGGGCTCTGAGCACTATTCGAATTTCCGAAGCAAGACCAGTCAAGATGTCATTCCTGGTTTCATGTCAGGTTCCTATGAGGTCGAGGAAGCGGGCTCAGTCGTCGTGCTTCTGGGGACGGCGACAGGAACCGGTGGTTGTGAAAAAAGCGCGTGGTGTCTGTGTCACCGTCGAGCGCTTATTGACGACGGTAGGGGCCGGCTGAAGTGTGCATGAGGGCGAGGGCGTCGCCATTGTAGTGGGGACGACGGACGCACTTGTTGTAAGACGAGGGGTGGCCTCCGAGGTCATGTCGCCGGTAGCGACGAGCACATATCGGAAGGAGCGTCCCTTGATAATGGACACACCATAACATTTCTACGGATACCTGACCATGCTGGTATTGATTGATATGTGGGGTTTTACGTCCCAAAACCACCATATAATTATGAAAGATGCCGTAGTGGAGGGCTCTGGAAATTTCGACCACTTGAGGTTGTTCAACGTGCACCCAAATCTGAGCACTCAGGCCTACAGCACTTTCGTTTCCATCGAAAATGCAGCCGCCGTAGCCTGGATTTTTGATCCTACGACCCACGGGTCAGCAGCCGAGTACCTTAGCCACTAGACCACCATGACTACAATCCAGCAATTTCATAAGAATATTTTTTACAAAAACTGACGCTTAGAACATCGCGATAAAAATAAGCCTACCAAAAAAAAAACGACTACTTTTGGAATTCGCCGCTTCACAACGATAGCTTTATCTATTGTATTGACCCAGAACTGCGCAGAACTCTTCCACTCATTCCATCGCCACCTAGAGACGTTATGTCATCGTCTTCGACCGAACGTGGCATACATGAACAGTTGAAGTGTACCGAATAGGGCGCACCATGGGTCTGTGTTATGATAACTGTGGCAGCATAGAGTCAGTGCAGCACATACTACTAATAAGCCCGCGTACTGCGATCAGAGGCAACTGTTCTAACAAGAAATTGACATGATCTGCCATGAACAATTAACGTTACGCAACATACTAGGCCCTTTGCGCGTACCTTCTAAACATCGTCGGGTCATACTGTCGATTCATTACCTATCCGATATTGGCCTTGCCGGAAGGCTCTAATAATACAGCATCTCACATAGGAAAGCCTCAATTTACCTGATACCTTAATGTAAATAATTTTATCAAGTTTACTGGCTGGTAACTTTTTCATATTTTTGTTTTCTTTCTGCTGAAATCTTTCAGTCTCCTTCTCCATCCCTACACAGAGCAGCAGGAGAGCAATATATAGATGCCGGCAAAAATCTGTTTTTTTTAGTCTTTCTCAGTCTCCCCGTCACGATAGTAACTTCATCATGACATATAAGTTCATGAAATTTCGTCTCTAATATTTGCGTTATCGTTTTTTTGTGGTGTTTTGAGGCAGTGTTGTCTCTTCGGTTGGTTTCCCGCATGTCTTTAAGACTGAACCTGTGGCTTTCTTCGCATGGTTATATATACATATTCTCGCGTGTCTCAAGAGGCCTTCTTGTGTTTTCAACATTGACACAAGATACAGGCAGTGGTGCACGTGCACCTATGCGTACTAAAATCCGCGCCTCGGTGGATCAGTGCCTAGGGTGCCCGGCTGCTGACCCGAAGGTCACGGGTTCGATCTCCGCCGCGGTAGTCACATTTTTATGGAGGCGGAATGGTAGATGCCCGTGTAGTGTGCGCTGTCAGTGTACGTTAGAAAACAGCAGATGGTGAAAATTTCCTGAATCCTTCACCGGTGACTTTCATAACCATATCTTGGTTTTGGGACGTAAGCGCCCTCATAATAATATTAATAATATTATTATGTGAAAAAGAACTATTTCAAGTTAATTCCTATTTTGTAAAACCTCATGATGCATATATGGAATCGAATGCGTTAAGCCATACTGGTGCTGTTGCTGCTTGGTGCACAAACGTCTAATGAACTAACTGCATCCAGGTGCACTTCATTAAAAAAAATGTGTGCGAATCGGTCCGTTTCGCAAGCTTCACACGCACCAAAAGTAGTATTGTGTGACGTGGCTGTAGGACGAACATAAATGAAAGCATCTAACGTAAAAATCTGAACATGTATGCCATGAACGGCTCATGGTGCCATCGAATCCGCTTCGCTAGGTTGATTTAAATGCAACAGTTTGAAAACACTAGTTTGCAATAGTTAGAGTTAGCCTAATATATGCCGTTGTTAGGAAGCCTCTGAAATTGTTCAATTCGTTTTCTTTTCTTCGCGAGTGCTATACTATTATCGCGTCCTATAGACGATGTGCAGTTGTGGCGTGTGTCGTTAGTGGCGCGCCCTGATGTGCTTTTTTTAATGAACAGAATCTTGTGTGCTTTTATAATAAACAGAAATAATTCAAGTCATTCCAAAGTGGTGAAACATAGGTGGCTTGCGCAGATGGTTGCGGTGGTGTTCGTAGTTCTCTTAAAAGCACCCTCAGGATAAATTTAGACGTGCTCGCAAGCGCTATGATTAATTCGCGAGTGCTTTTTTCATAGTTTCGCAACGGCGTATGTATACAACACGAACCGTTTCCTCGCACCCTCCATGCACACCGGCTTTCCATTCACATGCTAGCTCGAGGTAACATGCCATGCAGAAACTATACAAGCAGCATGGTTCTCCCAGAAGATGCGTTAGGCCTCTAGAATTGCTTGTGCAATGGCGCAAGAACGCACCATCCTGGCCGCAGATGGTAATTGCTTTACGCTGGTCTCTGCACTTCACAGAGGAAGTAAGAGAGAAATGTCCCAGGTGAGTCGGTATGGCAAGCAGAAGTTTTGTTCCAGTCGAACGACGTCATGGAGAGCGCTTTTAATCTCCCCAGTGCAGGAGTTTTTTCGCGCCCTGTTGCCACTCCCGATTAGTACGAAGCCCTTGGTAACGTGCTAAAGAGGAAAGGGAAAGAGGGGAGGCAGCTGAAACAAGCCGCCGCCTCAGGCAACTCCCTTTCTTCATTCAGCAAGAACAACTCCGCCTGGGGCACTTGGCTTGATGAGCTAACCACCACGTGGTGTGTAAATATTCTTTAATGGTAGTGTAGCACCCCCGCTAGATTTGGACAGCTGGCCGCACGGAAAAAGAAGCGAGCCGCGTGGCTCGTGTGGTGCGAGCGACGAGGAATAGCAGAACGGCCTGGCTCCTGGCCGGGTTGGACGCTGCAGCGGCGACTCCGCCTACGCCTGCGTCTCAAATAAAAGCTGCGACCTCGGTACGGCCTCGTCGCCGCCGTCTCGTCTCTCGTTCTTATACAGTGGTATATGGCCCGAAAGGGCACCCTCCCCGTATATCTGTTGATTGGGCAGCGATTATCCGCAAACCTATGGGGATAGCTCTCCCCACAGTGGTCACCACTGAAGCAATATGTATGCGCAAGGCAAGCTGCTGAGTGTTGCCTCTCACTACGTTTGGTGCTTGTTAAGCTTAAGCATATCACGTGGAAGAATAGGGAGGAGCGGCTTGGTATACGGCGTCCTGCAGTGGTACCTGCTTCACCTATCTGCGCCTCTTCTATAAAAATGGTAATAGCCAGAAGAATAAGCAGGAGATGGAGATTTATTAGGTGCTCCCCCTGGTACCTCTGCATGCAAGATGAGCAGCTAGCCACCAGTACTCATGACAAGACTAAAGAGGCAACATTTTCATTGCGGGTGGAGTTGGCAGGGAGGGTCGTACGTGTTTCGTGTTTAAGGTGCAAATAAAACGCACGAAAGGCGGCACAACATTCTGCACATGAATCAGAAGTGTTGCTCAGCGAAAATTGTGCCACGAACGCCACATTTTCTTGTGTATACCGCAAGAATACCACTGTGTTTCTGGGCCATTTGGTGGTGGGCAGCTTCTAGAAAAGAAAACATTGCATCACCCATAATGCTGTCGCATTTCCGCAGCATATATTATCCTGCACCTTCGGTCATCTACTCACCGCACCACCACTGTCGTTCGCAACGCTGTTGCTATAAGGACTTCTACCGTTGCTTTCATTCTTGTTATGCACCTTTTATATAATCTTTGTTAGTTTCCATTCAAGCTTGCTATTTCCCTCGCGTCCTATATAGAAAACCTGCAGTCGTGGCGCTCATCGGTAGTGGCGCATTCGTGTGCTCCCCAACTCAACAGAAACTATGCCAACCATTACTAAGCTGTGAAACAGAGGAAGGTAGCGAGGAAGGTTGTGAGGTAAACGCATTGTGATAAGGTTGCAAGAAAAACGGATTACATCAGCCTTTCGCTTTCGTCCTGCATTAGTTTTTTTTTTTGAAAAAGTGATTGTCATCTTTTTGAGTGTTTTTATTTTCTCGCTTGGCCAACCAAAGAAGCGAAGAGAAGTTATTGTGACGTAAGACCACACAGTTCAGCACAAAATTACCCAAATTCGAACACCACACCACGAACTATGAAATTATTTCCAGGCAAAAAAAAGTTGTTTCTTTGTTATATTCAAGAAGCACTTTGTGTAAGCAGTGCCAAGTCCAAGGACACCTTCTTCTACAACGTCGTAAATATCACACTTGCCGTCAAAAGTTGTCATAGAGATTACATTACAGATTTGCAATTCAAAACAGCTGTCATTTGAGAAATGCCTATAGATCCTCGATCGACAAAAGCAGCACAAATGCAGGCAGCATTCTTGTGGAGAAAGATAACGCAGAAAGTTTTTCGAAGTTATACTCAACTGTTACGCTGCTTACATACACCGTAACTGCAGCAATTTTTCAAATTCAGGTCATATGTTTACAAATTGCTCACATATTTAAAATATGTTCGTGCACATCTACTGTATGCCTATTTATTAAGGTGCAGTCTATATTGTGATAACATTTCATTCTATCTTTTTTTGGCGTGATTTTACTGCCTTGCACTTTGTTGTTCCTTATCGTGAATTTGAATTGCGCACTTGAATCTTGTATAGCGAACCGTTCAACTTGGAAGAACTTTTGAACGCTTTAATGCTTTCATTTTTCAAGAGTCTTCCTCTTTATAATACATTTTGGAGGAAGGAAGTAGCTGGTCTTTCTGTAAGGCTCTGAATTTTCTTTTCATAAAAATTTCATGATGACAATACAAATAAATAGCTACTTTGTCATCGTTGTGAACAAATGTCCCAGAATTTGCATATTAGGATCCGTATTGCACCTTCTAAAGTTCTGCTCATATTGACGTCATAAAACTCTGTGTGAAATCATAAACTCGGTGGCTCACACGCGGGTAAGCATGCAACGGAACTTCGCAAAATGGGAGAGGACTTGTACGCATGCGTGGCTTAGTTTAGAAATAGCGGCCACCCTCAAATGGAGTATACTAATGAAAGGGATATGTGATCTCGGCGGTGTAAAAATAGCAAGAGCTGTTACTTTCGTGCTCGTTATCAAATAAAAGTTGCTCGTTCCTAGATATCGAAACTTTAAAATGTGGAAAACTAAGTACGCACCATGCACTATGTAGACCTAGGGCACCAGCTCAAGTAGGCACCCGATGCCTCTCAATGTCCTCTCCTGAAGCTTACTAACATTACTTTAATTATCTGAGTTTTAAGTTTTTTCAGAAAATCTTGTTGATAATTACTTTTGTGTGTTAGTGTAATGTTGAAAATAATGTAGATAACAACGAGCTATATCGCCTATTTGATTGATTATCGGCATGCTGAACTCCAAGAGCAAACAAGTGCGCCAGGAAGGTGGCAGAAAATTTGGAGGGCAGTTGAAATCAGGATGTTGTCATTGGGAATATTGAATGATTCCTGATCATCTTACATATCATCATTCCTAGTATATCTTCGTAGTTTTTATATACCATCATTAGTGTGTCACAGCTTGAGTTCAGCTGCATGTAGTGGTTCCTCTTGCGAGGATTATTTGGCCGCAAGAAACACATCACGGGCTTGATCGGGAAAAGGTGGGTCAGGCCTATGCTCTACAGTTGCCATAGTAGGTCGTTGATGATGATTATGCCTCTAGATTTTATGATGTCTATATATATTGATGCTGTATTTTAAAAACTAAAATGAAATAAATAAAATACATAAATAAAAATAAAATAAATGTTCGACGAAAGCTGGCCTACACGTTTCTGGCTCAGCCGTGACAGTTCGCGGATGGTAAGTCCGTTATACACGGTACTTTGATGTAGAAAAGTAAAGATAACAAGCAATATTACGTATAACTCTTTAAATTGCTGTATAAACAGCTTACATGTCACAATTGCAGGTGCAACCACTGGTCATGGTAGGCAGCTCATTTATACGCCATCCCTGTCATTTCCGCACGGTGGCATGGCCGCATTGCGCGCCCTTCAACAATGAGAGGGCACGCTAGTGGAGGCCATCGGCAATCGAGCCGGTCGCATAAAGGCGACAGAGCCAATGAGAGACAGGCAATGCAGCTATCTAGCCCTTTCAGCTTCTGCGCCGGCGCTCGATCGCCTCTGGGTCAGACCGCTGAGAAGTGCTGCCGTAACTTGACGAGAGCCGGCACTGCTGTTTCTGTATGGGGAGGCAAAAAAAAGAAGAAATGGGGAAGTGAGACAAAATCTGGCACTAAATGACCTTTCCAAAAGGCTCGCCACAAAAGATCCCCGCGGCATGCTACTCGACACGGCTACCAGGAAATCCACGCGCACGCTTCAGATGGTTATACAGACGTGAGAGTCGCATATCGACCGACTGCCGTTCGTCCCTAACAATGACGTTCCCATATACGCCAGGGTGTAGCGTTTCACACATCGAATCCCCAAATAGACGCGATGCTGAGCCGCCGTGCGAGAGCACGGGTACGACCGTAACTCAGGGTGGATATGTGGCAAGGACGGACGCACGTGTTGCGGACTGTAAATCACTGCGCTTCGGCCACGCGCTGGCAACCGGGCCACGTTTTCTGCGGGTGAATGCGCACACCAGACACATAAAGGCCAAGCCTCAAGCAAGGTCATGCGAAGATCTGTCACCAATACTCCCCCTTCTTCCACCCCACCCCAAAACCGCAATGGGTATGTCGCTTCTATTTCGAAAATGAGTGCCAACTGTACGATTGGGGTGTCTTACACAGGAGTTTTCATTTTTTTATGAAATATACGGGAATATGGTGCATGCTGCTGCCAGTGTAACCATCTGTTCAAAAGAGATTTGTTCTTGTGGCATGCCGTAAGTTACAACGCAACGACGGATTAAAATAACTGCCATGTAATCAGCCAGGCGTCTGGAGCGAAACGCTTTGGCAACAGCGGTAGACAGTCGAATGACGCTCACGGATAGACAAGAAAGCGCAGAATAGCCTGTATAGTTCCAAAAAATATTCTTCTGCACAGTAAGAAAGAAGTTCTGAGGAAAACGCTAATTATTGTTTGAGCACTGATTACCGCTTCCAATAAAGAAACACAATGATGCCTGTTGACCATTCCTTTGAGGTATGTTTGTGTAGGTTGTACTTGCTCCAGAGTGTAGGTTACATTTTGCGTACACTTAATTAGCATCGTAAAATTGTGTAAAAGACATGTGGAAATTGACTCCGCATGCACTCTCTTGTGGAAGTTTATAGATATCTCGTTGACCGGCTGTAAATTGAGTGTCAATTTCATAAGAGTTGCACTGCAGTGCCCGTATAACCGAAGGAAAACCAATTAACGCAAATCAGTGCTAACATACAAAAACTGTTCCAATAGCTAGTGTTTATCGAGTGAGTTGTTCGCACGTGCGCGTTGCCTGCCTTTGGAGCTCCGACGAATCCGGGCTCCACGCCTCATCGCATGAACGCGGCTGTATGTGCCATTCTTGATGAATCACTTAAACAGTCTCGTGCCGTACAATTCGAAGTACAGTCGCTGAATACCACTCTGTGCTTTTTACGATGACGTAAAACTGACGCTTTCCACAATTAACGTATGCTCGTTTAATGACTATTTTTTATATTGTAAATCTCAGCTTTACCTCTATGTCATCAATTTATGTATACTTATTATTTTTTTTCACCCAAAGCTAATAAGCAGGCATTAGTAGAGTTAGCAAAAACCCGTGGCGGAAAAGGCTACAACCTGCTATTATGAGAAAAAAATTCCACGTGATTACATATTTCGGATACACACTCAAACGCCATCTGGCAAGATTGTTAAGAAAGACTGCAACATTGCCTGCAATTTATATGTGTTGCTTCACAAGGTTGAAGTTCTGGAGTTCCGACGTTTACGTTTACGTGCATGCGTGTGGCTTTTATCTACTTAACCTAGGGAACGAACATGGAGCTGTGCTGAAACGCTATAATACAACTAGTGATAAAGGAAACGTAACAGAAAAAAAATTATGCGCACTTAGCGGTCCTTTTTATACTTTCTTATTCCATAAATGGATAGCCTGACCTCTACCACTGGGTATGTGGAAGGTAGCCTATTGGCTGCGAGGCCTTCCACTGGAGGAGCCGGTACTGTGATTGTTTCGATGTCGCAGATAGAATGTTCCTGCTTGCCTTACTTTGTAGTTTTTTTTGGGGGGGGGCGCAATATTCGAGTGTAAGTGCGGAGCGCGGCATTGAGTTATCAGCATGTGAAGATTAATTTGGGAAGCTGAAGATATTAACGTCGCATAAACAGTGGTAAGGGTTGCAAGCAAACAACTGCCCCGCCACGGTGGTCTAGTGGCTAAGGTACTCGGCTGCTGACCCGCAGGTCGCGGGATCAAATCCCGACTGTGGCGGCTGCATTTCCGATGGAGGCGGAAATGTTGTAGGCCCGTGTACTCAGATTTGAGTGCACGTTAAAGAACCCCAGGTGGTCGAAATTTCCGGAGCCCTCCACTACGGCGTCTCTCATAATCATATAGTAGTTTTGGGACATTAAACCCCACATATCTATCAATCTAGATGGAGTCCCCAGTCAAAAACACCATTGGTCGTAGTCACTGTCCTGACTCGCTGCACCATGGCTTGTTGGACCGGAAGGTCCTGGCAACCAAGCCGGGCCACGTTCCAGTCCTCTGGCTGGATTTGGCTGCGGGTGTAACAATCGTTGAACTGGCAGGCTCATGTGGTACCTACCTTGTGGTAAGTGTCAGCCACCTTTGCACAGTACGGGCAGAGGCCGAAAAGGAAGAGTCAAAATGTTTAAGCACTGCCGGCCAGAGTAGCGTATTGATGAATAGATGAAGAAGAATTCTCTCGTGCGCCTTCCTGAGTCCTTTGCAGGGCAGAAGAAAGCGGTGGGGGGAGTTTGAGTAATGGTTAATTATCTCTCTGTATAAGTTAGAAGAAGAATGTTATTTTCTGGATGAGAGGTGTCATCGGTGGGCGAAGCAGTGGCCGGGGAATGAGTGCATGGGTGGCAGCGTGCACTGCATAATTGTCTGCGAGGCCCTGATGGCCTGGAGTCCAGATTAGTTAGCGGGGAGAAGGGTAATCTACCTGTGGACAAGATTTGAAAAAATTGGCAGCTAGGGGTAAAATACATTTTAATAGAAAATTTCAGCAAGCTCCTTTGATGTCTGATATTTTAATTTGAGAACTCTAGGGTGATATAGCTATAGAGCTACGGGTTGCTCTTCAGCATGGGTAGCATTGGGTGCGCGGAAGGACAAACCATCCACCTGCCGGTCTCGGTGGACCACGGCGGCCGTATACTTACCCCCGCAGTAAGGGCCGACAATGTCCATGTAAAATACGTGTTACTTAGAGCTGTATTAACGCCGGAAAACAAAAACCCATGCGTCTCGGTGGCCAGCGTGTGACCCACGGGACATATTGGTGGCGAGGGGTCGAACATTGATCGCGTATTTCTAATGTTCGGGTACTCGTACCCTCTCCTCTGTGTGAAAGTCATGCCCAATGTGTAGGCGATCTAGCAGCCGTCTGTCTGACGGGGTCTGCGCCAGGCGCGTGCATTGCTTTGTGAGCTTAGCCTCGCGTAGCTTCCGCAGGTGTTTACCACTCCCAAGGCAAGACATTTTGCACTGGAAGTAGGGATCGGGAGATCTAGAGATCTATTAATGATTTTGCGGAGGGTGGCCTCCATTGAATCTTCATCATTCTTCCGCAAGTGCAGGTATGGCGTTGCATACAAGATGCGACTTGTGACAAAAGCACGCGCGAGACGAAGTGCATCCCTGCTTTTGAGATCTCCGCACTTGTTGGAGACTCGGCGGACCATGCTGCAGTGGACATTATATAGTTGTCAAGCAACCTTGGGCTGCGCCCCATACTAGCGGTCTAACAATAAACCTGTACTCACTTATGAGACGCTACAGGTGCCACAGCATCGTGTAGTATATCTCGAGTCCGGGTGTGTCTGTTGTCATAGCGTGACTCAGGATTAGCGTCGGTTTCATGGTGTGAGAAGTGAACGATGTCACCACTTCTTCAAGCCTGGAAGGACTACGCCCGCTGGACCATCTCGTATTTTTCGGGAATATCGCCGAGAACTGGCGCAAGTTCTGTCAGCATTTTGAATTCTACCTCAAAGCCACGGCAAGCGAGTGGGAACGCACTCAGGCGCAAAAAGTGGCATTGCTACTCTTGTCACAGGACCAGAATGTATCGATCCATTCGACACTTTTGGTTGCACGGCGACAGAGAAGGAGAGCTATGACACGTATGGTTCTTTGAAAGTTTGAAAGCTATTGCCTGCCTCGCACGAATGAAACTTTCGAGCGGCACTTGTTTTGGAAGCGCGTCCAGGCAGACAGCGAATCTTTTTAAAACTTCTTGAGGAACCTGCAGTTAGAGGCGAAGCGTTGCAATTTCGAAATGTTGCGGAAATTCATAATACGGGATCAAAGTGTGTTCGGAACGGCTGACGACCAGCTTCGAGAGCACCTACTCAAAGAGGAATTGCTATCGCTGGATGATGCCATTAAAGCAGCACAATCCTCAGAAATAGCAGCAAATCAGAAAAGGAAGTGGCAAGCTCCGGAAACAAAAGCCGCTGAAGTCGTCAGCAAAGAAAAGTGTCAAGAAAGAAAAAGACGCCGAACCAAAGAGCCTGCAACAAGTGCAAGAGGTGGCATGGACCAAAAAAATGCCCGGCATATGGTCAATGACGCAGAAAATGCGGCCGAAATAATCATTGTGCAGTAGCCTGCAGAACGAAGAAAGTGGTAGACAATGTCGAAGAGACGCGCAGCAACTCGTCGAATGCGCAGATAAAGTGTTGCAAGTTTATTCCAGCAAGAGTTCGGAATGGATGATAAACGCAATCGTGAAAAACAGCAAACTGAAGCTCAAAGTAGCCACAGGACCAAAAATAAACTTGATCTCTCTGCATTGACTCAAAAATGTTGTGTGCCAGAAGTACGAGCTTCATAAGACCGAGGAGACGCTACGTAGTTACAACGGTCAAACCATCAAGCAACTCGGAACAGTTGTGATCCCAGTTACGTACCAAGGCAGGACTGTGAGCCTCAAATTTTTTCTGGTGTGAAAGAGATGTGCCCTACTCGGACTTGCTGCGTGTGAGGACTTTGACCTCGTGCGTCGCACCGCGGAAGTATCAGCTGTGCTGTCTCAAGCTGTACCGGGAAAGGCAACGCTTCGGGAGCACGTCATGAAAGGCGGCTTGGGATGCATTCGAACGTCGTACAAGATAGTACTTCAACAAAGAACGCGTCCATTTATTCAAAACCCGCGCCGAGTGCCCCACCTCCTCAAACAACCGCTAAAGGATGAGTTGCAGCGTATGTGCGACGACGGCATCATCGCAAGGGTTGATGAGCCTACTAATTGGGTAAGTCCTTTGGTCATAATTGGAAAAAGAAGTGGCACTCTGAGAGTTTGTGTGGATCCAGAGAATGTAAATGAATGCCTCAAGCGTGAGCATTTTGAAATGCCCAAGCGTGAAATCATTGAAGCCCACCTGACAGGCGCACGTGTCTTTTCAAGATCAGATGACAACTCTGGTTTCTATCAGATTCTGTTCGACGAAGAGAGCTCTC
This sequence comes from Rhipicephalus annulatus, assembly GCA_013436015.1. Classification (NCBI taxonomy): domain Eukaryota; kingdom Metazoa; phylum Arthropoda; class Arachnida; order Ixodida; family Ixodidae; genus Rhipicephalus; species Rhipicephalus annulatus. Next base: position 738,911 of record WOVY01010452.1, read on the forward strand.
GTATTTTTACATTCAGCACGCCATTCGGGTGTTTCAGATTTCTTCACCTGCCAATCGATTTAGCGTCTGCACCAGAGGCGTAGCAGAAAGCCATGTCGCAAGTATTTGATGGCCTCTCATGTGTGAGAGTATACGTCGTCGATGATGTGCTCATATGGGGCTATAATGAAAAAGAGTACGAAGAGCGTTTGAGGGCTGCGTTGGACACGGCTTAAAATATTGACTCACACTAAATGCTGAAAAGGTTGAAATAGCCATGAAAGAAATCATTTTATTAGGTGATAAGATCTGTGAAAACGGCACACAGCTATTGCCCGAACTCATCAGCAGCGTCTTGCATATGCCAAAACCAAGCACAAAGCAAGAGCTTCAGCGCGTTTTAGGCATGGTTACGTATTTCGGGAAATACGTGCCTCATCTTTCACACAGAACTACTCTTCTCTGTGAACTGTAAAAGCACTATAGAGAGCAGGCCATGACAAGCTCACCTGTGCTTGCGGTCTACGATCCCAAAAGAGAATGTAAAGTGTCTACAGATTCCTCAGGACTCGGGATTGGCACGGCATTCTTCCAAAAGCATGGTTCAGATTGGCGACCAGTGGCATATAGCTCAAGGCGCCTCACACAATGCAAAAAACGATACTCGCAAATTGAAAAGGAGGCTTTAGGCGTTGTCTATGGCTGTGAAAAGTTTCACGACTTTATATATGGCCGAAGGGTGCTTATAGAAACAGATCACCAGCCGCTGATTTCGATATGAAAAAATGCATTGTTGACATGCCTCCCCACTACAACGCCTGTTCCTCTGACAGATGAGATAATATTTATTATTATTTATTATTTTCAAATACTGCAGCCCAATACAGGGCTAGTGCAGGAGTGGGGTACGTTTACATGAACAAAATACACTGATTACAAGGTTGGCAAAAAAATTGATTTATTATAACAGTGCGTCTACAAACTCCGACAGTGATAATTCACGAATACTACCGGGTAAGTCATTCCACATTTCAATAACTCTAGGAAAAAAACGGTTCTTGAAAATGTTCGTGTGTTTAAAGAAAGGCTTTAAGTTCAGGCTGTGGTAACGTCTAGTTGAAAGAGTATCAGCATATGAGATGCAATCATCTGAAGATAGTCGACAAGATGAGTGAAGAAATGAATGCAATAGCTTCAAAGAATCGGCATCCCGTCTGGTGGATAGGAGAGGGAGTTTCAAGGAAGTCATTGCTGATGAAGGTAAAAAGTTATGATCGTAGCGATGGCAAATGAAACGAACCGCCTTCCTTTGAACAGATTCAGTTTTGTTGACGTCGCATGTTATATACGGGTTCCACACACATGAAGCATATTATAGTACAGGGCGTATGAGCGTTTTAGACAACAGTAACTTGGTGCATTTCGGAGATTTAGATGACGTACGACGCAGGTAACCTAATTTTTTCAGTGCTTTAGATGTGATGTAATCAATATGCCGCGACCAATGTAAGTTGTGTGATAAGATAACCCCAAGGTATTTATACTCTCGTGCCCGGGGAATTATTGTGTTCTCGGAAGTGTAATCATGCAGCAACGGAGAACGGCTGTTAGTGAATGATACCACTACAGTTTTCTCAAAGTTAATGCGCATCTGCCAAAGCCTGCACCATGTGCAAAAGCTAGTGAAGGAATCCTGAATTAAGGCATGATCGCTAGAAGAAGAAATTACTTGATATAAGACGCAGTCATCGGCATAAAGACGGACCTGAGACTTCAAATTGTTCGGAAGGTCATTTATAAATATTAAAAATAATAAAGGTCCTAGAACGGATCCCTGTGGAACACCCGAAGTTACATCGACAGTTGAGGACGAAGTGGAGTGGAATGACACATATTGAGTTAGAGATTTAAGAAAGCTAGCTATCCAGTTAGTTAATCGAGGGTTGTTTAAAATAGCATCAATTTCACTTAGCAGCTTATTGTGTATAACGGTGTCGAAGGCCTTGAAAAAGTCTATGAATAACGCGTCAATCTGATTGCCAATGTTAAGATTGCTGGATATGTCATGCGCAAATTCGACCAGTTGTGTTAGTGTGCGGAAACCACGACGAAAGCCATGTTGAATGTTTGAGAGTAGGTTATTTGACTCAAGATATTCCGTTATATGATATCAATACCAGTTTACATATGTTCCGGGTAAGCTTCTGTCTGTCCTGCCAGACATGCTATTTTGTGTTCCAAATCCCCACGGCATCGTAACAGAAGACGAAGATAGCGATGTGGAGGTACATGCGGTATCGGTCCGGTCCAGTCTCGTCACTGAGAAAACCAGCGCGAGACTGGTCGAAAAGACAGCAAAAGATCCATTTCTGTCAGATGTGATCAGGATCCGTAGAAAGCCTACGACTCAGAATTGTCGATCATTGGAAAGCTGTTATTTAAAGGAGTGGAAGTGGTCATCCCACGGCCATTACGATCAGAAATGCTGAGTCGGCTGCATGAAAGGAACATATAAACAACTCATTCACGAAGGCAAGACTTTTGATGTTCTGGCCAGTAATGACTCAAGACATTACGAACATGATCAGCAGATGGGAAACTTTGCAAAATCAATGCATATGCCCAACCTGGAAAATCGCTTTTGATGACAGAAACCCCGCATTCTCAATGAATTCGCGGTGAAGCAGATCTACGTCAATATGCAGGTAAAATGTACCTGGTGCTCTACAATGCGTACTCCAATTATCCGGAGGTTGAAGAGCTACAGGGTACTTTAGCAGAAGAAATGATATGCAAAACGTCCTCCATTTTTGCTAGGCACGGAGTACCAATTGAACTTTTCAGCGACAACGGGTCACAATTTGCATCAAGAGAGTTTGCCCGCTTCGTGGCGTCGTACGACTTCATGCATATTACGTCGATTCCTCGCTTTCCACGTTAATATTGACTCGCGAAAAAAGGCGTGCAAGTGATGAAACATATTCTGAAGAAGACCCAGCATTCAGGAGGTGACTTTTACCAAGGCCTTCTGAGTTATCACACAAGCCTTCTGGAGTGCAGTAGTTCCCCTGGTGAACTGCTGTTGAATCGCCACCTCAGGACTGGTATTCCTGACTTTAATCCACCTGGCAGCCGAAAAGTCACAAAGTGGTCTCAATGCGGTGTACCAAAGGGAACGCTTTCAAGACTTTAGCCAGGTGGCATCGTTCGCCTGAGAGATGAGTAGAGATGGTCGAGAAAGGCGACGGTGCTTGAGCAGGTTGCAGCTCATTACTACAGAGCACTCTCTGAGGACGGTGAGCAGTACAGGCGATATAGGCAGCATCTACGACCCATGTCGGAAGCCTTCAGTTTTAGGAAGCTATCCGATGATGAGATGACAAAAGATGTGCAGTGAACCCGCCATTCAGAAGTGCTTCGAACGACTAACCAGGATTACGATGACAATGCTGGGTCGTTTACTCCTGTGACTGACCCAGTAGAACCAGACATCACCGCAGACAGCACTTCTGACACACAGCCTGTTCGATGATCTCTGAGAGCACGTCGTCCACCGAAGTTTTTGTACTACGACAAGAAGTTGAAGCAGATCTTCGGGATGCGGTGTTGACCAAAGCATCATTGCCAAGGGAGGGAGGTGCAGCGCACGTTATATTGTTTTCAAGCAACCTTGGGCTGCGTCCCATACTAGTGGTCTAACAATAAACCGGCACTCGCTTTCGAGACGCTACAGGTGCCGCAGCATCGTGTGGTTTCTCGAGGCCGGGTGCGTCTTTTCTCATAGCGTGACTCAAGACTAGCATTGGTTACACATGCGGCCCACCTGTTCTCCACCCTTACTTCGCTAGTAAAGTGTTTTCTCGACCTTGCGGTGTTTTTATGGCGAAGCTCCCGGCCCGCTTGGCTGCTGTCAACGGAGTAAAGCATGTGCTTTATGCCAACGGCATCACTCTGTGGGCCACAGAGGGATGCCTTGGCAGCTTGGAGGACAGCCTGCAAACCGCAGCCCATATAGTGGATGATTATGTGGCATACTGCGGCCTCCAGTGTTCCCTACGGAAGTCAAAATTCGTACACCTTCGGTCGTCAGTGAAGTTCACTTCGTCCATTAACCTTTCATTAACAGAGACGATCTGTGTCCGTGGCAGCCAAGAGAGCCAAGTTGTCTAAACTGGTACACGTGCCCATCGCATTGCAAAGCCCGCTTTGCCGTTTTGCCACTCCGCCTTTGGTGCGTGTATAGATTTCTGTGTACAGCCTTAACTGTAGACAGGAAGCGGAAGAAGTCTGGATTTACTTTGCATGGTCATAACCCCAACTACTGATCGTACGCTCCGAACCAACTAGTAAACAGTGTTCAGAAAAAAAAACAAGGAATAAGTGGCAGCATCTGTCACGTCTCACTTTCCGCTGTCCTCACCTTTTGTGAGCGCCGTTTAAGAATGAGCCCTCAGGTTATTCCTCCCTAAAGGTAATTTTACACAAAACACATGGGCACTGTTACAGTGCAGTGTTAAAACAATGCTTGCAGATTTTTTTCGCTTATCGCTTTGAGAATTAATTGAAACATTGAATGCGCTAAGCCGACAATCTTCATGCCCATGTGTCTACTGCATCACAGTTTGTTCAGTTGTTAAAGAGGCTACGACGCAATATGGCGTTATCGATACTGATCAGTAAAAAAAGACGGTACAAAAGAATACCCGGAGTGTAAAAATCTGTGGTGGCCAGGCATACTCAGTTATGTCCTATAAGAGTGGGGTCAGTAGTACGACATAGACCTCGTACCTTCACATCCCTGCTCTTCATCATTACCGATCACCAGTGGGTGAGAGTATTAAAGCACAGAACTCGTCCAGCAAAGCACCCTAGTCGACCAGCAGCAGGACCTCGAATCAACTACTCGACTGGGATAACAACTTATAATTTATTTAATTTTTCAAGTAAATAAGTATTACGTCATTATTTTTAAGCCGCCGAATTTCTCGACTATCTGACATGCGCTCCGCAAAGGAAATTAGGAACAACCGAAATTCAACAAATTTCGCTACGCACTATACCTATAACGTTAGCGTACCTGCTGATGCAGTATGAGGACAAATAGTGCTTTTCTATGGAGCCGTCTACAGCTATAAACGAACAGATAGAAAAGACGGAGGACTTCTGAATTAAAAATGTTGATAAAATCAGAGAGGACCCCGAAGTAAGAGGCGAAGGGTTGCCGTAACCCGCGGAAGCTGGCAGCATGCTTATTTACGAGGAATTGGGGTATTTATTTTGTTTTTCGCAAATGCCATGCACCAAAACTATTTGCTCCTGAGAGGATGTCATGCGGAAGATTAGTTAGAGAAAAATAAACAAAGTGATGATCGGTAGAAGAGTGAACTATTATGCAGGCTATGCCCATTTGCAAATCCCAAGTGAGAAATGGAAGACAGGGCACGCAGTGCTTTGAGGACACGACTAAAGCTCACAGCACTCACACACACGCACACTAAAGCATGGTTCAGTCATTGAAAAGCTGTATATAGCTAACTTATACGAGGCGAACATCTCAGAAGCCTCTCTTTTCAGATTTTGGCCTCGTACAGGTTAGTTGGGCAAACGACAAACAACCGGTCTTCGTGCGACAGGCAGATGAATGTTTCACGATGCTTCATTAAAGAAAAGAAATTGTTTGCTACTCTAACTTTCATACAAAATGAGGGTGCTCCGCGGGATATATCCACTGACGAATGGCTGTCTGGGTGGATACATATTTAAGACAGAGTTAAGCCTTTTAATTATACTCGTACGTGCGCATTTAGTGGTGTGTGAAATTCGGCAAATTATAGGTCTATAATGTTTTTGTATTGGCAAGAACACCCAGCTGCCCGTCTGCGGCCGTTCACAGGACAGAGGTGTCCTCTGCGCTGGCAAGAGCAGCATTTAGAAGCTCTAGCATGTTAATTACGTGATTCTCTTTACGTGAATTATTTTTACGAGATGAATAAAATAGTGACTTTCAAAATGCGACATTCTAACACGAAAGGTGAGAATTGTGAAGCACCAGTGTTTTCTAAGAGGAGTGAAATCAGTAGTCTCGTCAAAACCTCAGCGGAAAATCAAAGCCAGCTCATTTTATTTTCTTTGTCACTTCTTCACCTCAAATGGGACGTCGTACGTGCTTAATATATAGTGCTAAAGGGAGAGTCAGCACTGCCAGCGGCCATACCTGCAAACTCAATGTCCCATTTTGTCGGGGGTCACCTTATTGTGTATACCGACACCAATGTCTCTTGGCTTCACAATGAGACAGTTCATGGATAGAAACACGTCTACCGGGTGCAAAAAATGGTGAATGTAGCTAATTAACACGAAATTCCACACGCTTCTAATCTGCGTAACAGCTTCAAAAAAATGCGGTCCTCGCTGTGGGACCCTCATTAACAACCTGTGAGCAATAACGCCGTGGCGCAGGTATAGGCTGCATTAGCAGTGGCGCTTTTCAGAGGCGTGAATGATACACGTCCAACCAGATACACTCTGCAGCGCGGGCAGAACAGTGGCGTGAGCTGCATGTACTGTATACGCCCAGCACCGGGACTTCCGGGCTCGACAGAAGTGCTGCCCGAGTAAGTCATACGGACTATTTTGGGTCGGTGCATCGCAGCTGTAAGCGGATCAAAGGATTACTGCTGTCAGGTTTGCTCACGCAGACAAAGGATCACGAGATGGAGACGATGTGGCTCGACGGCATAATCAGGCGGTGTATCCTCGCACGCTCTTTAAAAGTTAACGTGAAAGCGAAAAAAAAAATGAATGCTTGAAAATCCCGTGCGTAGAAAGAAGAATGCTACGAGAAATCAGAGGGGACAGTGGAGTGGGGAGGAAGTTTTGTAACCTGTTGAAATCGTAAACCTGAGCGTTCGAGGTCTATATAGTAGAAGGTAAAATACTTTCCAAAAAGGGAAATACCGAGCCAACGTGATCAACTTGCCTGCTTACAGGGACCTTTAGAACGAATAAAACTTTCCCCTTCTCAGTACACCTGTTAAAATATTTCGCAGAGTTGGTACGACATTTCGCATGCTTAAACCACTACAAAACACCCATCCACAACTTGTCGAACAATGCAAAAATAAGAACAATTCCTTCGACTACTTTTTGCCATGTATGTGACTTTTCAAAGAAACACTAACTTTTTTGGTGAGTGATGCGGCCAACGACTCTCCAAAAGTGAGTTAACATGTGTCAGTGGAAACAGTCATACGTGAGAGGTCCCAAAAGCAGTTATGAGACATTTTGCTTTCCTTAGAATGAAAAATTGTAGTGCTACAAAATGCAATGGCTAGTTCTCTCTTCAAAGGAGAAGTGATATTACATTGAGCAGAGATTAGGTGCCTCAGGTTTCCGACGAGAATAGATCGTCGAAAAAGAGCTCAGCTGTATTACAGATGTGAAAGATACAACAAAGAAGGCGTTTGCCAACAGCTTTTGTACCGGCATTGTAGCAGCTATCCTTGTGGGATTTTAAAATAATTGATAAGAAGAGAAAGCAAAAGAGCCAGTGTGCAAATCGTCTAAACAACATGTTTACGCGAAGTTGCTTGAAGGGTGTTTGTACAACCGCCTGAATGATCGATATACCGGCAGGGTGATTGATGCGAGGCAAACTTGTGGAACACAATGTCTTACATTAGTGACTCACATTGATTTTCTCAAACACGCCAGCGGTTTTCAGTGTTTGCTGAAATATCAGAACTGCACTGAAGACAGATAAAGGAAAACACAAAATCATTTTACACAAGTGATTCAAAGAGAAATACAATGGATTGTTGATAGCGTTATCATACGTCATAATTAAGACAAAAATGACGCCAGAGCTTCAATTCGGATAGTGATTTTTTTCATTAACTCATTTATTTATTTTAAGAGTACGGCCAATCTTCATAAAAGGGCTTTAGCAGGAGTTGTTACTGTTAAGTCCTGAGTGACTCAACAACACTTCCTGTAACTTGCTAGGTTAAATATCTGACCGTTTAACAACAAAATAGTATACATTTACGCCGACCACCGGGTTTAAAAGGCGCTGTCAAAATCTGCGGCGTCACAGCATGTTGCCACCTGTACTTCCTTTTTGCGCTTTTTCTCGCTCAGGAAACGTTTCCTCGAGCAAAAAGTAAGTATTTTGGTATCGTGAAAGGACTGTTTGATATTCAGAGAAAAATCGTTTTGCTTCTATAGTGTCACATTAGGATCGTGACATCAATAACTACTCTAATGTGTCTAATGCCTCCCTTTTGCGGCATACTGAAGCTCATCAGTGAAGTACCTCAATGGTGAACATATGCGTTAAATTTCCTGTTTCTTTTTGTCACTGGCCGTGATCTTTTAATTCTCATTTCAAACTCATGTATACTCATTTCAAACATACTGTCGAAGAGGCTAAAGCCTTTAAAAAGGCCTATAAGGAAAACAAGTGCATTGTGCCCTCTGTTGTTTGTTTACGAATGACGTACCATGCCCCATTCACACTCCTGTGTTCCTTTTTACGAGGCACCACTTACGACAGCCTTCCCTCTCGAACGTGAGAATTACTGCCGACAATCTTCCCAGTGCTGTTTTGTAAAATACCTAGGTAAAACGTAACCGAAATATTCGGGTGGGTATATGAAATCATCCAGATTTTATTATAGATTACACGCATACATCAGATATACATGGCGAGAATAATACAGGATGATGAGAGAACGCGCTCAAACAACGTGCCAATCTGTGTGCAGCCACCTCCTTTTATTTGCGAACTCATGAAAGGAGGATTTATTAATAGCATACCACCTTCCTCATTACGAGTTCTGCGACCACTTCCAATCTTTAGCCAACGGACAAGATGAACGAGTTGTGACCGAGTCTATATTCCCCGAAAACGATAATGGATAACGACGTCCGCAGCTGTGTTGGTGCCATGTACTGAGGCCGCGTGAGTCATGCTGAACGCGTTCTCTCAAGCGTTCTTTAGCAGTTTCCGGGCTCGATTTCCCTGCCTTGGGATCTCTGTGGAAAAGCAGGGCGCTTCGGAGGAGAAAAAAAAAGGAGAGCGAAGACAACGCGGCTGGCGCATGCTCAGTGGGGGGCCCCACGTGCCGTCCCCGCTCGGATTTGATTATGCAGCACCAGCACTGCGGGACTCCTTGCCTTCTTGCAATCGGCAACCACCGATAAGGAAGAAGTGTGGCCTTGAAAACCAAGGCAGACGACTCGACGCCCTCGTCAGTCCATATCTGAAGGTGGGTCTGTAATAATCTTACTCACTGCACATGTTGCAAGTACAGTTGTTGTTTCGCAGGAGTAGTTTTGCTGAATGTGGAGCCCCATGCTCTAATTGAAGGGACACTAAAGAGAAAAACGATTTTTAGCGTACTAGCGAAGTAAGTTTACAGAATCTAGAAAACGCTCCTCCTACCGCGAGACGCCGCTTGGTAAGCGAGCAAACGCGCGAAACGGAAATGCGCGTGGAGAAGCTGCCTTGTTATTCTCGCACCGTCACGTAGAAAATTTTGACGGCGTCTTCTGGGGCCTGCGTGGTGCATAATGTGCATTAACATCTGTGGGTGCCATATACCTAACGTACAATGTTTTAGAAAACTTCATCGAGCCAATATTGCTAAACTATGAAAAGTACATTTTGAAGTAGTGACGTCACGTGTGGAGATTTCGATGCGAAATTTAGTAACGGAACTTCAACCTTGATTTTGTCCTCTAATGATGAACTTACGATTGTGGGACTTGTAATGTTCTCAGAGTACAACTTATCAATATAAACCGACTCTTTATTTCACTTCAGCTTTTTTATTAGGTTCAACGGAGCATGTCATTAGAAATAAGCCTAGAATAGAAAACCGGTACTTAATATACCACCAAGAAGAGGGGGGGGGAGGAGTTAGCTATTTTGCGTTTTATGCATGTTTTGACAGTTTAATTATGAACGAAGAGTCCGATCTTGAATAAGACAATACTTTCGATGAAACAAAATGAAGTTACGAGCGCACAGACGTCCACAGTGCATGCGTAACACGCAGGGACCGGAAGTGTTTTCCAGAATAGGACAGAAGAGTGGTAAAGGGGGAGGGGGCAGTTGGCACAGGTGTATGATGTAACTGCGCAAAAAATGGACGAGGACCCAAAAGAAAAGAAGGAACCACAAACAGGCACAGACTATCAACTGAAACTTTATTCCAAAAAGCAAGCCGAATATAAGGATAAAAATATAAAAAGTCACAATTTCGCCACAACACCAAAGCAATGAATGCCTTAACAACACATCGGATTGTTATACTAAGTAAGGCTAGGAGATTTAGCAACTATATGAAATGTAGTTACATGGTCGAATGTGCGTTGAGCTGCAGCGTTTCTAGCACGCGAAGCAGCACGTTCTTCCTGTGTCTGTGCACGTATGCGAGCCCACCTTGCTTGAGCGTGACTAGCATTCCGATGAAGCTGTCCGTACGGCACACGGTGGCATCACAAAGGCCGAACTACATGCAGCATTTTCGCTGGCGATTCTACGGCATTTCTTTCCTTGGCCTCAGTCGACGTCGACGATACCGCTGACGGCAGCCAAAAGTACAGCTTTAATGCACTTCAAAACATCCACATCAGATTGTCCTAGACATTGCAGTGTGGGCATCGACGCCGGAAGCAGCTGGATGGTCGGAGAAGCTTCCTTGCTTGCTTGTTCCTTGATATATGGCTCCCACCTACTACGAGGAATTGGCCATAAAATCGGCGGGTAATATAAAGATAAACTTTAGTTTTGGAAAGGTAACTCAATGTAAGGACTGCATAACTACAAATGAGGCATACAAGTATTGTTTAAGAATGTTTATATCAAGTATATTGACTGTAAGTCAGCCGTATAGGGTGTATATATTGCTACAGGGCTCACCGTTGAAAGACAGCATGAGCGGTGTGACGTAGTTGGTTAACGCAATGCGCTGAGGAGCGAGGGGCCGTTACGGAACGGTGCCCTAAAGTTTTTCCTCTGATTATTTTCTTGGTCGCTAATATATATATATATATATATATATATATATATATATATATATATATATATATATATATATATATATATATATATATATATATATATAGTGTGATGACTAAGAATGGCACAAGGTATCAGGCTTGGCTACCACGAGGCAGCTACAGCAAAGTCAAGAAAAAAGAGGAGATAAAGAACAGCTTGCCACACTGGGGCACTGTGACAGGATCATTTACGATTTTATATTTAAATATTTAAAGCAATCAAAGGTAAAGCCATGTTAAATAATCAGTACATAAATCTAAAACATTGTGTTTCATTTAGCTTTTTCCCTTCACTATATCCATTAATTAGTTGATATGTTTAATTTTAAGTAGCTTTGCATGATTCAATGACACCAAAATTATCTCAAAAATGTTTGTCCTTTTTTATATTATCTTTTTCGCATATTTTCGCCCTCTTTTCCTCCTGTCTCTTTCTACTTTATATATTTCTTTATTTTGTTTCACTATTTCTACTGCTGCTCGTCTCGAGGCCGATCCTCCGGGGTGGGTAGTGCCATTCTTCTGGAAATTGTCATCTACATCACCGACGAATTGTTGCTGTCTCCTGTCTTATTGGTTATAATGGCACAGCTCAAGAAGTGAACCATGTGGTCCGTACAATCGTGGATAATTGGCAGCACGGGTCTCTCCGTCGCAGGAACGCCGTTCAAGCTTTTTCGAACATCGACTTCACGATCCGACTGCTGCTGTGTCTATCCACTGAATCAACCTTGAACGGCGTCCGTGCTTCTTCAATGGTTCCAGGGTACTACCACTTGGCAGGTGGCCGGCTACTACCTTCCTGTCAGTATGCGCATGAGCTGCTCTCATCTGAGAACGTCGCGCACGCTTTCCGTGGCCTGCATACCGTTTACAGTACTCATACAACGGGTGAACGTTCAAGACACGCTGTTCCGACTTTCTTGGACGTTGATGTCGCCACTGTCAGTACTGCTAGCACCGCATACGTTGCGGACGCGAGCTAGAGCTTTTTCGGTGCCTCATGCGACAGTGCCGTGGAGCTGCGGCGTACCATCCCGCCACTCCACGTCACAGTCAACGCTGTTAGAGCAAAGAGCTGCACACTGTTTCCTGCCATCTTGGCGGCTCTCAGTGCAAGCCACGCTATGTTGGATGCAGTCGCCTCACAAGACCTTGAGGCCTGCTAATCTGAGCAACGCAGAGAGTTGAGATGTGCCCTCCTGCAGCTCTCTAATCAGATCAGCTGTTTCGACTTAGTGATCTCGGCATTACCACGTGCCGACCCACCATCACCGGTTGTCCGCGAACCACCAAAACTTGAAGGGCTTCAGAATGACGCCAACCGCTGGGTGGCAACCATCAACGCGCTCGCAGAGCGTGTGACCTGGACAGAGCATCGGAAGTGGTGCATGGCCATAGACCGCCTTTGGGAAGGTGCCACGGCATCGCACCGGTATGATGGCGTGAAGCAGCAGTCATGGGCGAAGTGAAGCGCCAAGCTCATAGCTGATTTTGGTCAGATTCCCGGTGCTACCAGCCGATCCCACTTGACTTTCCCTGAGGACGGCGCTTGGGGGAAGCCCTACTTAAAGGACAATTGTCGGGCCCCTACCGGCCTGCCATACACCGATGAGCAAGGCCAATGGCATCATCACGACCGTGTAGCTGTGCCTTGCACAGATGTTTCCTCTGTCGTATTTGGAGGATCTCAGGAGCACCGGCCCGACGGGGCAGCTGTGTTCGGCGGGTCACTGCAGATCACCTCTCCTGCTGGTGAGACTGCTTTTTACCGGGTCACGCCGTGCGCATAAAAGACATCGACAAGGGCCACCAGCTCGCTCACCGTATGAAACACGCTCGGCACCACATCATGCAACACGCAGCACTTAAGTATGTATTCCAGTCTTCAGAACGGTGACAGGGCAAGCGTCAGCGTTCCGGGATGGGCCGGTGACCAAGACGAGGTAGTCAGAGCCACCAGCCAGAATCGTCACCAAGATTTCATGCGAAGTCTATTCGTGGCCAGCCATACCTAGTGCCACCAAACTGCCGATTCCGTTCACGAGAAGAGCCTCAGACAGTGATTCATGCAACATCGCAGTGTGGCCGATCCCGACCACCATGACAGAAGCAATGTCCACCACCAGATCCATTGTTGTCAAGCATTGAAGCGAAGCCCGAATGACCACAACACAGCCTAAACTACCACATGCAACTGAAACGGCTTTATTTGCAAAGTTGCAGTGTGGTCGAGGTGGTCGACCACCGCGACACACCCAATGTTATCTTCCAGATACGGTCTTGGCAGATATCCCATTCATCGTACCGTGTGGCCCGGGCCGACCACCATGATTCAGCTAACCCCGCCCATCTGGATCACTGTTGGCAGCTCCAGTGCTCGCAGTCATACTGATTATATATATATATATATATATATATATATATATATATATATATGAATTGGCTTGAGCGGACAAACGTACGAAAACTTTTCCCTGACGAAGGCCGGACTCCGCCCGAAACGTAGGAGTAATAAAAGTTTACGTACGTCGTTCCTCCGCTCAAGCCAATTTCTATTTATTACTGGATTCACAGACAGAAGACACTCCCTTGATATATATATATATATATATATATATATATATATATATATATATATATATATATATATATATAAAGCTGGGAAGGAATATAACAGCACCGGTAGTTACCTACGGAGCAGAAACCTAGGATTCCAAAGGGGCTTCAACCTATTAAAGACGACACAGCAAGCAATGAAAAGGAAAATAATAGGTGTAACCCTAAGGGACAAAAAGGGAGCAGAATGTATGAGGGAACGAACGGGTGTTAAGGACATCATAGTCGAAATCAAGAAGAAATGGTAATGGGCAGGACATGAAGTGCGAAGGCAAGACAACCGCTGGTAATTAAAGATCGCATACTAAATTCTCAAAGAAGGCAGGGGAGGCAGAAAATTAGTCGGGCAGATGAGATTACGAAGTTTGCGGGTATAAAGTGGCATCAGCAAGCACAGAACCGAGTTGACTGGTGGAACAAGGGAGAGGCTTTTGTCCTGCAACAGGCGTAGTGAGGTTGAAGATGACATATCCGGGGCATGATGGTGAGTGCAGCGGCAGAAATCAAGTTAGAGTGTCCACGTAAGTGATATCGCAATGAAACACCAGACAGCGCAAAGGGTGGATGAGGGAATGGCGAGGAGGACCTAGATCAACAAAAACCAATCAAACGTAACCCATGCACGTTTATCACACGGGACCGAGATAGCTTAACTCTGCTTCATGTAGAGCCACACAGGGAAAGCTGACGCAAGACTCCAATTTGTTGGGTATGTGCGCAGCCTCAACAAGTTCCTGCGCTCTTTGATTTGTATGCCGAAATAACACTGAAGTGATTGATGATTGATTTGTGAGGTTTAACGTCCCAAAACCACCATATGATTATGAGAGACGCCGTAGTGGAGGGCTCCGGAAATTTAGACCACCTGGGGTTCTTTAACGTGCAGCCAAATCTGAGTACACGGGCCTACAACATTTCCGCCTCCATCGCAAATGCAGCCGCCGCAGCCGGGATTCGATCCCGCGACCTGCAGTTCAGCAGCTGAGTACCTTAGCCAATAGACCACCGCGGCGGGGGAGCTTTTTATTGTGCCTTCGAGCATGTGAACCGAGGTTGTGCGAATGGGTTGGGACGTGCGTGCCTCGCGAAAACGAGGCTGTGTACTTGCACCTAAACTACTATAGCAGTCGCATACCCTGATCAGAAACGGCCACAATTGTATATCGGCACGTCGCTGTCGATCCTGGCTTTGGCAGTAGTGATGCTCGGAAAATGAATGAGAACCGCGACGCGGCATTGTGCGGTTTACTGGCCCACTTCCAGTGACAAGGGTTTACGACTGGCAAAACAGCAATAGTTGTGCAACGTCATGGCATCCATCTTGGTTGAGATCTTTGCTTTTAGTTTAAATAATGTGATGGTGGTATGACGTCATGTACAAAGTTGCTGCTCGCGACACGTGACCCGAGCGTTAAAGGTGCGAGAGATTTTCCGTGAAAACGAAGGATAGGTGAGATCGGCATGCTAATTGTCAATTACTCTTGGGGCGGTGCGTCCCAAAACCACGTTATAATGAGAGACGCCGTAGTAGAGGGCTCCGTAAACATTGAGCGTCTTGTGTTCTTTAACGTGCACTTAAACGGCTAGTTGGGTGCAGGAGTTGTTTTATTGCCTGCGCTGTTTTCCGCGATTGCCGTCGCAAGTATCCATTTATTGGTTGGTCAAGAAATCGGGCTTCCAGCATCATCGTGAGCGCGAGTGGCACAAATAGTAATGTTACGAAACATCGATGTCATCTGAGGACGTCACGAGGTGGCGTCAGCAATAAAACGACACCATCGTTTGGTCACAAGTACACCAATCCTATGCATAAGACAAGACCGAATGAGGTGCAGAAAGGTATGCAAGGGGGGGGGGGTGGCGTCGACAGAATTTGAGAGAGGGAGGGGACGCAAGAATCGACTGAATGCGCCAACGTAACGCAATGGGTGTCTCACGAGAGCATATAGTTTGCTGGGTTGTGCTTCGCGTTACGTATTTAAACTGTCGCACTGCTCTTCAGCTTCAGATGTCACTTAATTGAAAACCTCGTTGGTTACAGAATCAGCTATAAATCATTAGCCTTCGCGCGCGCGCACGCGCACACACACACACACACACACACACATACATACACACACACACACGCACACACGCACACACACACACACACACGCACGCACACACGCACACACACACACACACACACACACAC
This sequence comes from Rhipicephalus annulatus, assembly GCA_013436015.1. Taxonomy (NCBI): domain Eukaryota; kingdom Metazoa; phylum Arthropoda; class Arachnida; order Ixodida; family Ixodidae; genus Rhipicephalus; species Rhipicephalus annulatus. The sequence continues at coordinate 754,770 of WOVY01010452.1, forward strand.
GCGCACACACACACACACACACACACACACACACACACACACACACACACGCATGCACACACGCACACACGCACACAGAGCTGGAAACGAAGGGACGCTGTTCGTAATAAAGCGGCAAATAAAACTTAAGGTTAATAAAATAATACAAGAAATTCACACATGCCCATATCCTTGAACTGTGAGCAGCAGGGTGAAGTGGCTGGTTGAGAAGAGATCGTGCAGCCTTTTCTGTAGCATCTCGAAAAGTATATACTTGGCGTTGTTTAGGCGTTTCGGTGCTTTTTTGAAATTCTGGATAGCTAAGTGCACGGGTCTGAACAATGTTGTTCATTTCATTTTTGTGATTATGCTACCACGTTCCTTTCTCAAGTTTTCTTATCACCCCGTCAGACTGTACGCGATCCTCAGTGCAAACCGCACCTACAGTGTTCGAGAAGCATCAGGACTGCAGTAGATAATTTTGTTGAGACTACGCCTACCTCGTTAGCATTTCAGATTACGATGAAATTGACGTCACCACTAGCGATAACGCTAGAGCACTGTCTTGCGTAATGGGGCCCCAGAAGCTGTAATAACCGATAGAGGTGTGGCATTTACTGCTAATTTGACTCAAGCGATCTCGAGACATAGCCAGACAAGCCACTGCGGCACCACCGCCTACCACCCACAGACCAACGGTCTGACTGAGCGGCTAAACAAGACAATCGCCGAAATTCTGGCCATGTACGTTGACGTCGAACACAAGACGTGGGACGCCATCCTTCTGTACGTGACCTTTGCATACAACACGGCCATGCAGGAAACGAGGCAGATGCAACCATACAAGTCGGTCTACGGACAGAATCCGGCCGCGACGCTCAACGCAATGCTGCCCAACGTCACTGACAAAAAAAAAATTTTGAGGTCACTCTTTGTTTTCAGCGCGCTGAAGAATCTCATAAACTCACCCGCCTGCGCATCACAAATCAGCAGACGACCCACCGCCGCCGTTACCATCTTCGGCCACGCTTCGTGGAATACTCAGCCCGGTGAACATGTTTGGGTACGGACGCCGATGCGCCGACGTGGGCTCACCTAAAAACTTCTGCGACGGTACTTCGCACCATACATGGTAGTACAACGTCTCGGCCCACTAGACTATACGAGTTTGTCCTCGACGGCATTACGAACTGCGAACGGCACCGATCCTGACCTGAAGTCGTCCATGTCGCGCACCCCGCTGTGGTGGTCTAGTGGCTAAGGTACTCGGCTGCTGACCCGCAGGGCGTGGGTTCGAATCCCGGCTGCGGCGGCTGCAATTCCGATGGAGGCGGAAATGTTGTAGGCACGTGTGCTCAGATTTGGGTGCACGTTAAAGAACCCCAGGTGGTCCAAATTTCCGGAGCCCTCCACTACGGCGTCTCTCATAATCATATGGTGGTTTTGGGACGTTAAACCCCACATATCAATCAATCAATCAATCAATCAATCAATCAATCAATCAATCAATCAATCAATCGTCCATGTCGCGCGCCTCAAGCCGTTTCATGAACGTTAACGAACTGAAAAAGTGCATTTTATTGTCGTTGTCGTTATTGCTGTATCGTACTTTATTATTTGTATTTAATACATTATTATTGAACTTTTATCTTCTGTTAAAGCATCGCGACGATGCCTTTTTCCGTGGGGGGCAATGCCATGTTCTTGCAAGTTTTCTTATCACCACGGTATACTCTGTGCGCGATCCTCAGCGCAAACCACGCCTACAGTGTTCGAGAAGCTTCAGGGCTGCAGTATATCGTTTTGTTGAGATTGCACTCACTTCGTGCGCATTTCAGATTATTCTGGAATCTACGTCACCACTAGAGATAAAGCTAGAAGGTTCGATGGCAAGTGTATAAATGCCGACACGCTTCGCCACTTGTCAGTTAATCGATGGCTGACACTGCATTCGCCACTATCAGTGCAAGTGCGCTACTGTAAACTGACTTTCCGTTGACCGGGCATAGGGTCGCCGAAATAAACAGTTGGATCTGACCATTTAGCCTCCTGCCTCCAGCCACGTCACGACCTCGTGACAATACAGCAAAATGTGCTCTCATAGACTAAGCTGCGCTGTCCAGAATTCTCATTGAATAAGCGGTGTTATTGACTGGCTTGATGGTGCTCATCTGCACGCTTTTGTGAATGTTTGAAATCATTTTATTCATTGCGCACACGGAAGCACATACGCACGAAAAAGAGACGCGAGGAAACACAATGCAAAACATTGTGTATTGAAGAGCTTAGCCAAGAGTAATAATAATTATGGGGGTTCATTGTTCCGAAACTACGATATGTTTATGTAAGACGCTGTAATGGAGGACTACGGAAATTTCGACGACCTGTTGCTCTTTAACGTGCACCGAAGTCTAGGAAGAAATGTGAAAAGCGCAGCCTCTGGCACAACTTTAGTTTCATTTACTGAGTTTGTAATGATCTATGGCAATATAAAATAAACTTATGTGTTCATCAGCGTTGTCACGGAGCCCTTGCTTAGATAGAGGTGTGATCAGCAATGACAAAGTGTAGTGCATAAAAGGAGTATAATAAGGATTTATGCGTGTAGGTCTGTCGAGCGAGCAGTTTTTTTTTTTCATATTCCGTTCCCCATGCGGTGAATTGCACTTAGCTACAAGTCCGTATAGATGTTGCTTGACGTTTTCAATGTGCTGAATGCTTTGTATGCATACAGTTTACTCTTTTTTGCTCTTTTCTCTAAAGGCTGTCTCTCCTTCAATACCTGAAGGTTTTAGTTTAGTGGGAACTCAATGTAAATAAGGTTTTATTACGCAAATTGGATGCAAATGGGTGTTCATCTACACTTTTCAGGTACACATAGTAAACTGCTACTATAAAGGTCAACGTGAGCCTGAATTACGATTAATGGAAATCATATCAAAGAAACAATAAGGTTTTGGACCAACAAGGGTGTTCAAGTTGTGTGTTTGTTCACAGCCAATTGTTCTCGCGTGCACCGAGTCATATTACCAATGCAAATAGTAGCTCAAACTGAACGCCTGTTCACAGTATCTGCCAGCTTTTCGGGTAAAGTAGTACGGCTCAACCGTCTTTACAGCACCAACTTTTTTTGGTCAATTTGAAAGTGTTTGCACTTTCAGTGAAGCGCCATTGGCTGGAACTACAGCCGCTCATGTTTACGCTAGTCTTTTGTCTCGAATTCGCGTTGTACACTTTTTGTTTGGCAACTCAACCTGCGAAATCTCACCAGGGCATTTTATAGTCATCCAATATAACTTCCACCATGCGCACTGATTTGGAATAGCTTGTTCGGGTGCAGCGCTGAACAAAATGAAACTTCACATTGACGAGGAGAGGAAGGAAAGACAGAGAGGTGAACAGGCGCACCTTCGGCTCTATGATATGCCAGGTGTAGGCAATTAGGAATGAAAGAACAGAAGAATAGAGAGAAGCACACAATGCGTAAAATGCATATGATGTTAACAAAACTTTTACTCTCCGTGCACATCGAGAAAAAAAAGATTGGTTTGCACATTGACAGTTTGATGGCAGTTTGTACGTTGGTTCACAAATAACCATCGTGGGAATCTGATTTGTAGAACTATTCTAACATCAAAATTAGATACGGGATCTCAGGTAGATCAAGTTTAACTGTAAGAGTCACCACGCGTCTGAAGTCTTGACATAATATTCCAATGGCAGTAGTATAGGAGCCATGGTGCCTACAGAAGACATGTACTGGATCTAGATCACCTGCGCAGACTGAGCAGACGTTGACTTGAGCTTGCTGATGAGCACACGAAGGGTCTCTAACAAAAACCAAAATACTATAATTGTTTCTTTGTCACCGTCAGGCAGTTTCACAATCGGAGATTGAGAGTTCACGGTTGTCGATTCGCACTAAAAACTTGCATGTGGCTGAGATGTTGGCAAAGCAGGCCAACTTGCCTTGGCAATACCACCGCTCTTCTTGGCATCCTGGATATAACGCGCACCACCGAACCGTGTACCGTGGCATCGGCAACTTTGGCCAGCTGAACCTGCCACAGCTGCGCTTTCTATGGCATTCTGCATTTTCATTCGTACCAGCCACCTGGGTTGGAGAGGCATTGCATACGCAAAGGCTTTCCCTTTTTTTACGACTTTCTGCGACGATGACGCCTCCCTTTAATCATTTTGACACCCTCATGATGCGTTGGTCTCTCACCAGTTGTTTCAGTGCATTTATTGCTCTTTGAAGATCTGGGCTCCCTTTCGACGAGGCTTTGTGAGATCCATTACCAGTTGAACGTTTGCGAATAGTAGGTTTGCATTTGTTCGGAGTATGGGTTTCATCACAGTGACAAGACACTGTCTTCTCACACACACTTCTCACGTGACCCATCTTCATATGGCGTCACTGTTGTGAATTCTCTGCAAAAGGCTGCATAGGATACCAAGCGGGTTATATAGGAGGGTAGAGAGTTACTCCTAATTTTTAGAATTAGCGTGAATCCAAACGAACAACTTTAGCGATCAAGCTTCACTGACTTCACTGACTGGCTTGACGAGTGCATCCAAGTGGGAACAGGTAATGGCAGCGGCTGCGTCATAAAGGACCCTGGTGACAACATTAGAGCCCACAGAAATATAGGAGCAGAACTTGATTCCATTTAGCTTTGTGACGTCGTGCATTTCCTTAAGTAATACCAAAACAGATTACCTGCTCATGTTGAAAAGAAAAGAATCACAGAGGACATGCGCTCAACTTCAATTGGTTTTTAATGAAACAAATCACACGCAAGGAAAGCGACAAACAACGCGCGATTTATGTGATTAAAGATCAGTTCAAGTTTAGCGCCTGTCCCATGTGGTTCTCTTTTCCGTCCACGTTTCCTGCGCTGCGTCTACAATGAATGCTTGCAACTATCCTAATTTGCACTTCTGCTCAGGCTGTTCATGTTTCTGTTGGGAAATGCAAGAGCCAAAATAGTGGTGGTGGCCAGTAGTCCCCGTTGCAACATTTCCATTAAATGTGCCCGAAGATGAAGAGGTCGTGGCCTTTAGTCTCTTCACTTTTCGCCTTGATGCAAGTTTGAGGTCGTCGTCAGACGGCCCTCCGGCTCTTTTTTGTCAGTGAGATGACATGAGTGTCCTCCCGGTCCAAGTTGCTGTAAGAACGTATCCACTTCTTGGACGCGGCTGCACCTGACGCAGCCAGACTTAGCAGATGTCCGCAGTGGTCTACACCCATCGCCTACGAACACAGTAGCAAGATTCACAGCATATACATGTAATTTTCCAACTAAGGCAACCGATACTCGAACAGCAAAGGGGGGTCGTGTCGTCCACGTGGCCTTGCGTTTTATCCCCACTATGTTTGCGTAATTTTGCTCTCCGTTGAGGGTCAACTCGCGAAAATTGGGCGCAAGCGTGTTTGTGGTAGGTTACTACAGCGTGTGTGTCGCTCACTGATTATGCTTCGACCCAGGCTAAAGCTGTCTCCAAGTCATATACTTGCTTTGCGCCTTTTTATGCCTGTCTCTTCCTGTACGTCACTGTCAAATAGCTCCAGTTGTCGGGCATGATCAACCATAAGCAGCTATTGTACGACTTACTTCATTTGCTGGTTTCATTTTAGGACAGTCTGTTACTCTATATTACTCTTTTTTAACGTGTGCCAACTGTTACTGATGAACCACGTCATCAATAAGGCTCGAAAACAGATCATGCTGCGGAACGACATTAGCTCATTCTCTTTTTTTTGCAAGAAGCCGACTGCGCAGTACATAGTTACGCAGAACCGCGATTAATTCCCAAGGCAAAAAACCCTGCCGTACTATTTTCTTTCGTCCAAAGTATCGTTGTTAAAACTTGCTCGTTATTCCCGACTTCGATTTCAGGGAAGATTTTCAGATGATCCCCTCTTGATATTTTTCCCTTCTTCAATACAGTAACGTGACTATTATAAGTTATGCGAGGCTGCGAGATTCCGAATGGCGGACCGAAAGATAAATAGGCTGCGTTTAACGTATTGGGATCGATTATTATATCATGTCTTCGAACAAGAAAACAACTAGAAACAAGTGGAAAACTTTAAAGCATAAGCTTCTCGCCGCGGTGGTCTAGTTGCTAGGCTGCTCATCCGCAGGTGATGGGATCGAATCCCGGTTGCAGCGGCTGCAATTTCGGTGGAGGCGAAAATGCTGTAGGTCCGTGTGCTCAGATTTGGGGGCACGTTAAAGAACTCCAGGTGGTCGAAATTTATAGAGCCCTGAACTACCATGTCTCTCATATTGTAGCGATGCTGAGGCAGACAGGCCAAAAAAAAAACAAGCAACTTTATTAGGGCGAACTTGTGCCCACAAGTCTAATGACTATGGTCGTCGAGTCCAAGTAGCCGAGAGGCACAGAGTCAACTAACTTCCTCTTCCTCGTCGTTGGAGCGCACGAACGCGTGACGCATGCCAGCCGGGTCTTGCTGGTGCTCTTGCCATGATGATTGCGGCGGCTACTTGAACGTGGCCAACCTGTCGCGGCATTATCCCCCCCCTCAGACGCATCGTCCCAATGCTTGAGAGAGTAAAATGATACATGCGCCCTCTCACTCGTTTTCCGACGATCTGTCATGATAGGGCTTCATGCGGACTACGTGTACCACTTCCGTGGTATTGCGGCGTCTTGAGCTCACGTGTCCCGCGGATCTGACTTCATAAGTGACGTCGCTGATACGGTTGAGTACTTCATAAGGGCCGAAGTATCGACAAAGAAGCTTTTCAGAGAGTCCGCGACGGCGCACTGAGATCCATATCCATACTTTGTCACCGGGATGATAAAGTGCGTCACTGCGTCGCTTGTTGTACCGACTAGAGTCGACGCGCTGTTGACGGCGTATTCGGTATCTTGCCATTTGTCGTGCTTCTTCGGCTCGTTGCAAGAAGTCATCTAAGTCAGGTGGATAGTTGTTTTCGTCCTGTAGTGGTAACATGGCATCCAGTGGGGTGGTCACTCTTCGGCCGAATACTAGTTCGAAAGGGGCAACGTGGGTTGTTTCTTGAACGGCTGTATTATATGCGAATGTTACGTAGGGTAATATTTCATCCCACTGTTTATGTTCAACATCGACATACATTGATAGCATGTCGGTCAGAGTTCTGTTGAGGCGTTCGGTTAAGCCATTTGACTGAGGGTGATACGCCGTTGTTCTTCTGTGATCGGTATTTGTCATGCGCATCAGACATTGCATAAGGTCTGCAGTAAAAGCTGTGCCACGATCCGTAATAACGACGATGGGCGCACCATGTCTGAGCACTATGTTGTTCACAAAGAACTTGGCGACTTCGGCAGCTGTCGCACTGTACAGAGAGTCAGTCTCAGCATAACGGGTCAGATAGTCTGTAGCTACGACAATCCATTTCTTGCCTGCACATGATGTCGGGAAAGGTCCTAGGAAGTCCATGCCGACTTGTTGGAATGGGGCATCCGGAGGGTCTATTGGATGGAGAAGGCCAGCTGGTTTTACGGCTGGAGTTTTGCGCCGTTGACATTGACGACACGTTTTCACGTAGCGCTGCACTGATGCGAGCAACTTAGGCCAATAGTACTTCAGGCGAATCCTGGCGAATGTTCGGCTCACACCCATGTGGCCGGACGTTGGCTCATCGTGGCATGCATGCAGAATTTCCTGTCGCATGGCTGTGGGCACGACTAGTAAAAATGTTTCGCCATTAGGTTCAAAGTTCCTCCTGTAAAGAACACTTCCTCGAAGGCAGAACGTGGAGAGCCCTCTGGAGAATATGCGAGGTACTTGAACGTCGAGACCCTGCAGGTGTTGTATAAGCGCCAGCAAATCCGGGTCATCTCGTTGTTGTTGAGCGATTTCGGATGCGTCGACAACGCCTAGAAACGGGAAGTCTTCATCTTCAGGTACACTTGGATGGACGGGAGAGCGTGACAAGCAGTCGGCATCACTGTGTTTCCTTCCAGATTTGTATACGACCGTAATGTCATACTCCTGCAGCCTAAGGCTCCATCTGGCTAGTCGACCTGACGGATCCTTGAGATTTGCTAGCCAGCATAGAGCATGGTGGTCACTGACAGCTCTGAACGGTCTACCATAAAGGTAGGGTCGAAACTTATTTATTGCCCAGATGACTGCGAGGCACTCTTTTTCAGTAGCAGAGTAGTTTGCCTCAGCTTTTGAGAGTTTGCGGCTGGCATAGGCTAACACTTTTTCTTGACCATTTTGCCACTGGACCAGGATGGCGCCGAGGCCGACATTGCTGGCATCGGTGTGGACTTCAGTGTCGGCTGTCTCATCAAAATGGGCAAGTATTGGTGAACCCTGTAGCCGTTTTCTCAATTCATCAAAAGCTTTCTGTTGTTCATTTTTCCATGTGAAGGGCACGTCGTCTTTCGTTAGTTTTGTAAGAGGTTCCGCAATCGTTGAAAAGTTTTCCACGAATCGCCTATAGTAGGCGCATAAACCCAAAACTCGGCGCACTGACTTTTTGTCTTTGGGTGTAGGGAACCTCTGAACAGCGGCTGTCTTTTCTGGATCTGGACGAACACCGTCAGAACTAATGACATGTCCAAGGAATCTCAGCTCTTCGAAGCAGAAGTGGCATTTTTCGGGTTTGATTGTCAACTTTGCTGACCGGATGGCTTGTAACACAGTGCGCAGTCGCTCTAGATGTTTGTCGAACGTTGTAGAGAATACCACCACGTCATCCAAATACACCAGGCATGACTGCCATTTCAATCCCGCGAGGACAGTGTCCATCATTCGCTGGAACGTCGCTGGCGCGGAACAGAGGCCGAATGGAAGCGCTTTGAATTCGTAGAGGCCATCTGGTGTTACGAATGCCGTTTTTTCACGGTCCCGCTCGTCTACCTCTATTTGCCAATATCCGCTCTTCAGATCCAAGGAGGAGAAAAACTTTGCGGATCGCAGCCGATCTAGTGTATCGTCAATACGTGGCAAGGGGTAGACATCTCGTTTAGTTACACTGTTGAGTTTTCGCTAGTCGACACAGAATCTAAGCGTGTTGTCTTTCTTCTTAACGAGCACTACGGGGGACGCCCATGGACTATTTGAAGGCTGGATGACATCATCCGAAAGCATTTCCTCCACTTGCTTCTTAATGATTTCCCGTTCTTTCTGTGACACTCGATATGGATGCTGGCATATAGGTTTCGTGTCGTCTTGCGTTATAATTCTGTGTTTCGTAATTGACGTGCGCTGGACCTTCGAGGCAATTGAAAAGCAATCAGAGAATTCTTTTACTAAGGCGTAAATCTGTTTCTTTTGACTGTCCGGAAGGCTCTGGTTGACGGTCACGGATGTGTCGATGTTGCAGGCCACTGGTCGAGTGGTTGATGTCGTTAAGCTGCATAGTTCTGTCGCCATACAGAAGTCGTGTAAATAGGCAATAGCCGTGCCTTGAGCGATGTGTTGAAGTTCATTGGAGAAATTCGTAAGTAGGACATCTGCACGGCCATTCGTCAAGTGAACAAGACCCCGAGCTACGCAGACACCTTTTTTCAAAAACAGCCCTACATTTGTATCTGCTATGCCTTCGCGGTTGTAAGATGCGTCATTCTCTACGAGCACCATTATGCTGCAGCGTGGTGGCACAGTTACGTCATCATGAACAACGCGTAGAGCAGTTAGGCGTCCCTCAGATTCCTCTACAGGTATAGCTCGTTCAGTCGAAAACGACACGCTGGACCTACGCAGGTTAATTAGGGCGCCATTAGCTCGCAAAGAATCCATTCCTATAATGAGGTCTCTTGAACATTCTGGTATCACAATGAAATCGGCAACGTAAATAAAGCCCCGTATTTCAAGTCTTGCGGTGCATCTGCCAAGGGGCGTAATAATGTGACCACCTGCCGTGCGTATCTGCGATCCACTCCACTGTGTCACAACTTTGTTTAGCTTCTTCACCATCTTGTGACTTATCACTGAATAATCAGCACCGGTGTCGACTAAGGCATTCAGCTCCCATCCTTCTATTCTCAACCGCAAATCTGAAGTAACGCTTTCGTGGTTGCACCTATTTACCGGAAATACACCGTCGTCGCCCTCAAGCCATATTGGAGGATCTTCGTAATTGATGTTATCAGCGGCCTCACCTCCACAGGTCGCTTGCTTCAGTTTTCCGGGAGTGGACTTGGAGAGCGATGACCAGGCTGCCTTGAAGGTCCACGTGGGCTGGATGACCGGTAGCGCATAGGCGATGGTGACCGTGACCGACGTTGGCGTAGAGGTGGCGAGTTCTGGCGCGTAGACAAGTACTCCTCAATTTCCGCTGGTCGTTCGCCGTTTCGGGGGCACGGTGCATACGACGGGAAGCCTCTTAATCCAGCCTGTCGGTAAGGGCAGAATCTGTACAAATGACCCGCTTCGCCACAGTGGAAACAAAGAGGCCGGCGCTCGTGATCACGCCAGACGTCACTTTTCCTGGGCCTAGGCTCCGCATAGCGATGCGTGCTACGTGCTCCCTGGGGCAGATAGGTAGCCGTTGGTTCCCGTGGACGAGGTACGCTGCGTGCAGTAGATGGGAGAGGAGTCGTCGCCATCGCAACTGCTGCATTGCTGTGTACCGTTGGTTGTCGGAGAACTTCAGAGTACGTTCGGATAGGTCGAACTGGCTGCAGCTCACGCTCTGGTTCTCGTATGACCTGCCTCAGTTCGTCACGAACAACGTCTGTAACAGATAGTGCAGTTGAAGTCTGGGGCATTTGCAGTCTGCTCAGTTCTTCCCGAATAACTGATCTAATAAGCTCTCGCAGGGCTTCAACGTCGTTTCGCACGCCTCCAGAGAATAGCTGTGCGGATGCGCAGTTAACATTCCGGTTGTACTGCCGAGCGCGCTGTTCTAGTGTTTTTTCGATGACCGTCGCTTCCGAATAAAACTCAGCAACAGTGCTTGGAGGGTTGCGGACGAGAACGGCGAACAGCTCTTGCTTCACTCCGCGCATTAGATGGCGCACCTTCTTATCTTCAGCCATGTTGTGATCCGCACGCTTGAACAGACGGACCATGTCCTCGATGTACATGGCAGCACTCTCGTTTGTGAGCTGGTTCCTGGATTGTAGAGCAGCTTCCGCTTTTTCCTTTCGGTCTACGTTCGCGAATGTAGCTACCGCTTGTCGTCGAAATACCTCCCAGGTAGACAACGAGGTTTCATGGTTCTCAAACCATGTCTTTGCGAAGTCGTCCAGGGCGAAGTATACGCGACGGAGCTTCTCTCTTTCGTCCCAACCATTCAAGCGCGCCACTCTCTCGAACAGGTCCAGCCAATCTTCAACATCCTCGTACGAGTCGCCGTGGAATACTGGCGGCTGGTGCGGTTGGCTTATGAACACTTGTGCCGGTGTTACCTGGGTAGTCATAGTGGTGGCATCCATAGTTTGAATTCCCCTTGGTGTGGAGTGAAGAGGACCGAACTCAGGTGAGTCACCTCGAAGACGGCGACTTGCCCTCTGGTGTACAGGAGTCACTTCCACGGGGTTGATACGCTGGTCGTCGGGGCTACGCTGTCTTGAGCTCGCGGGGCTTCGATTCATAACCCAGCAACTCCACCAGAAATGTAGCGATGCTGAGGCAGACAGGCCAAAAAAAACAAGCAACTTTATTAGGGCGAACTTGTGCCCACAAGTCTAATGACTATGGTCGTCGAGTCCAAGTAGCCGAGAGGCACAGAGTCAACTAACTTCCTCTTCCTCGTCGTTGGAGCGCAGGAACGCGTGACGCATGCCAGCCGGGTCTTGCTGGTGCTCTTGCCATGATGATTGCGGCGGCTACTTGAACGTGGCCAACCTGTCGCGGCAATATTCATATGGTGATTTTGGTACGTTAAACCCCACATATCATCATTCAAAGTTTAAGCGATAGGTAATTTGCTAATACTTACAATTTCAAGGACAGACAGACAAGGAAATTTATTAAGTTCTATACACAAGGGAAACATTTTTACCAAATGCCTTTCGGTAATACACGTTTTCAAGTTACGCCTGGAAGAGTGTACAGTGTGTGATATGAGAACTCTATGACATGTGGGTAGCATTGGTCGGAAATCATGTAAAGAAAATTTCAGCGGATTCCCCAAGAGTGTGAAATACGGCAATAGTAAGATGCCTTCCTTATATCACAGCGGTGATCTGTGCGATATAACTGGTCGTGGGCATGATCAGCAAGAATATTTAAAAATTACGCTAGACTGATATAGTTTACAGCTTCACAAAAAAAGATAGCTTTTCCTAACCCAACAACTTTCCAGCGGAAGCGGTAGCACGCTTTGATCACTGCTGGCGGCATGTAAACTCAAGGAATAAACTTATTTTGAAATTAAATTGTCTTGAAGCAACTTAAAGCAACACGTGCATATAGCTACACCCAACGGATTTTTCAGGGTCCAGCTACTGTCATCTGACATTGGCGTTACTTTTTTTTTAAACGAAATATCAGTTCCGGCTTTGGCGAGTCCCTTCGGTGCGCTGCATGCACATTGCCTTGCGGCTAGTGACACGCGTAAAAAATTTATAATGCAGTATCGTCACGCTACGCTGTCCCAGCGGGCTTGTGTGAGTTCAGCCTTAAAAAGTTTCTCCCGAAACTACAAAGCGTCCACGACCTATTTCTTGAGCGCTTATTGCTGAAATTCCGAGAGTCTTATGACTGCATCACCGTATACTCGTTCTTTGTTATTGTAGCTGTTTCTCTTTTTTTTTGTTGCTCCCGTCGTCGAAACAGCACGCAAACAGCATCTCTCAATGACTACAGAGCCAACAAAAGTCGTATACTTTATGTAGCAGACTCAATCAACTTAGCTCTAAGTAAGAAAGGAGGGCAGAAAGGAAAGAGAGCACACATGGAGCGAAGTTAGGGTCGCGGCCTTTTTCGAACGACTAAGAACACGAGCAAAACAAGAAAACGAATTGGGCTGAAACTCCCACAAGCAACTTCCTTGGAAGCCATGGCGCGTCACTTCCACGCAGTGTTTCGTCGAACTGTGTTGCTTTACACGCCTGAGCCAGTAATGGGACCGTAAAGGAGGCCCTCACCTGCGGAGCCTGGACGACCCCGTGGTCGCTGGGGACAGTGCTCCCTAGAAGCGCCCCTGCTGTTTGCACGACAGAGCTCGTAAAAAAACAGCCACCGCTCTCTTCGGCTGCCTTAGCCTGAAAGCCCAATGGTGGGGAAGCCGTGCAACTGGAGCGTCACAGGAGTCAAACCTCCATCTACTGCTTGTTCTTTTTGTTCCCTCTTCCCTCTCGTCTTCCTCTTTTTTCGTCTTCGTTATATAAGTGTTACAAGTGTTTTCTGGAAGGTGAGCTAGAAGGTTTAAGTAAACTTTCCAAAACAGTAATGAAGGGTCAGAATTTTCAGTTTTATTTGTCACTTTTTTATCTTCTATTAGCGTTAAAAGATTCTCACGAATTCGGCCACGATCTAACACGTCTAGCCTATTAGAACTAGGTATGCTTTAGTTCATCGCCAAGCGAGGTCAGTTAGATCACATGCAGCGGTGCCAAAGTGTGTTCAAATTCGCACCATAGGGGCCATAGTCCCTATGGCGTAAACTTAAATCAGTGTATACATTGAATAACCTCATCATCAGTAGAAAGTGGTTGCTAACAGTGCCCATGTTTGGTTTGAATGCAAGAGCAGAAGGGTAGTAGGTAATCTTGAAGGTGAATTCTGGATTGCTAAGGGGTTCCAAGAGCCACCAAGAATTTCAGTTACACATGCATGGATGGGCCGATAATTGCTTCTAGCGTGCGTGTGTATGTGGGGTGGTGGTGGTGGTTGTGATGGTGGTGGCCTGTGAGCCACCAAGTTCAAATTTTTAATTCGATTATTGACTGGATTTTCTGGTGCATGCGAAAGGCCAGGCAAGTGTGGCTATATAATCCAGACTAAACGTATTTTCTTTTAAAAAGTTCTATAAATTAAAAAAAAACCTAATGTTTTTACTCACCAATCGCAAAATCACCTTGTACTGACCTCTAAGGCAGAAATGTAGAATTTGCTCAAGTCATCTTTAAAACCGAAGGCTCTACGCAAACTAGTGGCTACCTTTACACAGCAAGTACGCGCATCTTCCTTTTTACTGAATATTGCTTTACAACAGCACATTACATGGCATATTTTTAAGTTTCTTATAGAACCTAATTTTACTCCAAGCTTCTCTATCTTCAAAGCTTATTCAGGTCGTATAGTCTTGTACAGCCTTATTTTGTAGCCTTTCCGTATGCGCCTAATGCGAAGATTCAGATTTTTTTTTTATTCATGCCCAGTACAGAATCTACATCTGACCCAAAGCACACCGCCGAACTTCTGGATTAATGTCCTAAAACCGACACATCATCCCAATGGCCTGGAATAACCTCATATATGTTGTAATTCAATAATGGTGTGTTTTATTGAAACATTCCTCTCTGCTTTCGTTCAATTGGCTTTTTTCTGTGCTCCTCTGTTCCGTTCTGCTCGTTTACCTCCACGCTGTGTTCACCCCAAATCTGAGATAGGCGGTATCGATAGGCCGTGATCACTGCTATTTCTAATTATCACCAGTCTCTATTCAGTCACACGAAATTTAAGTCCTAGTACCTTGTAGACCGCCGCATAAAACCTTGAAGCTCCTCAGTGTTTGAATATCAGCTGATTATGGCGTATACACCAGTAACTAACTGCAAGTACTGAAAACTGTTTCACGCATAATCTTTGAAAAAAAATTTTGACACAACAACGTTGTCTAGCTCAAAAATGACGGATGTGTCCAACATTTTTCGTTGTGGTTCCAAATTGTTTGCCCATTTTGTCTATCTAGAAATGAACTCCTGCACATTTCTTTTACAATGTGTGCAGAAAGTGAGCACGCGAAAAAAAGTCCCTGCCATGCTATTCATAAAAGATACATCTGCACCAGTACGCCCGCTTTCTACTTTATTAATTACCTGGTACCTATGATATTCATACTACAGTTATGCGAAGCAATACATGTTTTCTCTACCAAGTTGTTCATCCTAATGTGTCCTCTAAGTCCAACACTTTCAAAGTAAAGTTACCTAATTGATTGATTGATATTTGGGGTTTAACGTCCCAAAACCACCATATGATTATGAGAGACGCCGTAGTGGAGGGATTCGGAAATTTCGACCACCTGAGTTTTTAACGTGCGCCAAATTCTGAGCACACGGGCCTACAACATTTCCGCCCACATCGGAAGTGCGGCCGCCGCAGCGGGGATGCGCTCCCGCGTCCTGCGGGTTAGCAGCCGAGTACCCTAGCCACTAGACCACCTTGGCGGGGCAAAGCAAAGTTACCTGCCTATGAGTGCGTCAGCAGTGGTAACCACACGAACTGGTATTCGC
The DNA here is from genome assembly GCA_013436015.1 of Rhipicephalus annulatus. Taxonomy (NCBI): domain Eukaryota; kingdom Metazoa; phylum Arthropoda; class Arachnida; order Ixodida; family Ixodidae; genus Rhipicephalus; species Rhipicephalus annulatus. The sequence goes on from WOVY01010452.1 coordinate 770,133, forward strand.
CTTTTCGGATTGGTTTCAATATTGCAATAGTAGAAGCACATGTTACTTCCAAGACACTTCCAGTCACTTTAATTACCACTCGCTAACACCGAATTAGAAAGCCTCTTTTTTAAGTTGTGCGAACGTAAGACGTTTTTTCCCACTTTTCGGTTAAAGGAAGGCGCTTAAAATTAAGGACTAACCTTTACAATTTCGTATGTCGCTTACAAGAAATATATTTAAAATATTTAGCCAGTTACTAGGAAAAGAGTCTTGAAAAAGAGCGGGATACTCGCTGAGTCTTTTGTAGTTTTGTAGTTTTGTAGGCTATGCAGGCGCATAAAAGCTAAGACTCCCGAGCGAGCCTAGGATCCCTAGAGATCCTGGACTACATAGCGAGCCTAGGGCAGCTGTGCCAGTTGTCAAGTCATCATAAAGGGTGGTGGCGATGTTTGAGCTGGGCGGAGCCTACATGCCACTACTTCGCTACAAGCACTTCATTATGATGACGACGCGTATACCCCTATTTACAAGCATGAAATAGGTCTATATAACACTTCATTAAACGCGCATTGAGTTTGCATGATTAGCGACACATATAAAGCGTCTTAACCGAACTTCTCACTACCATGTAGCTTCTCTACCACTAGAAAAGCCACGCACATGTTTTGCAAACGGTTAAGCGTACAAGGTGAATCCTGGCTCGCCCTTGATCTGGATAGGGTTCTCGGTGATGTTAAACACAGTAGCATCCTGGCCAACTTGAGTTCCACCGATTGCGGAGGTGAGACTTTCGCTTATGTGAGAGATTTCTTCTCTAAGCGCCAGGTCTTTCTTCGGATCGAGGACGATGAATATGGCCCGCACATGGTGGGAACACGGGGTACCCTTCAGGGAGCGGTGTTATCCCCACTCCTGTTCAACAAAGGTATGATGCGCCTCCCAAGCCAACTGGCCAGGGTGGAATGCAGTCAACACGCCATATATGCTGAGGACATTACAGTTGTAACCACTTAGGGAAGCCCAGGGGAAATGCAGGACCGCCTTCAGCGGGCCGCATTCATAGTCCAGGCATATGCCAACGACCGTGGGATCCAGTGTGCTCCAACTAAATCGGAGCTTCTGCATGTCAAAACCAATCCAAACGATAACACAGGTATGCACATTCCTCTGTTTGGTGTTCCTAACAGAGAGGTGGAGGAGATCCGGATTCTGGGCTTTTTCGTTCACCACAGACTCAAACCAGACTCTACTAGTGCGAAACTCAAGAGAGTAGGCGAACAAGTAGGATGCATGATCCCCCGTGTTGCCAACATGCTGGGCCGTTTGCGAGGAAGTACATGCCTTGGTGACCAGCCGAATCCTCTACTCCGTGCCATACTTTCGCTTTAACAAGTAAGAACACGAAAGAATTGACGCTATTATCCACAAGGCTACAAAGAGAGCTCTGGATCTCCCGTTGGCTACCTCCGACGCACAACTCAGAGCGTTGGGTGTGCTATACTTTTACCAGGAGTTGCGGGAGGCGCACCTCATAAATCAATATACACGGCTTATATAGATGCCTCCCGGGCGGCGCCTGCTCAACTGCTTGAACATTAAACACACTTGGACTCCAGAGGAGGTGGAGCGTATTCCAGAACTTTGGCTCCAAAGGCTTTGGGTCTCTTCCCTTCCCACTAACAAAGACACGCACACGCACGAAAACAGGCAACAAACGTGAGCTCGGACGCTTGAAAGCTAACACGGTTTCCGACCCGGTGTATACGACGTAGACATAGCAGGGCCGACGCCCAAGGGAGTTTATATGGCCGCTGTAGTTTACCAGCGAATGCACGTCCACGGGATTTCCTTCAGAGCACAAAAGTCAGAGCGGGCTGAGGAAGTAGTAATAGCACTTGATATCACGGTCGCTATTCTAAGATAATAATAACGGATACGAAAAAGACGTGTGCTCACTACCTAGCAGGAGAGATATCCCTCTCAGCTAGCCATACTCTATGACGGGCTGTCGCTTATCCAACCCCGAAACGCATAATTTAGACTCCTAACCATCAGGGTTTACGGGGTAATGAGGCTGCTGACGCGGCCGCCTGAGCACTTACCTACCAGGCTCCTCACCTCAGCTCTTAAAACTCGGAGGTCAATACACCACTTCGGCTGTTCAAAGAAATTATTTTCTATTATCGCGACACTCACCGCCTTTTCCCAGCTCCTGCAAAGCAGCTCAGTAAAGCGGATGAGCGAACTTTAAGGCGTCTGCAGACAGGTATACTCGACTCTGTCCTGCAATTATTAAGCACTTCCACCCGAACACGGATGGGTGGTGCCCATACTGTGGCGAGACCTGTGAAATCTTTCATGTGGTGTGGGCATGTGCGAAAAATTCCCACCTGCCCCCTTCTTCTATACTCCTTCCCGAAAGGCATGGGATACTATACCTCCTCAACTGCTCTTCGCTAGAGTCTCAACGGACTCTGGTGACATGACCGCGAGTCGGGGCCTCGTCATGCAGTGCCCCGGACTAGGGGCGCCGACCATGTAGTGGGGTCATGCTATCGCCTCCAAACTCTTTTTTAACAAATAATGTTTTCATGTCTCTCTCTTTCTCCTGAATCGCACCTGTGGTGGGCGGATCACCGTTGCCCGTGTTTGCGGTTTTAACAGTGGAGCTGTTAATGCTCTGCAAACCCTTCATTCGCCTTCGCAGAAACTTTTATCGTCACGCTAGCGCGAGCTCTTCTCTTCACATTATTTGTATTCTTCGCTCCCCGAGCACGTGTGGAAAACGCACACCTTTGGATTGCGCTGGTTTGTCTGATGTGGAATGAAATAATTCGGATGGATGAAAGAAGAAGTAAAGAGCGAAAGAAAAAAACTAGAAACAAGAAACTTATACGGAATGCGAGGCATAGAAACAAAAAAGAAAGAAGTAGAGATGGTAAAACTTATGAACGAATAACTGATATTTCTAACGAAGGTTAACAATTCATCGATCAATTTTAATCAATATTCGTCTTTCAAATAATCGAATTTGTTGAATCAAGCTTCCTGATTAATCTATAACGTCCACTGATACCCCCATACCTAACACCATCCCTTCGATGGTGCGCACGCGTGCGAGGCGAGCAATGCTATAGTACAGCCCGCTAGTAAAACGGGCCTAAAGCTGTCTGTGACCCAACTTCATAGATGTAGAAATGAACTCGCTCTGGTGTTCATCGCCTACGGCGTCCACCTCCAAGCCCACCCCAGTGCTTATAGAGTGGGCAGGTGGTAGACCGCGCGAAAAGTAGGCAGAAATGCACTTGCCTGCTTCTTTCCGTTCCCACTACCAGCATAAACCTCCGCTGGCCCACCTTTTTTTTTCTATCGAGCAGTGGTTCAAAGTCGGCAAAGCATAGGTTCGTACTGGCTATACTGCGTTAATATAACATTCTGGTGTATATATTACCTCTTTTGTGATATGGCAATGGCGAGAATTCGCAACAGGAGCATCATGTGGATGTCGTTCCCAGAAGGATTGAAAACGGCCACTCTGGTTTGTGATAAAGTGGTAAGCTGAGCTCGAAGCCAGAGACAGAAAGTCTTAATATATCAGCTGTTTCACACCAACTTTCTTATGTGCCAAGAGTCATACTCTAAATAAAATGGTCATGACTAGAATTACATTGTTGAGGACCCCGTTCCCGAAGACACCAATGGGTCTCTTTAGGTAAGTTATCAGTAGTTTGCAACTCAGCCAATTTGTTTGTGTAACTTACCCTAAAAATCAAACTATTCGTTAATTATAAGAGTGATTCTTACGGTTCAAAAGGACAAAATAATGAAGCGTGGGTGATGCAGATTTTTTAAAAAGTTTATGATCAACTTTCAACAACATATATATATATATATATATATATATATATATATATATATATATATATATATATATATATATATATATATATATATATGAGCAAATTTATGCCAGTTAATCACGTCCGCAAACATCGTGTTCAAGCGCAGTTTGTTTGCCCTATGGCGTGTTAAATGTAGACTCAGTACGTATCATGCCATAAACATGCATAATAGTTAAACCCCAGCACGCGCATCTAGGACTTCTTCTCCACATAAAGCAACAGCGCCTCTATTACTTGAGCTAATATGCACTGCAAGGAAGGGCACTCACGGATTAGAAAAGTAGTCTACCAGACCCTGGAGAAAAGTTACCTTCAGCCAAGGCTACCACTCTCACGTCAGCCAGCCCATGCAGAAGCCTCCGTCCTTTACTGTCCCGCAAAAGTGGGACAGCCGCGAAATACTATATGTTCCAATTCCTAACAGTGAATTCGAATTATCACAGTTCGGCAGTGCTCTACAGCTGATCAGAAGGTCGTGGGACCGAATCCTGGCCGTGGCAACCGTTTTTTTTTCATGAAGCTCCAAATGTCTGTAGCCCGTGTAGTTATATTTGGGTGCACGGTCAAGAACCCAGAGTGGTCGAAGTTTACCTAGCTATCCACTAAGGCGTTCATCGTAATGAAATCGTAATTTTGAGACATAAAAATCATCATCATAACTATTTTTTTCAGAATTTTGCTGTTGTTCTTGTTGTCTGTTGCGTCTGCATGCACGATTGAAGATGCGTGTGCAGGGTCAAGTTGAAGCAATGATGAGGTGAAATATTCGAAGTACACTGGCGCAACGGTCGTTCGTTTTAGCAGGGGGCTAAAACTCAAGTAACGGTAATTCCTTCAGATTCATGCGGTGATGTTCTTTTTGAGGCCTGCACGTTGCTGAGCAATTTCACATGGTTGGCCTCAAAGAAGAAATAACGTTAGTCTGCATTTATTTCCTTATTGAGTGATTCTGCGATATCTAGCCGACAAACGTAGAAAAGATGCCTTCCCAAAGTAGAGTAGTCCAGAGTAGGCACTCGAAACTGTGGCTCACACATACAGTGGGATTTGGTCAAGAACCGGTTAGTTTTTAAAAGAAGTTATGATAATAAAATGCGAACTTCGGATAATTGAGACAGAAGCAGGGTAAATGAATGAAAATTAAAAATTGAGTACAAAAAGGTTGAAGAAATAAATCCGAGAATCTGAAGGAAAAAGTTTTGAAAAAGCAGACCTTATAAACTAATGGGACCCACAACCAATATTTATAGTATCCGTTTCCTTGAATGCAGCAGAAAGCTTGATGATTGATTAATATATGGGGTTTAACGTCCCAAAACCACCATATGATTATGGGAGACGCCATAGTGAAGTGGTCCGGAAATTTTGACCACCAGGGGTTCTTTACCGTGCACCCAAATCTGAGCACACAGGCCTACAACATTTCCACCTCCATCGGAAATGCAGCCGCCGCAGCCGGGATTCAAACCCACGACCGGCGGGTCAGCAGCCGAGTACCTTAGCCACTAGACGACCGCGGTGGGGCTAACAGAAAGCTTTTCGATCAGAGCTTGTAATCACGGTATGGTAACGCGAAAACGCCGCAGTATCCGTTTCCTTGAATGCAACAGAAGGCTTACCGCTCAAAGCTTGTAATCACATGTAATTTCTATCCATGTCCAGTGTCCATGTAAAGGCTATCGTAATAATAATAATAACAAGAATAATAATAGGTCCAACCAGAGTGGTCCACAATAACGCCTCTGATTTTAGTGCGCTTGAGCAGGCAGGCTTCGAAGAAACAGGACCATGCTGCCCAATTGTCCATGAATTACGGCCACAGATCATTCATTCTGTGACATCGCCCAAGAGACGATGGCTCATCTCTGTCCAGTGGGCGATAGTGAAAATTTTCATGAAGGCGCGAATGTTCACACGTGAACTCTAGCGCTTCTGACAGAAAACATAGGTAAAAATCAAACAGATAATACGTTCATCTTTGTTGACACAACGCACACGAGAAGACAAAGAAGAATATGAAACACAGAACAGGACCTGACAGGTTCCACTGTGTACCTTTATTGGTAAACTGGAAACAATACATCATTTTTTTACCTGCACGCGGTTTACTACAGAGCAAAAAACCTTTTTGAGATTACCTTTACGAGATATTGGAATGGGTTTTTCTATGCCTGCCACTTTCGCTAGCTTCACATGCACAGACCTTCGTTTCGCTGGCTTCACATGCACCAAATTTGCTATAACATGACATGAATAAATGATAAAGGTATATAACTGGCGCAAACATGATAATGATGACATGCGTGTCAAGTAAGAACATGGCTACATACCACGCTCATAATGCACTCGCGGCCGTTTCACTAGCTTCATATATACCAAATTGGTATTACGTGACCTGAATAGACGACGAAGATAAAGGACATGTCCAAAAATCATAATAATACCATGCGTATGAAACATGATACCATGCGTATGAAACATGAATACTATGCGTATGAAACATGATAATGATACCATACGTAAAATATGACTATATGCAACGCTCATAGCATGCTCGCGGCCGTTTCACTTGCTTTACGTATACCAAATTTGGTATTACGTGTGGTGATGCACGACTGAGCACAAAATGCCTGGTTCAAACATGATAGTCATGACATGGAAGTCATGTGCGGCATAATTTACGTCCCCTTCATGACGATGTGCTGATTTTAATGTGGCAATTCAACCTTGCTCATCCGTGCTTCGCATATCATCGACTCGCACTGTGCGTGGGATCTACCAATTTTTTTCATCTCTCTCTCTCTTTCAGTCTTTTTCCGAGTCCATATTTCCCACCCATTAGAAGAGCATCACACCAATTAGTAGTACTAGGCTAACCACCCTGCCTTTATTTTACAGCGAAATCCTATGAGATGACAACTCGAGTCATGCGCAGTTGTCTGCCACCACCGTTAGTGTCCGTAACCACATCGCGCGAAATCAGAAAAAAAAAAACTTAGTACCAACGATACAGTGGGGCGCGAACCCTGGTCCACTGGATGCCAGCCCAGTATTCTACCACAGAGCTACGCCGGTTTTTTTTGCTTTATTGCCTGTTCATAGGTGCGTACATCAAAAACACAAGCATCACAAAAACAAGCAGTAACAGTCCGACACAAACTAAAATATTCTAAGTGCTGCTAAGGGCTCTACCCTCGACAACCACTCAGGTACAGTCTCCTGAGTTTTCTGCAGGTCAGCAAACTTGGCCATAACATTCACTGAAATACATTCGTGCAGGCCGTGCATCATGATCACAATAAAAACCCGCCATACGGGTCCGCCATAAACAGTGAAGGCCACATAGCATAATCAATCAAAATGCATTCGCTCTTCGTCCACTATTGACAGAAAACTTATACCATAAAAATTTAAAAGTAATTCCTTCTTTAACGTGCTTTGAAGTACATTCCAAAAAATATACTCCCCTCCCAACAATGTAGGAAAACATGGTCTATAGTGTCCCGGTTTTTTGCAGATAAGGCGATTTGTCCCCCAAGGTGAGTAAAAAACCATGGTCTGCTTCAAATGTCCTGACAGATAATGTACCTGTGTAAAGCTTAAAAAAGGAGGACTTCGCGGCAGGAGCCACTTGCATTCTCTTTAATCGTTTAAGCACATCTTGCCCTTGACCTCTAGTGTACATGGCATGATACAGGGGTTCAGGTAAAACAACATCACACACATTTTCGTACAACTTTTTGCGAGTCACTGAAAACAAATATTCATTGAAAAATCTAACAGATAAAACCATACACTTAGAATAACCTCCTTAAGATACCCATGGACAGCACGGTCATGTCATTCGTGCTAACCACATATCCAGGTAAAGCCCGAATCAGTCTCAGTTGGCACACTGTACAGTAAGAAAGGATCCCTTGTGTAGCGAAAAAAAAAAGCTATGTACGACTTGGCGTATGAAAAGATGTTGTAACCCATCCCTTCGTTTTTCACTTTTTGAAACACATTAGTTCGACTGTATCTCCCCGAGTTCGAGGCCCACACAAACACTGAGAAGATGCGATAGAGCTTCTGTATGTTTGCCCTTGAACAATGCTATACTTGCATCGCATACCAAAGTTTTGAGGAAAAGAAATCATTACAGACAGTCGCCCTCAAAAACACTGTCAGATGACCACCATTGCATCTATTGGCTTTCGTCTGAATTTCTTTCGCTTGTTCTTGCCAGTAGTTCTCATTATATTTATAATATTCTAGTAGCACCCCAAGGTACTTGACAGGTGTGGTCCCCCATTTAACATTGGCAAAATAGTCTGGTCTTGACGACCACTCTCCATGCTAGAAACCCAGACACTTTCCAAAGTTTACTAGACTTGCCAGTTGCATTGCCGAACCTTTTAACTACATTGATGGTTGTGGTAACACTATCTTGATCGGTACAACAACAGCCACATCGTCGGCATATGCCATAATTTTAACTTTGCATTCTTGTAGTCTAAAGCATGAATGCTACTGTTTTGTGTTATTGCTAAGCACAAAACGATTCTATGTATATATAAATTGAGCAGTAGAGGACTCCGCGGGCAGCTCTGGCGGACAGAAACGCTTTATGTTAATTGTTTCTCCTAGCGTCTTGTTGATTACCAGACGGGTCGTGCAGTTCGGTATGCCATAGATACCCCATCTCTGATTAGAGAACCAACGTTGACATGGTCAAGAATGGCAGCAGAAGGTTGTGGGAAACACAATCAAAAGCTTTCTCGAGATCAATCTGTAGGATGGCTACCCCTCCTCGATTGGCATCACAACACTCGAGCACGCAGCGCATCTTGTGTATATTGGTCACAATGGAGCGCCTCATAATCACGCATGTTTGGTGGGGGCCCTACCGATTCTTCGATTACCGCTTGAAGTCGCCGCACGTGCTAGTACTTTCATTAAAATTTTGTTGGCAAACTTGCCTTAGGCAGGCTTAATGTCGGAAAAGCAATCGCGTTACTGCGACCTATAAAGCGTTTTTAAAAGCGCGAAAGAATAACCAGTGTTTGTGACCGGCGCCGGAGCTGAAGAGGGAGCGGCGCTCCTTTAATCTTCAAACAAGTAAACCGAACGACCGGCTGCCTACTGTTAGGACCGGCGCCAGGTCTGACAATGGATCGGCGTTCCTTTTGATGTTCCTTTTTTAGTCGCCCAAACGGGTTGGCGGCCTGTGTCCGCCATGTATTGTTCCCCCCTGGCCGGAGGGTGCGGCGTCTTGCCGCCACGACACACCGTGAGCAGTTCGGGAGACCACAAGTGCAGCTTCTTCTTTGGAAGATGACGGCGGCGGCGGCGGCCGGAAATCGTCCCGCAATTGAACGAGTCGTTCGGCGACCATTTGAAGCTTGTTTACGGCGGCCCTTTCGATGGATGCAGTCATCAACTTCAGACCCTCGCCCAGCGACACCCCTGACGAGGAGGAGCCACGTTCGTGCCACATGGCCGTGCAGTGACCACGCTTCAATTTTGAACGTTCACGTGGACCGTGCGTGCTCGTCACCCTCGCGGGTAATGTGTGATCCGTGGTTGGACGGTGCCCTCTGTACGCGGTCCCCGATCTAGGGATCTGGGGAGGACAGACCCTTTATAATGAGCCCCCACGGCTCATTCGGTGTGCTTTTTTTCGAGAAGAGAACCAGGCAGAACAGAGCAGAAACCGAGCAGAACATGTAGAACCAAGCACCATGGAGCGCTATGTTAGGAGTCATGTAGAGGCCTGCCACGTTTGAGGGCTCACCGGTAGGGAGTTCGCAATGTATATATTGTAAATAAACCCTCTTCAAGTCTCTCTTCTCCTGCCTCGACAACTTCATCCCGGACCCCGGTGTCTGGAAACCCCGGTCGCAACAACTGGGTGGCAGCGGTGGGATACGAGTCTGCGACGGAGAGCGACATGTACCGGAGGCCAGCCGAAAGCCCTGGAACTCGGCGGGATCGAAGCAGCGTAACACCACCGCACGTAATGGGGTGAGTGCCTGGCTTTGTGCTTGAGATATATCGAGTCTTTTAGCCTAGATTCGTTAAAAGATAGATATAACCAACAACTGCCTGGCCACTGTGGTTGTTATCTCAGCACAAGGCAGCACTGGATGATTATCTGAGCAAGTACGCTAAAGCAGGAAAGCTTAGATGATTCAATAGGAACAAGTGGTAATGTTTCAAAATTTCTAAGGGTACGTTGCGGGTTAAATTTTAGGATGTTGTAAAAAGCAGGAGTGAAAATTAACAAGAAAAACAGTAGAGAGGGATGTTGGCCACGTAGTGCTACTTGGTGCTTAAGCTTGTGGTCTCCGCTGTGAGATTTGCCAGGCTTCAATTTCTCTAGACCCAGAATTGAAACGCTGGTGGGTTTGTGTTTTGTCACAGCTGAGCCAAAGCAAAGTAGTCGCCATGGATCTTACGAGATTGACGAGAGAGAGGACCTGCTGAACCTGTGTTGGGATCTGGAGCTAGATTTTAATGATGATATGCCTGCTTCTAAACTCCGCGAAGTGATTCTCGAAAGCAATAGTGACAATGAGGAAATCGAGCACTTCGGGAATAATAGACTATTGGACCCGGAGGAGGGAAGTAAAAAGGGCGCAGAAGAAAGGAAAGATGGCGCCAGGAGGAATTGGAAGCTGAGCGCAGGCATGAAGAACATATATAAAAGGATGCAAGGAATTAGATGAAGAGATAGAAAGGCTTAATTGTGAATTGTGGCATTGCAGCAGAGTGGTCAATCCATAGATGTAGCGCACGAACGGTGCGATGTAGCGGCGGTGCCATTTAAGACCGAAGCGAAGGCTACAGGTCAGACATCTGTAGATAAGTGCACGAACGGTGCGACGTAGCGGCGGTGCCGATTAAGGCCGAAGAGAGGGCTACAGGTCAGAAATTTGCAGATGTACCGCACGAACGGTGCGTTTCAGCAGCGGTGCCGTTTAGGGCCGAGGAGTGCTGCGGGTCTGATATCTGTAGATATAGCGGCGGTGCCGTTTGAGGCCAAGAGAAGGCTAGTGCCTGTAAGGGAATGGAACAGGTTTTAACCATTCTGAGGGAAAAGAGCGCGGTCACAGCAGGGTGTGAGGGTTCCGTGGTGGTGGAAACGAAGTTAAGATTAACAGAGTGTTCCATCGAACCTTGCAGCCCTGTAGACCATGTTGATGAGCGTCAGAGGCGGACGAAAGGCTCCAGGTTTGGCACCAAGGAATGTGCCAAACGGAGAAAGCGTCCGAAAAACAGAAGCGCGGCAAGGCTCGCGATCAGCGCGGCGCGTTTGACGAGGACCTTCAAACGGCGTGGCGGATTTGCGAGAAAAGGCCCGTTGTCTTCTCTGACTGGCTTAAATCGCATGCGTCTGAGCGGCCGGAGAGTAAGGAACAGAAGTGCGCAATCTACGCGGCCGCGGTCTAACGATGAACTGATAGGCAATCATCAGGACTGGGCGCGCGAGATGGCGGAGGAGCATATCGGTGATGAAGAACGTCAGAGTAGGACGAAAGGCTCCCAGGTCCGCACAAAGAAGCGTGCACAGGGAGAAAGCGTCCGAAGGGCAACAAAAAGGCAAAGCTCGAGATGAGCACAACGCGTTTGAGTAAGGGTTTCAAACGGCGTGGTAAAATCGCGAGAAAAGTGCCGTTGTCATCTCTGACGGGTCTGTATCGTATGCGTCCGAACCGCCGGAAAAGAAAAGCGCATCGTACGCGGCAGTGTTTGAAGGATAGATTGCTAGGCAATTATCCAGACAGTCCGCGCGAAAAATCAGATGAGCATGTGGGTGCTGGTGAGCATCAGAGATGGGCGAAAGGCTCCGTAGACGGCACCAAGAGACGTGCAAAACGGAGAAAGCGCCGTAAAAACAGGCAGGCAAAACGCGACGCGTTTGAGGAATGTATTCAAATGGCGGAGCGAAATTTCAAGAAAGTTGCCGTATCGCAAGCGTCCAAGCGGCCAGAGAACAAAGAAAAGAGAAGCGCATTGTGTGCGTAAGTGGTCGAGGGCAAGAGACCCTTCCGTTTTTCTCGCGGTGCATTGGACGGGGTGCGGGGCAAAAGAGTCGGTGGTTTTCGAGGGGCAGGAAGCGACAGCAAGTCGGCTTCGAGGAACGTCGCGGGTTCGGTAGCAGGGCGATTGACGCGTGTTGTAGACCCCGCTTCTCGAGAAAATCGTTCCGGGCGCGACCACCGCGAGTTCGACTCAGAGTTGTTGCGAACAGCGGTTAGCCTCTCGGAAAAGTCGACTCGGGACTGTTGAAAGGAACATTTTGTTTGTTTTTTGTGATTTTGTAAATAACTCGTTTGTACTTTGTTTTCGTTAGCGCTCTATCATTTTGGTAGCCTATATGCGTTGTATAGATCTATTGGAAGGATAGTGACACGCATTAGAGCGTACAGAATTAGGCGTTTGTCATCGGCACCGGAGTTGGTTTGTATGCGTCCGAGCCGCCGGACAAAACGAAAAAAAAAAAAAAGCACGTTGGGTAGAAAGGCAGACCCTTTCGTCGCTCTATCGACGCATGTTTGATGGACTGCGGGAGTGCGAGGTACTCAGCGAGAGTAAGAACGCAGGTTGTCAGCGCAGAGCTTTGCGGGGGTCGGAGGCGAAGCGAATGGGTTTTGCCATTGTTCCATTTCCCGTTCGCCTAGAAAGACCCACAGGACGCGACACCGCGCGTTAGTCCCAAAAAGGAGTAGACATCCGTGAGCTTTTGACGATGGTCATTAGTGGATTTATTTTGTTTTGAAATTTGCTTTTGACTGTTTAAGTTGTTTTGGATTTTAATGTGTTTTTTAAGAATCTCGTCTACCAAATAGTGTTTAGGTAACACATTTTTTGGTTTTGTTCATTTCTTGGGCGTTGTACGTTTAGCTAAGGTAAGCGTTGTGCGATTGCATAAACGACACGCATAGGAGCCTGCGTCATGGTAGATACGTGTAAATGAGCAGGCCACGTTATGAACTAATTATGACTGAGCGTAGAGACGCAAAGTTATTGCTTGCGAGATTTTTCAGGATTCATGCGAAACTTTTTTTGTTGTTCATTTAATGTTTTGTTCGCATGTGTCCGGTGTGTAAGAAAGCTAGCTCGTGAGTTTATATGTATGCTTTGTGAAAGTGGCAACAGCAAGGGAACGGTTAGGTGGTATCTCCTCCAGGCAGGCGCACTGTGATGTGCGTTTGCGGATGTATATAAAGATGTTCCTAATGCAGGTGCAGCACGGCAGTTATGCTTTCGTCTTCTCAAGGAATTGACGACTGGCTTTGGCGGCACTAAATTTCGGGAACTAAAAGATAGCGTGAAGTAAAATGCTTCATTTATGAGTATGATACCTGGTGGTTACGGCGGATTACTCACGCAGGCACTCGGGTATGCCACGGTGAGCGCATCACTTGACAATTAGTTTTCTTGAAAGCAGTTTGATGGGAAGATTATTATCGGATCGGGATTAGGAGTTTTGGTGAAACCTCAGAGAAACGTCCCGATTGCTGCTTTGGTGTTTGGTAATACTGCTTAAGTAAGGTTGCTTTTGGATAATTTGTCGGACTCGACGTGTCTCATGCGTGCGGGCAGGGTGCTCTCCCGTGCCTGTGGTGGTGTGTATGAATGCTTTTCCCAGAGGGGAGCCACAGGAACGAGAGGGAAAGAGTCCTTGGCTGAGCGTCATCAGCAGTGGCCTGGAAGACAGCACTACACAGCGACACTTCGAGCAACCTGTGCAGCTGGTCACCCTCAGGTCGCTTCTCTTCCCCCGGGCGGACGAGCTGTTGTGACCGGCGCCGGAGCTGAAGAGGGAGCGGCGCTCCTTTAATCTTCAAACAAACCGAACGACGGCTGCCTACTGTTAGGACCGGCGCCAGGTCTGACATGGATCGGCGTTCCTTTTGATGTTCCTTTTTAGTCGCCAAACGGGTTGCGGCCTGTGTCCGCCATGTATTGTTCCCCCCTGGCCGGGGGTGCGGCGTCTTGCCGCCACGACACCGTGAGCAGTTCGGGAGACCACAAGTGCAGCTTCTTCTTTGGAAGATGACGGCGGCGGCGGCGGCCGGAAATCGTCCCGCTAATTGAACGAGTCGTTCGGCGACCATTTGAAGCTTGTTTACGGCGGCCCTTTCGATGGATGCAGTCATCAACTTCAGACCCCTCGCCCAGCGACACCCCTTGACGAGGAGGAGCCACGTTCGTGCCACATGGCCGTGCAGTGACCACGCTTCAATTTTGAACGTTCACGTGGACGTGCGTGCTCGTCACCCTCGCGGGTAATGTGTGATCCGTGGTTGGACGGTGCCCTCGTACGCGGTCCCCGATCTAGGGATCTGGGGAGGACAGACCCTTTATAATGAGCCCCACGGCTCATTCGGTGTGCTTTTTTCGAAAGAGAACCAGCAGAACAGAGCAGAACCGAGCAGAACCATGTAGACCAAGCACCATGGAGCGCTATGTTAGGAGTCATGTAGAGGCCTGCCACGTTTGAGGGCTCACCGTGTAGGGAGTTCGCAATGTATATATTGTAAATAAACCCTCTTCAAGTCTCTCTTCCTCTTGCCTCGACAACTTCATCCCGGACCCCGGTGTCTGAAACCCCGGTCGCAACAC
>WOVY01010453.1:0-166775 GCA_013436015.1 Rhipicephalus annulatus
GGACACATGGGTACCTCAGAACGCCGCCCATCTATCCACATGGATGGCGTTTTTCTCAAATACAAAACAGAAATTAGGGTTTCGGTCGTATTATTTGACCCCTCCTTATATCTTCATGCCCACAATATTTACATTAAAGGAAAAGCTGAAGTGTCCACGTCCTGCCTCCATGCATTTGTTAAATCGCACCATTCACTAAACAGTGCACTCATTAGACGACTCTACTGTCAACTGATGCTGCCCCCTCTCACATATGTATCTCCATTATGTTGGCCATTGTTCCAATCGAAATTCATTAGGGTGCAAGTTTCATCAGTTCAGCGAACCGTCTTAATTTCTTTAACAGGTGCATTTTACACCAAACGTACGTCATCCCTACTGATTCTCGAGAATGCGCCTCCGTTAACATTACAGTTGGACAGACTATCTGCAGAATTTCCCTTATTCATACTCCGGAACGTAACTTGCTATAGTGTAAAAACATTCAAACTGGCTGACATACTATATTCATGCAGTTTGTGGGCTCATCACCCCATTAAAATTATAAACTTCACTAAACTCTCACCATCACAAGAAGCAGTTATTTTCAAAACAAAAGTCATTCACGTATACACTGACGGCTCATACACGTCATACACGGTGGGAGTGGCATATATTGCTTTGACAAAGGATGAAAAAATTATAACTGTCAGGAAAACTCAGATCCGTAGCTCTTCAAGCGAATATGACACGCAATTATTTGCATTCGAAGAAGCACTCCAGTTCGTATTTACAAGTAGCTTTAGCACGCCAGCCCACATTTACACAGACCATCTATCGCTTCTAATCAACCTTCAAAGTCTCACTGATAATGATGAAAATTTTGAAACATCAAGCGGCTTCGTAACCATACAATCTTCAAACTGGCTGACATAATATATCCATGCAGTCTGTGGGCTCATCACCCCATTAAAAATATAAATTTAGTTCCACTAAACTCTCACCATCACAAGAAGCAGTTATTTTCAAAACAAAAGTCATTCACTTATACACTGACAGCTCATACACGACATACACGGCGGGAGTGGCATATATTGCTTTGACAAAGGATGAAAAAATCATAACTGTCAGGAAAACTCAGATCCGTCGCTCTTCAAGCGAATACGACACGGAATTATTTGCATTCCAACAAGCAATCAATTTCGTATTTACAAGTAACTTTAGCACGCCAGCCCACATTTACACAGACCGTCTATCGCTTCTAATGAACCTTCAAAGTCTCACTGATAATTATGAAAAATTGGAAACATCAAGCGGCTTCTTAACCATACAACCTTCGAACTGGCTGACATACTATATCCATGCAGTCTGTGGACTCATCACCTTATTAAAAATATAAATTTATATTCACTAAACTCTCACCATCACAAGAAGCAGTTAGTTTCAAAAAAAAGTCATTCACGTATACACTGACAGCTCATACACGTCATACACGGCGGGAGTGGCATATATTGCTTTGACAAAGGACAAAAAATCACTGTCAGGAAAACTCAGATCCGTAGCTATCAAGCGAATACGGCACGGAATTATTTGCATAACAAGAAGCACTCCCGTTCGTATTTACAAGTAACTTTAGCACGCCAGCCCACATTTACACAGACCGTCTATCGCTTTTAATGAACCTTCAAAGTCTCACTGATGATGATGAACATTTTGAAACATCAAGCGGCTTCGTAACCATACAATCTTCAAACTGGCTGACATACTATATCTATGCAGTTTGTGGGCTCAATACCCCATTAAAAATATAACTTTAGTTTTACTAACCTCTCACCATCACAAGAAGCAGTTATTTTCAAAACAAAAGTCATTCACGTATACACTTACAGCTTATACACGTCATACACGGCGGGAGTGGCATATATTGCTTTGACAAAGGACGAAAAAAAATTATAGCTGTCAGGAAAACTCAGATCCGTCGCTCTTCAAGCGAATACGACACGGAATTATTTGCATTCGAAGAAGCACTTCATTTCGTATTTACAAGTAACTTTAGCACGCCAGCCCACATTTACACAGACCGTCTATCGCTTCTAATGAACCTTCAAAGTCTCACTGATAATGACGGAAAATTTGAAACATCAAGCGGCTTCGTAACCATACAATCTTCAAACTGGCTGACATACTATATACATGCAGTCTGTGGAAACATCACCCCAATAAAGGTATAAATTTAGTTTTACTAAACTCTCACCATCAAAAGAAGCAGTTAGTTTAAAAACAAAAGTCATTCACGTATACACTGACAGCTCATACACGACATACACGGCGGAAGTGGCATATATTGCTTTGACAAAAGATGAAAAAATCATAACTGTCAGGAAAACTCACATCCGTAGCTCTTCAAGCAAATACGACACGGAATTATTTGCATTCCAAGAAGCACTCAATTTCGTATTTACAAGTAACTTTAGCACGCCAGCCCACATTTACACAGACCGTCTATCGCTTCTAATCAACCTTCAAAGTCTCACTTATGATGATGAAAAATTTGAAACATCAAGCGGCTTCGTAACCATACAATCTTCAAACTGGCTGACGTACTATATACATGCAGTCTGTGGGCTCATCACCCCATAAAAATATAAATTTAGTTTCACTAAACACTCACCATCACAAGAAGCAGTTATTTTCAAAACAAAAGTCATTCACGTATACACTGACAGCTCATACACGTCATACACGCGGGAGTGGCATATATTGCCTAGACAAAGAATGAAAAAAATCATAACTGTCAGGAAAACTCAGATCCGTAGCTCTTCAAGCGAATACGACACGAAATTATTTGCATTCCAAGAAGCACTCCATTTCGTATTTACAAGTAGCTTTTGCACGCCAGCCCACATTTACACAGACCGTCTATCGCTTCTAATGAACCTTCAAAGTCTCACTGATAATTATGAAAATTGGAAACATCAAGCGGCTTCTTAACCATACAACCTTCGAACTGGCTGACATACTATATCCATGCGGTCTGTGGACTCATCACCTCATTAAACATATAAACTTGGTTTCACTAAACTCTCACCATCACAAGAAGCAGTTATTTACAAAACAAAAGTCATTCACGTATACACTGACAGCTCATACACGTCATACACGCGGGAGTGGCATATATTGCTTTAGCAAAGGACGAAAAAATCATAACTGTCTGGAAAACTCAGATCCATAGCTCTTCAAGCGAATACGACACGGAATTATTTGCATTCCAACAAGCAATCAATTTCGTATTTACAAGTAACTTTAGCACGCCAGCCCACATTTACACAGACCGTCTATCGCTTCTAATGAACCTTCAAAGTCTCACTGATAATTATGAAAAATTGGAAACATCAAGCGGCTTCTTAACCATACAACCTTCGAACTGGCTGACATACTATATCCATGCAGTCTGTGGACTCATCACCTTATTAAAAATATAAATTTATATTCACTAAACTCTCACCATCACAAGAAGCAGTTAGTTTCAAAAAAAAGTCATTCACGTATACACTGACAGCTCATACACGTCATACACGGCGGGAGTGGCATATATTGCTTTGACAAAGGACAAAAAATCACTGTCAGGAAAACTCAGATCCGTAGCTATCAAGCGAATACGGCACGGAATTATTTGCATAACAAGAAGCACTCCAGTTCGTATTTACAAGTAACTTTAGCACGCCAGCCCACATTTACACAGACCGTCTATCGCTTTTAATGAACCTTCAAAGTCTCACTGATGATGATGAACATTTTGAAACATCAAGCGGCTTCGTAACCATACAATCTTCAAACTGGCTGACATACTATATCCATGTAGTTTGTGGGCTCAATACCCCATTAAAAATATAACTTTAGTTTTACTAACCTCTCACCATCACAAGAAGCAGTTATTTTCAAAACAAAAGTCATTCACGTATACACTTACAGCTTATACACGTCATACACGGCGGGAGTGGCATATATTGCTTTGACAAAGGACGAAAAAAAATTATAGCTGTCAGGAAAACTCAGATCGGTCGCTCTTCAAGCGAATACGACACGGAATTATTTGCATTCGAAGAAGCACTTCATTTCGTATTTACAAGTAACTTTTGCACGCCAGCCCACATTTACACAGACTGTCTATCGCTTCTAATGAACCTTCAAAGTCTCACTGATAATTATGAAAAATTGGAAACATCAAGCGGCTTCTTAACCATACAACCTTCGAACTGGCTGACATACTATATCCATGCAGTCTGTGGACTCATCACCTCATTAAACATATAAATTTAGTTTCACTAAACTCTCATTATCACAAGAAGCAGTTATTTACAAAACAAAAGTCATTCACGTATACACTGACAGCTCATACACGTCATACACGCGGGAGTGGCATATATTGCTTAGACAAAGAATGAAAAAAGTCATAACTGTCAGGAAAACTCAGATCCGTAGCTCTTCAAGTGAAGACGACGCGGAATTATTTGCATTCCAAGAAGCACTCAATTTCGTATTTACAAGTAACTTTAGCACGCCAGCCCACATTTACACAGACCGTCTATCGCTTCTAATGAACCTTCAAAGTCTCACTGATAATGACGGAAAATTTGAAACATCAAGCGGCTTCGTAACCATACAATCTTCAAACTGGCTGACATACTATATACATGCAGTCTTTGGAAACATCACCCCAATAAAGGTATAAATTTAGTTTTACTAAACTCTCACCATCAAAAGAAGCAGTTAGTTTAAAAACAAAAGTCATTCACGTATACACTGACAGCTCATACACGACATACACGGCGGAAGTGGCATATATTGCTTTGACAAAAGATGAAAAAATCATAACAGTCAGGAGAACTCACATCCGTAGCTCTTCAAGCAAATACGACACGGAATTATTTGCATTCCAAGAAGCACTCAATTTCGTATTTACAAGTAACTTTAGCACGCCAGCCCACATTTACACAGACCGTCTATCGTTTCTAATCAACCTTCAAAGTCTCACTTATGATGATGAAAAATTTGAAACATCAAGCGGCTTCGTAACCATACAATCTTCAAACTGGCTGACATACTGTATACATGCAGTCTGTGGGCTCATCACCCCATAAAAATATAAATTTAGTTTCACTAAACTCTCACCATCAAAAGAAGCAGTTAGTTTCAAAACAAAAGTCATTCACGTATACACTGACAGCTCATACACGACATACACGGTGGAAGTGGCATATATTGCTTTGACAAAAGATGAAAAAATCATAACTGTCAGGAAAACTCACATCTGTAGCTCTTCAAGCAAATACGACACGGAATTATTTGCATTCCAAGAAGCACTC
The DNA here is from genome assembly GCA_013436015.1 of Rhipicephalus annulatus. Classification (NCBI taxonomy): domain Eukaryota; kingdom Metazoa; phylum Arthropoda; class Arachnida; order Ixodida; family Ixodidae; genus Rhipicephalus; species Rhipicephalus annulatus. The sequence continues at coordinate 5,346 of WOVY01010453.1, forward strand.
AATTTCGTATTTACAAGTAACTTTAGCACGCCAGCCCACATTTACACAGACCGTCTATCGCTTCTAATCAACCTTCAAAGTCTCACTTATGATGATGAAAAATTTGAAACATCAAGCGGCTTCGTAATCATACAATCTTCAAACTGGCTGACGTACTATATACATGCAGTCTGTGGGCTCATTACCCCATAAAAATATAAATTTAGTTTCATTAAACTCTCACCATCACAAGAAGCAGTTATTTTCAAAACAAAAGTCATTCACGTATACACTGACAGCTCATACACGTCATACACGCGGGAGTGGCATATATTGCCTAGACAAAGAATGAAAAAAATCATAACTGTCAGGAAAACTCAGATCCGTAGCTCTTCAAGCGAATACGACACGAAATTATTTGCATTCCAAGAAGCACTCCATTTCGTATTTACAAGTAACTTTTGCACGCCAGCCCACATTTACACAGACCGTCTATCGCTTCTAATGAACCTTCAAAGTCTCACTGATAATTATGAAAAATTGGAAACATCAAGCGGCTTCTTAACCATACAACCTTCGAACTGGCTGACATACTATATCCATGCGGTCTGTGGACTCATCACCTCATTAAACATATAAATTTAGTTTCACTAAACTCTCACCATCACAAGAAGCAGTTATTTACAAAACAAAAGTCATTCACGTATACACTGACAGCTCATACATGTCATACACGCGGGAGTGGCATATATTGCTTTAGCAAAGGACGAAAAAATCATAACTGTCAGGAAAACTCAGATCCATAGCTCTTCAAGCGAATACGACACAGAATTATTTGCATTCCAAGAAGCAATCAATTTCGTATTTACAAGTAACTTTTGCACACCAGCCCACATTTACACAGACCGTCTATCGCTTCTAATGAACCTTCAAAGTCTCACTGATAATTATTAAAAATTGGAAACATCAAGCGGCTTCTTAACCATACAACCTTCGAACTGGCTGACATACTATATCCATGCAGTATGTGGACTCATCACCTCATTAAATATATAAATTTAGTTTCACTAAACTCTCACCATCACAAGAAGCAGTTATTTACAAAACAAAAGTCATTCACGTATACACTGACAGCTCATACACGTCATACACGCGGGAGTGGCATATATTGCTTAGACAAAGAATGAAAAAAGTCATAACTGTCAGGAAAACTCAGATCCGTAGCTCTTCAAGCGAAGACGACGCGGAATGATTTGCATTCCAAGAAGCACTCAATTTCGTATTTACAAGTAACTTTAGCACGCCAGCCCACATTTACACAGACCGTCTATCGCTTCTAATGAACCTTCAAAGTCTCACTGATAATGATGGAAAATTTGAAACATCAAGCGGCTTCGTAACCATACAATCTTCAAACTGGCTGACATACTATATACATGCAGTCTGTGGAAACATCACCCCAATAAAGGTATAAATTTTGTTTTACTAAACTCTCACCATCAAAAGAAGCAGTTAGTTTAAAAACAAAAGTCATTCACGTATACACTGACAGCTCATACACGACATACACGGCGGAAGTGGCATATATTGCTTTGACAAAAGATGAAAAAATCATTACTGTCAGGAAAACTCACATCCGTAGCTCTTCAAGCAAATACGACACGGAATTATTTGCATTCCAAGAAGCACTCAATTTCGTATTTACAAGTAACTTTAGCACGCCAGCCCACATTTACACAGACCGTCTATCGCTTCTAATCAACCTTCAAAGTCTCACTTATGATGATGAAAAATTTGAAACATCAAGCTGCTTCGTAACCATACAATCTTCAAACTGGCTGACATACTGTATACATGCAGTCTGTGGGCTCATCACCCCATAAAAATATAAATTTAGTTTTACTAAACTCTCACCATCAAAAGAAGCAGTTAGTTTCAAAACAAAAGTCATTCACGTATACACTGACAGCTCATACACGACATACACGGCGGAAGTGGCATATATTGCTTTGACAAAAGATGAAAAAATCATAACTGTCAGGAAAACTCACATCTGCAGCTCTTCAAGCAAATACGACACGGAATTATTTGCATTCCAAGAAGCACTCAATTTCGTATTTACAAGTAACTTTAGCACGTCAGCCCACATTTACACAGACCGTCTATCGCTTCTAATCAACCTTCAAAGTCTCACTTATGATGATGAAAAATTTGAAACATCAAGCGGCTTCGTAACCATACAATCTTCAAACTGGCTGACATACTATATACATGCAGTCTGTGGAAACATCACCCCAATAAAGGTATAAATTTAGTTTCACTAAACTCTCACCATCACAAGAAGCAGTTAGTTTCAAAACAAAAGTCATTCACGTATACACTGACAGCTCATACACGTCATACACGGCAGCAGTGGCATATATTGCTTTGACAAAGGATGAAAAAATTATAACTGTCAGGAAACCTCAGATCCGTAGCTCTTTAAGCGAATACGACACGGAATTATTTGCATTCCAAGAAGCACTCCATTTCGTATTTACAAGTAACTTTAGCACGTTAGTCCACATTTACACAGACCGTCTATCTCTTCTAATGAACCTTCAAAGTCTCACTGATAGTGATGAAAAATTTGAAACATCAAGCGGCTTCTTAACCATACACTCTTCAAACCTGCTGACATACTATATCCATGCAGTCTGTGGGCTCATCACCCCATTAATAATATAAATTTAGTTTCACTAAACTCTCACCATCACAAGAAGCAGTTATTTTCAAAAAAAAGTCCTTCACGTATACACTGACAGCTCATACACGTCATACACGCAGGAGTGGCATATATTGCTTAGAGAAAGAATGAAAAAATATATAACTGTCAGGAAAACTCACATCCGTAGCTCTTCAAGCGAATACGACACGGAATTATTTGCATTTCCCGAAGCACTACATTTCGTATTTACAGTAACTTTATCACACCAGCCCATATTTACACAGACCGTCTATCGCTTCTAATGAACCTTCAAAGTCTCACTGATAATGATGAAAAATTTGAAACATCAAGCGGCTTCTTAACCATACAATCTTGGAACTGGCTGACATACTATATCCATGCAGTCTGTGGGCTCATTACCCCATTAAAAATATAAATTTAGTTTCACTAAACTCTCACCATCACAAGAAGCAGTTATTTTCAAAACAAAAGTCATTCACGTATACACTGACAGCTCATACACGTCATACACGCGGGAGTGGCATAGATTGCCTAGACAAAGAATGAAAAAAAATCATAACTGTCAGGAAAACTCAGATCCGTAGCTCTTCAAGCGAATACGACACGAAATCGTTTGCATTCCAAGAAGCACTCCATTTCGTATTTACAAGTAACTTTAGCACGCCAGGCCACATTTACATAGACCCTCTATTGCTTCTAATGAACCTTCAAAGTCTCACTGATAATGATGAAAAATTTGAAACATCAAGCGGCTTCTTATCCATACACTTTTCGAACTGGCTGACATACTATATCCATGCAGTCTGTGGGCTCATTACCCCCTTAAAAATATAAATTTAGTTTCACTAAACTCTCACCATCACAAGAAGCAGTTATTTTCAAAACAAAAGTCATTCACGTATACACTGACAGCTCATACACGTCATACACGCGGGAGTGGCATATATTGCCTAGACAAAGAATGAAAAAAATCATAACTGTCAGGAAAACTCAGATCCGTAGCTCTTCAAGCGAATACGACACGAAATTATTTGCATTCCAAGAAGCACTCCATTTCGTATTTACAAGTAACTTTAGCACGCCAGGCCACATTTACATAGACCCTCTATTGCTTCTAATGAACCTTAAAAGTCTCACTGATAATGATGAAAAGTTTGAAACATCAAGCGGCTTCTTAACCATACAATCTTCGAACTGGCTGACATACTATATCCATGCAGTCTGTGGGCTCATTACCCCATTAAAAATATAAATTTAGTTTCACTAAACTCTCACCATCACAAGAAGCAGTTATTTTCAAAACAAAAGTCATTCACGTATACACTGACAGCTCATACACGTCATACACGTGGGAGTGGCATATGTTGCCTAGACAAAGAATGAAAAAAATTATAACTTTCAGGAAAACTCAGATCCGTAGCTCATCAAGCGAATACGACACGAAATTATTTGCATTCTAAGAAGCACTCCATTTCGTATTTACATAACTTTAGCACGCCAGGCCACATTTACATAGACCCTCTATTGCTTCTAATGAACCTTCAAAGTCTCACTGATAATGATGAAAAATTTGAAACATCAAGCGGCTTCTTAACCATAAAATCTTGGAACTGGCTGACATACTATATCCATGCAGTCTGTGGACTCATCACCCCATTAAAATTATAAATTTAATTTCACTAAACTCTCACCATCACAAGAAGCAGTTATTTTCAAAACAAAAGTCATTCACGTATACACTGACAGCTCATACATGTCATACACGCGGGAGTGGCATATATTGCCTGGACAAAGAATGAAAAAAATTATGACTCTCAGGAAAACTCAGATCCGTAGCTCTTCAAGCGAATACGACACGAATTTATTTGCATTCCAAGAAGCACTCCATTTCGTATTTACAAGTAACTTTAGCACGCCAGCCCACATTTACACAGACCGTCTATCGCTTCTAATGAACCTTCAAAGTCTCACTGATAATGATGAAAAAATTGAAACATCAAGCGGCTTCTTAACCATACAATCTTCGAACTGGCTGACATACTATATCCATGCAGTCTGTGGGCTCATTACCCCATTAAAAATATAAATTTAGTTTCACTAAACTCTCACCATCACAAGAAGCAGTTATTTTCAAAACAAAAGTCATTCACGTATACACTGACAGCTCATACACGTCATACACGCGGGATTGGCATATATTGCCTAGACAAAGAATGAAAAAAATCATAACTGTCAGGAAAACTCAGATCCGTAGCTCTTCAAGCGAATACGACATGGAATTATTTGCATTCCAACAAGCACTTTATTTCGTATTTACAAGTAACTTGAGCACGCCAGCCCACATTTACACAGACCATCTATCGCTTCTAATGAACCTTCAAAGTCTCACTGATAATGATGAAAAATTTGAAACATCAAGCGGCTTCTTAACCATACACTTTTCGAACTGGCTGACATACTATATCCATGCAGTCTGTGGACTCATCACCCCATTAGAATTATAAATTTAGTTTCACTAAACTCTCACCATCACAAGAAGCAGTTATTTTCAAAACAAAAGTCATTCACGTATACACTGACAGCTCATACACGTCATACACGCGGGAGTGGCATATAATGCCTAGACAAAGAATGAAAAAAATCATAACTGTCAGGAAAACTCAGATCCGTAGGTCTTCAAGCGAATACGACATGGAATTATTTGCATTCCAACAAGCACTCCATTTCGTATTTACAAGTAACTTTAGCACGCCAGCCCACATTTACACAGACCGTCTATCGCTTCTAATGAACCTTCAAAGTCTCACTGATAATGATGAAAAATTTGAAACATCAAGCGGCTTCTTAACCATACAATATTCGAACTGGCTGACATACTATATCCATGCAGTCTGTGGGCGCATTACCCCATTAAAAATATAAATTTAGTTTCAATAAACTCTCACCATCACAAGAAGCAGTTATTTTAAAAACAAAAGTCATTCACGTATACACTGACAGAGCATACACGTCATACACGTGAGAGTGGCATATATTGCCTAGACAAAGAATGAAAAAAATCATAACTGTCAGGAAAACTCAGATCCGTAGCTCTTCAAGCGAATACGACATGGAATTATTTGCATTCCAACAAGCACTCCATTTCGTATTTACAAGTAACTTTAGCACGCCAGGCCACATTTACATAGACCCTCTATTGCTTCTAATGAACCTTAAAAGTCTCATTGATAATGATGAAAAATTTGAAACATCAAGCGGCTTCTTAACCATACACTTTTCGAACTGGCTGACATACTATATCCATGCAGTCTGTGGACTCATCACACCAATAGAATTATAAATTTATTTTCACTAAACTCTCACCATCACAAGAAGCAGTTATTTTCAAAACAAAAGTCATTCGCGTATACACTGACAGCTCATACACGTCATACACGCGGGAGTGGCATATATTGCTTCGACAAAGAATGAAAAAATCATAACTGTCAGGAAACCTCAGATCCGTAGCTCTTCAAGCGAATACGACAGAGAATTATTTCCATTCCAAGAAGCACTCCATTTAGTATTTACAACTACCTTTAGCACGCCAGTCCACATTTACACAGACCGTCTATCGCTTCTAATGAACCTTCAAAGCCTCACTGATAATGATGAAAACTTTGAAACATCAAGTGGCTTCTTAATCATACAATCTTCAAACTGGCTGACATACTATATCCATGCAGTCTGTAGGCTCATCACCCCATTAAAAATATAAATTTAGTTTCACTAAACTCTCACCATCACAAGAAGCAGTTATTTTAAAAACAAAAGTCATTCACGTATACACTGACAGATCATACACGTCATACACGTGGGAGTGGCATATATTGCCTAGACAAAGAATGAAAAAAATCATAACTGTCAGGAAAACTCAGATCCGTAGCTATTCAAGCGAATACGACACGGAAATATTTGCATTCCAAGAAGCACTCCATTTCGTATTTACAAGTAACTTTAGCACGCCAGCCCACATTTACACAGACCGTCTATCGCTTCTAATGAACCTTCAAAGCCTCATTGATAATGATGAAAAATTTGAAACATCAAGCAGCTTCGTAACCATACAATCTTCAAACTGGCTGACATACTATATCCATGCAGTCTGTGGGCTCATCACCCCATTAAAAATATAAATTTAGTTTCACTAAACTCTCACCATCACAAGAAGCAGTTATTTTCAAAATAAAAGTCATTCACGCATACACTTACAGCTTATACACGTCATACACGGCGGGAGTGGCATATATTGCTTTGACAAAGGATGAAAAAAAATTATAACTGTCAGGAAAACTCAGATCCGTAGCTCTTCAAGCGAATACGACACGGAATTATTTGCGTTCCAAGAAGCACTTCATTTCGTATTTACAAGTAACTTTAGCACGCCAGCCCACATATACACAGACCGTCTATCGCTTCTAATGAACCTTCAAAGTCTCACTGATAATGATGAAAAAATTGAAACATCAAGCGGCTTCTTCACTATACAATCTTGTTTGGGAAATCTTTAAAACTATATTATGTACCTGGCTACATGGCAATTTAGGGAAATGAACTAGCTGACGCAGCCGCTGCATCAGGAAGGCGATGAGGCTTCGTGCGTTACGCCAAAATATTATTTCGGTCAATACAAAATCAGTTTCATAAAATCTTGAATTCATATTGGCACACCCATTGGCAGACTGAGGGACCCGAGAGAGCGGTATTTCATTGGATCAATAGCCCGTAAAAAATTTCTCAATGGTTCCCCCCTACTAAAAGCCTGATGCTCTTATTGTCTGATGACGGACATTTCTAGTATTATCTTCATCGATTTAATATAACTGCATCGGACAGGTGTATGTGTGGTGCATTTTGCTTGAGCGAACAACACTACTTTAATGAATTCCCAAACACGCAACACTTTTTGACTCATTTACGTGTGCACAACAGTGATACAACACTACCCGCGCATTATTATGCGCTATTGACTAATGAAAATCTTGTGCGTATCTAGTTCAGTTAGTGACTGTCTCTCACAACTCTGTTTGTATGATGTCACATGACACGCATTAGCTGCCAGCACTTTATCAGGACGTCGCTTCATACTCCGAATAACGTTCCTTACTATCGTAGTCTATCATAGCTTGTGCGTGAATGCTCTCGATTATAGCCACAGTTTTGCCAACAAAGGTGGGGTAAAACCTCTGCGACTGATAACAATAGTATCAATGCTTCATTTTTCCTAAGTACACCAACTGTAGCATCCGCAACGCTTGCGCAAATACCTATCCCTGACCCCCCCCCTTTTTTTTTTTGAAAAGCATTTCACTATTTCTAATGGCGCCTTGTCTAAGTTCGCAGCGGCAAACAGGCTCCTCAAGGTTTCTTGTTGCATCGCTGTTGGAATGACAGCCCGACGTGCCTGGCTACACTGCTTCTGGTGAAGAAATGGGCTCCGACATCAGAGAGGCCACTGCAACTATCCTGGTCAACGTTTAGCCCATCCTCAACACCACTGGCTCGCATCACACTCCGTCATTTTGTTTGGGCTTTCCGCATTCAACGACAACGCATTTTGAACAAACGTGCAGAAACACACGCAAGCACGCAGGCACGCACGCACGTACGCACGCATGCGCACACACACACACACACACACCCGCACACACACGCGCAAACACGCAAACACACACACGCACGCACACACACACACAAACATGCGCACACACACATGCATACACACACACGCACACGCACACGCACACACACACGCACGCACACACACGCACACGCGCACGAACCCCAAACACTGAAGTTAGGCAAATACACTTCTGCTGCATGTCGACCTGCTCATTGCTGAAAAGCTAACTCGATTATTTTTTGCATTTTCATGCCGCACTCATTAGGTTTCGCCCTTGTTATTGTATTTTTAACTGATTGGCTTTCTTAAAAAAGAACTTGGGAAATTTCCCCTCTTCTTTTATGTTAAATTGGCCTGAGCCCGTTATGCCTCCTGCTGATACGGGCTACCCCCTTTCTCTTTTTAGTTATTTCACATATAAGGGGCGAAAAAAGCACACACACACATATACACAAACATACTTTATGTATACCATCGTAACCATCATCTCATCATCATAGGCCTGTCTACGTCCACAGCCGGATGAAAGCCTCTACCTTAATCCGCCAGTCAACTCGGTTCTGTTCTTGCTGCTGCCTTTTTATACTCACAAGCTTTTCATAATCATCTGCCCGTCTAACTTTCTGTCTCCTCCTAACCCACTTACCTTCTCTGGAAATCCAGCTAGTTACCCTTAATGACCAGCGGTTATCCTGTCTACAAGTGATGAATAAGAGTGGATGAAGAGTACGTTGGTAATGTGTGCCTTGCCGATGACATTGTATTACTTAGTGACTCAAAGGACAAATAGCAACTCACGATTTTGAATTAGACAAGGAGTGCAGGAAGGTAGGTCTTACATATATTATACAGAGAACAAAAGCAATGACACAAACCCTTGAAGAAAACAAACAACGCTTCGAGATGGGTAATAGCACACTAGAAGTTGTAAAAGACTGTGTCTACTTAGGACAGGCAGGCAATAACCGCAGAGCTGAACTACAAGAATGATGTAACTGGAGGAATATGAATGGGGTGGAGAACATTTGGCAAGCACTCTCACATCTTGACAAGTAGATTGTAACCCATCCTCTAGAAGAAGTTATATGACAGCTACATCGCACAGACCTGGATATATATATATATATATATATATATATATATATATATATATATATATATATATATATATATATATATATATATATATATATATATATCGTCGGAAAAATTGAAGACACAGAGCCCGTATGATAGACTGGATGCTCTTATTATCCTCTCGTCTTCATCTTCTCGCGCTGGGCAAGCGTGATTGAGAGCAAAAGCTCCGTCGCCGCTTTTTTTATCATTAACCTCAGCAATGACAGTGGGATTCGCTCGAAGGATTTTAAGCTGGACGGACGTGTCCTGGCGATCTCCGACGCCAGCGTAGCTCCTACCGACTGGTTTGCCCTCCGCGGTTTCTTGACGCTGTGCAGCTCTCGCATTGTGGTGCCTCGCCCTTGGACTGCTTCGACCGGATCCCCACTTTCCTATCTCCTTCTATTTTCAGTCGCTTGCCTCTGTGTTTCTTCATCTATTTCTTCTATTCTTTTTATCCCTCCTTCCCCTTACCCCTATAAGGCACTGCACCGTGTCGCCCGTGAGGCAGACAGAAATTAGGTGCCTTTTTTCCTCTTCCTTACAACCACAACCACCACCACCATGACTGTGACTGGGTAGAAGCTCCCGAAGTTTTTTTTTCTAGAGAGTGGCAGTGGGAGTTCCGTGATGGTCAGTCTTGAGCATGCTGCGACTTGTCTTCCTAAAATGCCAGGTACTCGAGAGGACGGCACTGGCTGTATTAAGCTGGTCACCACAGGTCTCGTCGGCGCCGTGAATAAATGCGGCCACTTGCAGAATACAGGACTAGCAGGTAGTAGTAGCAGATTTGGCCTGGTCGCATCGGTTTCAGGTCATGATGACGACTACCGACTACCCGCTTTGAGCGGGGACATCTGCGCTCTTCGGGGCACGTCAAGGTGCGACTGGGTGTCACACTGGACATCTGCGAAAGGCGAAGCAGGGTTCACCTGCTGGCTTGTCAAAAAAAATTTTGCTCTTGGAGTTCTGCTGTGTCACTTGCCATCAAGCCGACCTGGTCCGAGGTTTTGTCAGCTGTAATCATGGCCAGCAGTGGCAGGTATTCGATAACATGATCCTCGGGTGGGATGGGCACTTGCGATTATGTTGCGAGACGACACTTGGCAAAAGGCTAGCGCCCGCCTACTCAGTCATTGACTGCGCCAGTGGCTGCGATGAATTTGGTTCCTGAAAATTGGCAGAACCAGGAGTGGCAGCTTTGCATTCATCCGGCGTTTGGAGGAATAGCGTGCCGAGTATGAGGGGAGGTGGCCCGTCCAGGTCAGAAAGGAAAGATGAGCTTGGATCGCTCAATAGCAACTTGTCTGCTTGTGTTCTGTGTCCTGTGTAGGACACCAGCGCAGTGTCTGAGCACTGCCTAAGTACATTTTGTGTAAGTGAAATATTTTGGTTGATAAGCTGGACAGCACAGTGACAGCCTAGTGGTCATGCTTCTCTAGAGCCCCGTCCTCAGAAGCGGCGAGATTAGAATTGGTGGTGGCAGTGGCACCGGAGTGAATCTGTTCAAAGGCAGGGATAAGCTTGAAGATGCAGTGTGCCCAAGACTCTTGCCTCACGCCTTCATACCTGTGCGATGCCGCGGCAGCATTGCGGAGGTGACCAATGGCCATGCCCCACTTCTGTTCTTCAGATAATGCATTATGTGTTCCGAGACCGTTGCCTGTGGCCACTTAGTTATTGGCATCATCCAGGAAGCTGCGTAATGATGGGAGTTCGCAAGCTGCTGACAATGATGACTTAGCTATCAAAACTACGCAGCATGTCGACGTCAAGCAGCCCAGTAGCTCTGACAGTTCCGTGGGGGAACACTGGAGTTTTTGATGGTTCTCGGGTGGGCTGGCCTCAAGTTCTTGCGACGCGACCGCAGGCAACATGGCCTTGAATGGGCACAAAGTTGTTAATGCAGCAAGTGACAGCTTGGAACTGGGGGCTAGCAAGGCGTCAGTCATGACACAGAGTGCAAGAGCTCCATGATGCTGTTGAACTCTTCACAACTCAAAATCTCCACGCTCAACGGCTCCACGATGCTGTTGAGCGATTCGATTTGAGACAGGATTGGCATCCACGAAGGATACAGCTACTCCAGTACTTATGGTGATAGAATGCAGCACGAAGGACGCGTGGACTGGAGATTCAGTATTGATCAAAATTGTGGGAATGGGATCCATACAATCGCAAGTGCCAGCGGCGTTTCCAGGCAAGCAGACCACTTGTGATGTAGTATCGTAACCTGATCATCAGCATCATCAACCTGACTGCGTCCACGGCAGGATGGAGGCCTCTCCCATGTTCCATCAATCAACTTCTTCTGTGCTTGCTGCTGCCAATTTATACCCCCAAACTTCTTAATCTCATCTGCTCACCTAACCATCTGTCTCCCCCTAACCCGCTTGCCTCTCTGGGAATCCAGTAAGTTACTCTTACTGAACATGAATCATCCTGTCTACGTGCTACATGCCCGGCCTATGTCCAGATACTATGGCGTTTTTGAAGCAATGTTGAGCCGCCGAGGAGGCCTGGACGCTGTCCGCGGACGGTGGTTGAAGCTCCGACAAATTTTGAGGTAGCGAGGAGGCATGTACGCCTTCCCTGGGCAAGAGGAGCCCGTGCAAATGATTGGCGCAATCTATCGCGTTGCCGAACAGGTCTTGCGGAACAACATTGGAGGCCCGGACGCTGCCCGTTGGTGGTGGAATGGATACTTGCCGCAATGGTCGCCTTGCGGGATCTATCAGCGAGGAAGCAGGATGGCGTTCTTCTGGAATACGTGGAACCTGAAGCTGGCAGCTGAGGTTCACCAAAGACCTTCTACGGCTGCACCATTGTCAGGGAGAAATAAGAGACAACGTGCCATATGGTATGACGATTGGGCCTATTGTCCTCTCGTCTTCCTCGTCTTCTCGCGCAGGGTGAGCGTGGGAGTGATAGCTCGATTGTCGCTGTTTATCAGTACACTTGGCCATGACTAGAAACAGGCAGAGCTGGAGAAGTCGTCTCTGGAGGGCTGCACTGGCATTTAGGTGGCAGTCGGTCATGAGCATGCTGTGACTTGTCTTGCTGAAATGCCAGGTACTTTGGAGGACGACACTGGCTGTGCTGAGCTGGTCGTCACAAGAATCGTCCGCACAACGAATAAATGCGGTCACTTGCAGTATATGGGGCTAGCAGACGGTACTGGCTCATGTGGAGTATTTATTCTTGCTGAGAACACAGATGCTAAAGGCAATGACTTGAGAAAATATATCCATTTCCAACTGATTATTTGGGCGGAGTGGCCAATAAGAACAGCTCGCGCCAGTCTATCTGCTGTCGTGATCTCTTTAATCTTGTTGACCACAATAAAACTGGTGCCTAATGTGACCCACGGCCGTGGCGGAATTGCCGCCCCGAAACTTTAGAGGTAGTCCTCAGAAGCTGAGTGGTAGACCTTGAGACTTGACACGTGAACATCACTGAACTGCACTGATTACGACGAAAAAATGAGGCCATTCACATAAGTAACTGGCAGCCGCAATACATAATAAGGTCCCGTGGAGCGGCCGAAAGTTTTTCAGATATGCCCAATGTACGATGAGGAGACCAGAGTAACACAAGGGTACCCAGAGTGAAATGTGCGTCGTGACGCGAAGCATCGTAACTACGTCGTTGCTTTCTCTGCGACGCCAGCGAACGAGCACAGGCGAGATCACGGGCATGGTCGGCTCGCACAATAGTGTCCCGAGCATACTCGCTGGTGGACGAGGTGCTTAATTTAATGATGTCCGGGGTAACGTCGGCTCTCTTCCATTACAAGAGGCAGAAAGATGAAAAGCCTGCTGTGTCGTGTCAGGACAAGTTGAACATAAGCGTCGCGTAGGGTGGTGCAAAAGCACAGTCTCGATAGTCTCGTGATACATACATTATAGCATGTGTGTAAGAGTACAATTAAAGCGTTCCGTGAGGCCATTGGTTTGTGGGTCACTTAGTTCTGCGTGGAACGGTAATGCGTGATGTCGGCCATGACTTGGAAGAGAAATATACGACCACAATCTGTGAGCAGCTGTTTTGACGCAGGGTGAATCAATTAAACGCCACGTAACAGGATGTCAGCAACGTCTGTCGCACTGCTCATTGGTAGGGCTTGAGCAATAGAGTATCATGCGGCGTAATCACTAGCCATAATAATAATAATAACTTCGTAATATGGTTCCGTGGGTATGCTGATTGATAGGCGATAGGTAGCGGGTAGCAGCGATGTTTTTGTGACGGTGACGTAACTCAAACGTGTGACGCATCAGCATACCGAGCGAGCAAGGCCTGGTCAGTAGAAATGGCGCCATACGCGCTCGTGTACGCGAGATACGCCAAATTCCCCTGCTGTTGATACATCGTGAAGTTCAGCGAAGACGCTGCGTCGCAATTGCTTAGGGACGACAATAAGTAGTTCAGGACCGTCAGGGCCTGAACTACTTATTGTGGTGGTATAGAATACATTCATGTAACACAAGTTGACGGACGCAGGCGTCTGTAGGGGAAGACTCTGTATGGCTGATGATGTGAAGCAGCAGTGTATCCTTTCTCTGTTCTTCCCCAATGTGAATAAGTCGTAAACTGAGAAGATGGAGTGCACCGTGTTCGTCTTTGGGGCAACAGGATCGTCAATGAGGTACCGGGAGAGGCAGTCAGCATCCTGGTGCAGGCAGCCATATTTGTACACAACCGAGAGAAAGAATCTTGATGCATGCGCAAAGCCCAGTGGTCAAGACACCCTGAGTAAGAGTTACACCAGCAGAGCGCGTGGCGGCCTGTAGCTACCCGAAATGGGCTTTCTTATTCGCAATGCCCACGGGCAATAGGTGGCACGCCGCGTGATCCGAGATGGCAGCGGGAGATTGATCCACCCGTGAACACGCATAGGAAAAGATAGGACGCACGGACGTACGTTCCGTTCCGCTTTCACCGGGATGAAGTCTTGATCATCGAATAAATGTATATTGGACCAAAGTAGTTTTGCAAAGAAGAGGCACTGCTAAATGTTTGCTACCTCATTTCTTGCCGCAGTCGAACGGAGGTGGTGTCAGCTGAGCAATTGTGCATCAAGGACGCCCTACGTAATCCTGCGCGTGATGCCGAACCCGCTTTACAAACCGTTAATTTCATTTTGAAGAAAGGTCCGTATTACAACTTGGCAATAGGAAATCACAGAACTTATTCAAGTTACTTTAACAAATGGCCATCTTATTTTCCAGTGGATTCGCGCTCATTGCGGCGTGGTGGGAAACGAATAGGCAGACGCTGAAGCTAAAAATGCCTTAAGCAGTGCCGCTGAAGTACGCATTGCGTTTTCTTGAGCTGACACGAACGCCCTGCTTCGCTGCGTGATGCGCAGGTACACACTTCAGCTCTGGACCAAACTGGAACGGCGACCCCAGTGACTTCACAAAAGGGATCCGGAAATGAGGTTCCGCATGTCGCCTAAATTGAAACGGCAACTCACAAGTATGGTCCACCGCATTCGTCTTGGTGTGGCGTATACAAGACGTTACGCACATATGATTGGTCGCAGTGACACCGGTCCTGATTGTGAACACTGTGATGTGCCAGAAACGCTTGAACACATATTTTGTGCCTGCCCAGCATACGCACGTGAATGACAAACACTGATTTCTTCTACTGAACTATATCGCAGTAGGTCATTAACTGATGAGACCGTGTTTGGCCTTTGGCCAGACACCAAGAGTGCAACTGTGGTCAAAAGAGAATTATAACCTTTTTGTAAACAACTGTACTATATGCGCAGCTATAAAATGTCTCTCAGCTAGAAGGAACACTACATACTCACCTCTCTATCTCACCATCCTGATCCATTAATCTTTCTTTTCCCCTTTCCCTTCCCCCTGTGTAGATTAGCAGGCTAGAGCAAGCTATCGCTCAGGGCGACCTTTCTGCCTTTCTGTAAGTAAACTTATCTCTCTCTCTCTCTCTCTCTCTGCGCGTGCTACAGAAAACTGCGCGAATTCTAATTGACGTATGAATTGAACGGCACTACGAGATAGTTTGTGCCGTGCCTGCCTGAGGGAATCACTCAGTAGTTGGCCTATGGCGAGTAGCACACTGTCGCGGCTGCACGTAACCTTATGTTTTAACGTAGCGATGGTTTACAAACATATTACGCCCTCGTCATTACTTGCGCTGTAAACTCCATGGAGTAGCTTATTCAACAGAACACAAGCAGTTAACTTCTCATTAAGCAGCGGTAGTCTAACAGGTATGATCAGACTCTAACAGTGTGCAATTCATTGCACTCGGAGTTGAAGGTGGTACAGCGCGATCGCAACAAGGAAATCAAAACGGATACAAGTGAACGCTTGTATCCAAGTGCAAGAGACGTTAACAGAGAGGCGTGCACTGCAGTCATAACTGCACGTTTGATAGCTGTAATCATTCGCTTCGCTGGTTGAGCTCTAGCGCGTTGGTGACATGCGCCGCTCCGTATTATCCACTGTAAATGGGCTGCATGCAATGCACAAGAAAAACTATCTTTTTATTTTTTGCTCGCTGAAGCACATCACATCATAAATACAATCAAAGTGGCCTACGAGCATGAAAAAGCATTAACTCAAGAGGGGACGTGAAGTGCAACTCAGTATCGTTAATTATCAGCTGGTTGTTCATCGTCGCTGCCACTCACGGTGCGTTTTACGTACACTGAAAGATCCTCGACATCAATGCGGTTTTTTTTTGAACACCACTTCTGAAAATTATTTCTGGAGTTTTCTCCGCCCAACGGCTTCTATAACACGCACAACGCGTCACTCACCAGGCACAACACCAACACAGCATCGCTCACCACGTTTACATTGGCGCGCAGTCGAATTCGTTCTGACACCCGCCAAAAGTGAATCGCTTGCGCTTTGCTGCCGTCTATCCACGAACGTAAAAATGAGGCGGCGTGGCGTTCGTTGGTCAAGGTTTGGAAAAGAGAATTGCCAGCCTGCGCTACTTTCTGCGTACACCTAATGTATGGAATTCATGCACTGGAAAAGCACTATGTTCGCACCCGGTTTGCAGTTCCACCACCCTCGCCATCTGAATGTTACAATGTCTAGTAAACTGGTAAAATACGTTTCACCAATTTCATACCTTTGCCAAAAATACCGCATGCCACTGCTCTTTTGTTTGTAGTGCACATGTTCAAAGAGAACTGCACCGTTGTTTGTTGAGCAATCATATCTGTTCAAACGCAGCCCAACTACCTATCTTCCTGAAAAGGAAATATATGTATTCACCAAAGACGTAGCTTGAAGAGCACGGTTGTAGAGTTCGCTGAATTTCACTGCAATACCTCTTGTGAATTCACAACGGCCAATTTTGGCGCCATAGATGTTCACCACCACCGGTGTCCGTGTCCACTATTACACCAAATTGAATAAAAATGAAATATTTGCGTGAAATGCATACGTGTTGCTCTTGGGAATCAAAGCAGAGTTTTTTACGTGGCATTTGAGTACTCAACCACAGAACTATGACAAAACTTTCAGTTGACAGTTAAACTTAATTTTGTAGACTGCATATCAGGTAGGAATTCGCGTTTACATGTGTAACTTGGTGAACTTTAATGATATGTGAAGTTTAACGTCCTAAAACCACCATTAATTCAGGAGAGGCATTGTAGTGGAGGGCTAAGCAAATTTCGACCACCGGGGGTTCTTTTACGTGTGCCCAAACCTGAACATACGGGTTCACAGCATTTTCACCTGTATTGAAAATGCAGCCGCCACAGCCCGGAATTGATCCCGCGACCTCTGGGTCAGAAACTACCGGTCAGTACCGAGTACCTTAGGCACTACACCACCGCGGCTAGGTGCGTTTACATCTGTGATGAATGACTTTAAAATAGCGAAGTAACGACCGTGCGTCACACAACGCAAATTGTGCAAATAGCACGCCGTCATACCTTCAGGCACTTCAAAAGTCTCAGGCATAACTCTTCATTGAGTTATGTTGACCGAAACTAATCGGGTGATTTCATATGTACCACCAAAGTCAACAAATATTGCATCTCTCCAGCGTAACGTGAATACTGAACGTTCGCGCTCGTTATCCGGTCCAAAATTAAAGAACAAAGTCGCGAAATGAAAATTTCTCAAGGCAACAGAAGGTAATTTTTCTTCTCCCCTTTTTGCCACATGCTGAGCAAGTACGTCGCTCTTTTTTGCGACGCTATTTAGTCAGCTGTTACGTTTGGCTTTGTTGACAATCAGAAAGAAAAGCGGCTTTCAAGCACTGCAAACAGCACGTGAAGGAGGCAAGCCAAGCATGTCGATATTAAACACGGTACGCATGGCCCCCGCAAAAACAGAGGGTGACTTTGCCGCATAGCTGTAGTTGCTAGCCTGGCAAGATGGTGGAGCTATGTGCTACTCTTGTACCGTATGAATCATATATGGTTACTATATCGCTGGTACGAACGGTTTTGCCGCCTGGCGAACATTTTCGCAGCCGACATCGGTGAGGAAAGATATGGGCTGGCTGAAATCATGTTCTCTGAAGTCGAACGATGAATCCAGCCGATCAGGTTGAATTCAATGTCCTCCGCAATAGCAACATGGTGCTTAGAATTACAAATTTGGCTTAACCTAAACAGCACAGTTTTGATGGTCTTAATACGAAAAAGAATTCTATACTCTTCGTATACAGCGTCAGTGGTCATAACTTTTTGTTTGTTACTGAATATAAATACCTTCGTCTAGTGATCACGTCGGACGTTAGAAGGAATAATCTCATTGCCTACCTTTAAAATAAAGTCATAAAAAAACTTGCATATCTCACGAGAACCTTGTCTGAATGTACCAGTCATATGAAGTTGTCGGCAGACAAGACATACAATAGGCCATTGTTAGAATGTGCTGCTCCTGTCTGAGTTCCTTGCACCCAGTCAACCACAAGTGAAATCAAAACATACAACAAAAATCAGTCATATTCATTTTCAATTCCTGCGATTGTCAGACTTCTGTCAGTGCTTTAATACAGGGTTCGATTTTTGAAACTCTAGAGATACGACGCTATCGAGAGAGACCTAAATAGGTATACCTGATTCACCACGAACACGTCATAGTAGACAAGGATTTGTACATCAAACCACAGAGCCGGCGCCCTCCCTACTTGCTCATCTCATTCGCTCTAGCGAACTGAATATTCCTGCTTAAATAACTTCTTAAACAGTCTTTTTTTCTCGTGCCATCTGCGAATGGAATGCATGGCCTGAATATGTGCTGCAAAGTCCAAATATACCATCGTTTGTCCACGCTCTTGTTAATCTATGACTCAAGGCACTTCCCAAGCAATCGCACGGTTCCAGATAGCGTACGGGTACAATAAAAACAATAATAAACATATTATTTTTGTTTCTGAGCTGACTACTGTGTAAGCAAGGGCCGAATTGCGCATTCTTTACATGTTTTTCTCTTTTGTCATTCCCTTATTTTGTTTTCTTGATCCATGTATATGAGTCCCGGCACATTCACCTGCAATACTCTGTGTGTTTTGTCTATTCTATTGATTCTGATGTTTCATTTGCTCGGAATACGTTTTATGACAGGTCCCATAATGTTACCCCTTTTTTGTTAAGGTTTATGCGCAGTTCATTATTTTCTTCTTTTTTGTGCAACCTGTTCCTTTGTACAACCCAATCCTGCTTATAGCATGCAAAGAAAGCTGGCAGTAATAAATAAATAGGTGAATGAATAAAAAGCAAGAAGTAAATAGGTAAATGAATAAAAACTACATAAGTAAATAAATAAAAGCAGCTGAAACCTCAGCAGTGAGAGATAATAAGTTAGTGCGACATTCACGAGCGCTAAACTTACAACAAAGTTTTAATAAAGAAAGACAAAAAATGCATAGGTAACCGTGCGCCTGCGCCGCTTCACATTCACACAACCACGGCACCATAAAGTATTAAGCTTCAGCTCAACAACAGTTCTTATTTTTTGTAGTAACTATTGTTGAGTAGAAGCTTACTACTTTGAGGGGTCGTGGTTTTGTGGACGTACAGCAGCGCAGTCACGCGGTTAACTACATATTTCATGTGTTTATTCAATGAAAATGCCGCTGGAAGCTCAGCGCTTGTGTGTGTAGTATTTTCTAGTCTCTCATGGCTGAACCATTCTGCGACCTTTAGCAGTTTTTTTTGCAACAGCGTGACTCGATCACGGCTTCGACTGATCGAGATCAGAATGACATGTTGGCATGCACAAAGCACTTTTTGCGTGATGAAATTGCTCGGCAATTCATCATCTTATAAAGCACCTCTAAAAACAAATCTTCGAATGTAGTCCAGTCAGAAATATCCATCAGGTGGCTGAAGAACCACGCCTTTGACGCACCCGTGAGGTATAAGGCGACATGAATTAGTTTGTAAGTGTGATCCCATCGGTTAGCAAAACTGACATGCGTGAAATCGTCTAGCCGGTCCTCCACAACGTCGCACATACCAGCGACGAGATGGTGCTCCAACTGGTGGCTGTTAACGTGAGAACGCGTGGCTTGCGGTGCTGGAGAGGAAGCCGGTGCAGTGCTGACCTGGTCGTTTTCTGACATCTTGCCGGACAGCTGGCCCAAGTGGTGACCGGAACGAAGCTTCATTAGGTAAAGCGGGCGATTGGAGTACGGCAGATCTAACAGCAGCCTGCACCATGTATGCGGTCTTGTTTTTTTACGATTTTTTTTTCACCCAAGAACATGACGGCTAGCAGCTGTGGTAAACCCAGAATAATGATGCTCATACATGAAAATGATGATGGTAATCTACAGACGAAGAAGACAAGTTTAATGAATGCCCACAAGACTTCTCACTCTCGAACCACGTCCTTACTCTGTCTTCGAGGTAGAAGACGACGCGCTTGATTGATATGTGGGGTTTAACGTCCCAAAACCACCATATTATTATGAGAGACGCCGTAGTGGAGGGCTCCGGAAATTTCGACCACCTGGGGTTCTTTAACGTGCACCCAAATCTGAGCACACGGGCCTACAACATTTTCGCCTCCATCGGAAATGCAGCCGCCGCAGCCGGGATTTGAACCCGCGACCTGCGGATCAGCAGCCGAGTACCTTAGCCACTAGACCACCGCGGCGGGGCGGAGACGACGCTCTGCTGTTCTCTATTGAGTCCCAATGATTGAAGGTGGCCACTCGGTCACACGTCTTCAGCCAAGTCTCCTAGTCATAAATGATGATTCACGGAATGTCGGTGACTCCCTCGGCTGCTGCATCGAAACCGTAACAGGTGTTGGTTCAGTCGCCGTCACAGTTGTCACACTTATTCGTGACCTTGGTCTTTCAAGCTCTACCTGGTAGTAGCTTGAGCTCTGGGGGTAGCCTTTGTTGCCTGCGGTTAGCTCGCTCGTCAAGGTCGGCATTGATTGCTTCTTGAACACTGGGACTGGGTTCACTGCTTGACGTGCGCATTCGGAAAATGAACGCACAACACCTTTACCAGATGCCACGTAGTCATGTCGTTGACGAAGGCTACCGTTAGCGTGTCAAACAAGAAACAATCTGTTTAGCCGAACTAGTGGCCAGTAAATTGAAGGTCATATTAGAGTGATACAAAGTGGCACTGATAGTGGTGAATAGAGCGTCACCCGTCGATAAACTAACAAGGAGTGACGAACGTCCGCATATGCGTGTGCCCTCAAATATTCCAGCGTTATCATTAGTGGCCAAGTAATTTCCAGAAGAACCTGTAGTGCTTCCGTCTTGCACGCAATGTTAACGAAATGATTTACTACTACTGTGAAGTTTCTCGAACACCGTACGCGAGCTTTACGCTCAGCATTGCTGACAGTGTTATAGGCGTAAGCTAAATAGAGCAATAGTAAAATAAGAAATGTGTGTGGCAATACATGCAACTCAAACTGCTGTCTTGAAGCCAACAAGAATTATTTGATACAGCGCGTCTCTATACAGGCGCTTTTTTCACGTTGCCACGAGCAGGAGCTTGCTGTACACTCGAGTACTGATGGACATGGTGTTATGACATATGCTAAAATATATCTTAAAGCGATACGAAAAACTTTCGGCAGTGCATATAGAACATAGATTTAGTACTACGGAGTGGTGCTACGTACTGATCGTGCAAGCGCCTTGCGTTGCGTGGCGTCGTTTGACGCGAATGAGCTTTTAGTACGCTGTATTACCCGCGTACGTAACGGACGTGAAGCTTGTTGCGCCATCTGGTAGATGCCTATAGAAGTACGTGTTGTTGAAAGCCAATTCAAGCTAATCCAATTGTGCTAGCTGAATTATTGCCCTCTTTTTGCCGGTGCTCGTTTTTGATGGCGCCATTTCACGAAACGAAGTTTCACGCTGTCGCCAACGAAGACGCGCTACGTACGTAACGCGATACGTGCGCGTTGCAGTCTGCGCATGCGCAGTGCACGAAAGGTGCCGTCCGTACGTACGCAACGCAGCCACGTACAATACGTTCGCAGTACTAAAGCTTTCAAGTGCGCCATCAGGAATTATTCACCCGTGATAAGTTACAGCATCACTCTTGTATGAGTGATTCAATCGTTTACACTACAGCACGCATAT
Organism: Rhipicephalus annulatus; assembly: GCA_013436015.1. Taxonomy (NCBI): domain Eukaryota; kingdom Metazoa; phylum Arthropoda; class Arachnida; order Ixodida; family Ixodidae; genus Rhipicephalus; species Rhipicephalus annulatus. The sequence continues at coordinate 27,416 of WOVY01010453.1, forward strand.
CGGTGCTAGCTCTTTTACTTGGGCATCTGCAACAGCTCCGTGGGCACGTGATACCATGGGAAGTCACAGGCAGCCTTCTCAGGTAGAACTGCTGCAGACGTCCCACTAGCGCTGTGTAGTAATACCTACAAAAGCAGTTGACTCACGATTAACAAGTCCAAAATGTCCGTTTCCGCAGCTCGATGAATACACCTCATTTCAAGCGTTATTTCAAGCATGGAGCCTGTCGTAACTATTGTTGAAGGTGCATATGTTCACTCTAACTCAAAGCTACAATACAGTGACGAGCGCAACCAACGAAATGCATTTCAAAAGACGAAGAGAGCAGAGGAGTCTTCACGCGGCCCAAGCGAACAAGTAGGCCTGCCCAACGACATCGGACCACCAAGGCGCGATGTGTATGGCGTATACGGCAGCAACTCCGGAATCGTATCAAAGCGCGCTTCACGAGAGTCTATTACTCCTTATGTAACAGCAACTCTCTTTCTGCGTCACTTTCCAAAAGGGGTCAAGTTAGTACACGAAGAAACCCATCTTGTCAAGACCCCTTTCGGCTCTTATTTGTTTTCTTAGAGTGCATGTCTGCTGCGCTGTTAGCGTAGGACTTCTATCGCAGTGATGAGCTAAACGTGAATGATTATAAAACGGCCTCAGCGAAGCGGGTGTGCGTCAACAAGATAGCGAGCGGCACAATACTGGTCGTGAAAGTTAGGGTCATGAAAATGTTGTGAATGCGAAAGTATTTCTGGCCGCACGAGAGATGAATGAGCCAGTAACAGATTTTAATAGCTGATAAAACGCGCTCGATGATCAGTAGTAGACTTCAGCTCCCGGTGGTGGCGTCAGTGAACAGCTCTGCTTTTGCCGTTTTGCGTTGTGTTCACAATAATATATCATAATTCAAGGAATGGGGATAGCACAGCGGCATCGTTTGCTGCGATGCGGACAAGACTGACTTTTCGCCATGCACCGCATGGGGCCAGCTGCACAGACAAATAAAACATGCAGTTGTAAGCTTTGTTAGTATCGCAGGTATCATTCATTCACAGGTATCAAACACGTGACAGTCGTAACCGCATCTGGTGCGAAGTTAGTTTAAGTTCCGCTGCTTTATTCAAGCGTTCGCTTTTTTGCCCAGAAAAAAAACAATTTATCCGATCAGCAGCCGCTGGCGGTCATCACCCCAGTAATGGGATGGAGCACAATTTGCACGAAGTTTTGTTGTTATTTATTGGCCCATTGGTTGTGCAGAGAGCTTGTTATCACGAAACAGGGCACTACTAAATTACCATGCATTGCACTGTTCAATATAAATTGACGAACACTTTGAACAATGCGTTGGATGTGGGCGGTTGTTGCCACTGTGTTTGACTTCGTTGGCTGCCGCACACTCTCCTGAACAGCTTGATATACTTCGATTGCACGTACATTCTCAGTTATTTTCTCTAGGCTGCTTTTGTTGGATTACTGCACACACCATGGGAATCCCATTATTCAGATTCAAGCAAGCGCGATTGATGCACTAATTCTCGTCAATGCTGTTAGCCGATGCAGCTGAATGTTTAGTGTGCTCCAAGTGCGACGCACCCTGTGGCAGTGGCGGCATTGTGCAACTGCCGGAGAGATTAGTGTACTTATGCTCAGACTAAGCTCATTCGTTCATTCTTAACAGTAGTTCCCCATTAATATCTAGATGAGGAAATCACTTGAAGTTGCGCCCTTCCGGCACATTACACAACACCACTACCAAAGGTGCCAACCGCACTACAGAGGTCCACGTCCCTGACGGGATGATAGGCACCACATTCTCCCTTCTCACGTGAAGGAGTTTCTTCGCTGAAGTGTGAAGGGCCACAGAACACAGGTGTGACATTTTGGCTGGTGAAAGGGTCCGCCATCTCGAGGCACCATTCACTTAGCCGTGGGAAAAAAAGTAATCTTTGTCCTGTCAAGCGTCAAGTGACCGATTGCATACCATTGTGGTCTCATGGGAGGTGCTTGCCGTGTCGAGATGTATGGCGCACCGCATCTACTTCGCTGAATGCCACCCTGGCTAGGAGTTTTTTGGCGCATTGTTATGACAGTGCCGCTTTCTTTTCAGTAGCCAAAAGCTACTGTTCTAAATAATCAACATGTCTGTGCTATGTAGGTGATACCAATGATAATATTAGTTTTCCCCTTAATATTTAGGAGCGAATCCTTCCTTTTTGCCCCTCTCTTATCGGTATCTCTAGATGTGTGGCGGCACTATGGTCTGCAGTTTAATACGTAAAGTGTCACTCCGCTCGACGCCACCTCACCGGTTTTCGACCCTTCGGTAGTGGAAGCGTTGTCGCACTTGACCTCTAGACACTGAGATCATCCCCCTGGAAGTTTCTTTGACCTCTACGTTGTCAACTCATACGTAGTGCACGTTCTTTCGTTACATTCTTATTTTTGTGCCGCTTACTTCTGCGATTCTTCGCGCTTAGCCTGCACTCTGTCAGTCAGCGAAGATTGATGTTGTTATTAGCAGTTTTCATAGTGAACAAAAAAAATGCTCGCCACTGTATTGCTGAATAATCTTCCACCTATTTTAGATACCTGTATCTTATACAGTATTTATTGACTTTAGCTCTCCTTTGCCCCGCCACGGTGGTCTAGTGGCTAAGGTACTCGGCTGCTGACCCGCAGGTCGCGGGTTCGATTCCCGGCTGCGGCGGCTCCATTTTCGATGGAGGCGGAAATGTTGTAGGCCCGTGTGCTCAGATTTGGGCGGACGTTAAAGAGCCCCAGGTGGTCAAAATTTCCGGACCCTCCACTACGGCGTCTCTCATAATCATAGCGTGGTTTTGGGACGTTAAACCCCACAAATCAATCAATCATTTAGCTCTCCTTTCACCCAAATATAAAAGAGGCTGGAAGGGGATGATGGTAGCTTGCGATGAAGGATTCGTAATCATACGGTGTCTACTAAAGCCGATGTTCGACAACTGGAGTTATCTTTTTCAAGGCTTCAATTTGAATAAAACGCGCAGCCTTGAAGAAAAGTTTGGTAGTTGAACTCCCGTTTTCATAAACGCTGCTTGATTTGATCTAGACTTACCACCCATTCCAATGCAGCACAAACGCGTTTTGAACGCTCTGTGTTTAGGCGGTGCCAAGGCAGCACAGACGCGTTGCGAACGCGCTGCATTGAAGGCGGTTTCAAATCAAGTTCAAGTCAATTAGCGTTTCTGAATACGGGGGAAATGCCAACTTCAGCATCCACCCACTATTTATCTATCGTTCATTGGACTCACGCGCTGTATTCCGTGTGGAACGGTAGTGCCTCCGCGATCTCCGGCGACAGCGCAGCTCTGGCCAACCGGCTCGCCCTCCACCATCTCCTGGTACCGTGAAGCTCTCGCTGAATGGTACCCCGTCCTCGAACTTCTTCAACTATGTTCACATATTTCTTTGTTCTTATCGTTACTTGTCACTTTATTCTTTTAAAGACGATAGTATTTCTTGGCGACCTTTGACTGAAAAATTTTGGTCTGTCTCTTTACGATACCTCAAACGGCACCAACTGGCCGACACCATCCACAACGCCCATCAATATTGCTCAAGGTTTAGAGTTCATATTTGTGTGATTGTTCAATACTACTCAACTATTGCGCATATCTGAGGCGCCATAACAGCACGTCGATGTTTTGTATGTGTGCCTTTATGCTAGAAGAGACACACAAAAGTACTACCTCTAAGGACTGTAGCGTTTATTGCGCTGTAACACGATGCTCAAAAAAGGCAAGTGTTTACAACGCTTTGCACCGACGACGCGGTGGTGGCACCTGCCCGTCACTTTGCGTCCTACACCGTATCACCTCTGAGACAGGCGCGCATCTTTCTCCGCGGCCACGAACCTCTTCGTTTTTGAAGGTAACTCCCAGATGGCACTCATGTCTGAGGTGCCTCGATGCGCTCGTTCGCCTCTGCTACACACTTGTGCACTCTAACCCAGTGCTTTCAGAATAGCATTCACCAATTGTCTCGTGCAGAACATCAAACAAACGTTTCGTTCACTCTCTCCAGACGCAAGACTTTCGTCTTTCGGCGAAATTTGCAGTGTAAAATGCAGACTCGGGGCCAATACTTATTCGCTCCTTATCCCCTCCCTTTCTGAGCCACTGTTGAGGTGCGCACTCCGATGCAGACAGCCACGGGGTTCATTTTTATTTATTTTACCTCATTTAAGAATAACTTGCCCTATCTTTCATTTTCACCTTAATAGCGTCTTGCCAGAATATTAGCAATGTTCATAGGTTGTAGCGTCGCATTGCGGAATTCAGGTGCGTCCTCTCGAGGAGGACCAGTAGGCAGACGCTCTATTTTTTTGTTGTGCTACTCTCAGTGTTAACGCGTTAGAGAGAAACTAACATAAACCACTTTGTATGTTTCGTGCATCAGTGGATACAGCGGACTGTCTGTGACGCGATAAAATTGAGTAAATTGTGCGAGAAGCCAAGTTTCCGTGAAAATACGTGGACGCACGCGTTCGAATACAGCCCTAAGAGTAAACATATCGGCTTTGAAAATTTTCCGAAGCAACGTTGTATAGTTATATGTTATCTTCTTACCTTTGCAGTTGAAACTCACTATGTTTCACGTGCGTACAGCATTCGTCAGTGCTTTTGTAGAGCCTGAATCTCATTTTATGCAGAAAGCAGTGCAGGGTCGTGATTTGCTCTTCCAAACTTTGGCGAAGGCTACGCAGCTTCATTTTTGCGTTTGTTGGTGGATGGCAGCACACTTCAAGCAATTCACTTCTTGCCTGGTCTTAGAGAAAATCGTTCTTCGCGCCCAGATAAACGTATTGGGTGACGCCGTGTTGGTGTTGTGCGTGGTGAGTGACGCGTTGGAGCTATTATTGAATTTGTTCGGCGCAGAGAATTTCTCAATTTGCTTTCAACACTGGCGTTTGAAGAAACTGTCTTGAGGTTGAGGATTTTTCATTGGATGTAGAACGAACCGAGAGTGACAGCTACGATGAACGATCAGTTGTTAACTCACCAGCAGCGGTTTGCTCATTACATCTCCTCATGCTTTATTGTTTTTTACGCTTGTAAGTAACTTTGATTGTGTTTAGTTCATATGTTCTTCAGCGAACTCAAAATAAAAGCATAGTTCTTTGTGCATTGTATGTACACCAATTACAGTGGATATTACGTAGCCCTGCATGCAGCCAACACGCTGCAGAGTGACGAGCGAAGATAAATGGTTAGAGCAATGAAATATGGACTTACGACTACAGTCCATGCCAACTTCTCCAGCCCTTTACGGGTACCAATTGAGTTATGTTGCTTTTTGATGAATTTTGACAATTTCGACGTTGCGACAGGCGTACTCGTTTCGACATCTTGGTTGCGACTGCGCTGACGGAACTGCAACATCCGAGTGTAGCAAATTGCGCCCTGCTAAATTCGGATCATGGCTGTGAGACAAGCGCTACTTAATAGGAAGTTTAATGCTTGTGTTCAGGCGCAAGTAATGACAACAGCGTTTATGTTTGCAAACCATTACTACGTCAATCATTCGGTCCCGTGCAGCCGCGACGGTGCACTACTCACTTGTGGCATACTGCTGCGGCAAATGCGTCTGGCAGGATCAGCACAAGTTATCTCGGCAGGCTATGCAGCTCGTGCATCCATTCGAGTTAAGGCAATTTTCTGTAGCACGTGCAGGTTTATGCAAGACATCGTTGATGCATGGTCGGTCAGCTGACACCACCACCCTTCTCACTTCGGCCAAAATGAGGCAACAAAAATTTAGCAGGTCCTATCAATTGACAAAGTACTTCGGTCAATTAAACTTCATTCGATGATCAAGAGTTCATCCAGTGAAAGTGGCAAAGGGCGAACGTCTGTGCATCCTACCTCTTTACCTGTGAGTTCATGGTTTAATACCCACCCCAAGTCATCTTGGATTGCATGGAGCGCCACCTATTGCCCGTGGTCATTTTGAATACTTCGTCGCTACTTTGGCATTACTTGCATTGCTTACACAAACACCACGTTTATTAAACAGTAATCTGCTCATGCACTAATGACGTAATTGAGGGACGGTGAAGGTTTGAAGCATTTGGCAGCTTAAATTGGCAACTCTGTTTCTACAGAGAGTGAAATCGCGCGTTATTTTAACATTATGGTGCCATACATCTGCCGTCCTTCAACCTGGAGGTGGACCTCACTATCGGCGCCTTAAAGCAGGATGCTAAGGCTCAACTTTCGTGAGATACACACGGACCCGAGTTTCGGTAACTGCTAGTGCGGACAATGCTACTCTGTTCAATGAATCAGGAATCCAGATCCGGGAGTACCCGTCAGTCCTCGCTCTCTGAGCTGAACCAGTCATGTGTGTCACCACTGTTAGAAATATGTGTTGCGAGTAATCAAGAGTACAAGTGACTCGTGATTTACGTAACAATAATAATTTCAATCAGCGTATTTTTTTTCGTGGTGCTTTGCATTGTGTCATCAAAACAGACCGAGTGTTAGTAGGGTTCTGGTGCCTTAAAGTAATAACGAAGTTTGGAGGCTAATGCTGTTTCCTATTTTGTTGTGCAGAAGGAATCCAGTGGACGTGATTGTTTTTCTTGCGTATCACGCGGAGACCGACTACCAATATGCCCAGTGCCATATGGTGCCGCCAACAATAGCCTCTTCTCAGTTACTCCCGTCTCTCGTGAATACAGAATACCCGATTCGCCTCGTAAGTACTCTGGGACATTATTAGGTGTGTAGCAACATTTGGCTACAATAAGAGGAGAGTTTCTTGCACGAACAATACGTAAAAATTGAGAAAAAAGGAGGTGACGAAATAAACACATTGACATCAAAATACCAACTGCTTTATTCTCACAGTACCGCATATATATGCTGAAACCACATACATTGTATGCGTACGCGCAGCTTCGTATTGTTTACGTACAAACATATGAAATTCCATGGTACATCGCTTCGCCTTCGGATTAAGTTCTTTGACTGGCCTGTGTAACGTTGCCCCTCCGTCCGCATCACGCTCCCCTGGCAGCTAGTGTTGGGGCGTTGCCAAGTAGGTCACGCCTTTACTCGTGGTGCGTGGGGGGTTGGCGTCGTTCTCTCCCTCGCCTGTCAGCGCTCGCCGCGTGTCATCTCCTTTGCTTAAGCCTCTCCACTGCTAGCAACGTTTTAGCGCACATCGAGGGAACGGCCGTGCTCCTTCAGGAATCCTCTGCTCTACAGAACAGCGTGCACGACTGGTGAATTGTGCGACAGCTGCATACTCCGCTGCGGTTCCACGGGAGTTGCGCGGTATAAAATAACAGAGCGCACGTGCCTCTATGTGTCCTGCGCAAGGCAGCGAAGAGTGCCAGCATCGACGCCACCGCCAGTGTCAGCGTTAGCGCCAGCACAAGCTCTCAATAAAGTACACGATCTCCCGCTCAAGAGAACGATCTCCCCGTTGCTTCACATCTACACAGGGTTTCCTCTAAGGAGAAATTGTTTATATATATTTTTTGAACAAGGTGCTGCTCCCCCCCCCAAAAAAAAGCATGGGCAAGTAGAGAACGGTGGTGGGCGTAGGCTCGCGACAGCATTTTAATCAGAAGGAAGCACATGTTTTGATGAGTCTGTGTTGTTTAGCTGTGAACGCTCTTTCTGTAGATGGGCGCTAAAGTTATCTGCCTCAAGATTATGTGTAAGCTCATTAAACCATTGTTGAACAGTGCTGAAGTTTGCGATACCATAGTTCGGAGCAATAAGACGCTTTAAAAAGTACGCAATGCTTCTTAAGCTGCTTACTTGAAATTTTGAGAAAGTAAAAACAGCTGAGCTTTACAATATATTCGAGCAAGACTAATTGATACATCACTAATATACAGCTAAAAACGACCATGATAGCTTTTAAATTCTCCAAATAGCGAAACAATATGGCTTACCTCACCGAACGGAACCTTAATAGAATGCGAGGCAGCAGCAGTGCGCATGTCATTGACACGATTGAAACGGGCGTTCACGCGGGTGCTGGAAAAATGGTTTGAAGCGAAACTCGGTGTAGCGTTCACTTGAGTGAACGTATTTTTTGAAAAACCAAGACACGGGAGGTGGGTGCTTTCCTGTAAGTTTAATCGCAGAAAGACTGTTCGCTCGATGTGCGCTCGAACTTTGCGAGCGATGACTGACTACATGCCGCGCTGATGACTTCATGCCACGCTGATAACTACATGACTACATTCCACGCTGATGATGCGCTCGCAGCCGTTTTGCTGGCTTCACACATACCAAGCTTGGTATTACGAGATGTGAATGGATGACGAAGTTATGTGATGGGTGCAGAGATGATAATTACGTGCGTGTTATGTGATAATGTGACTACACTCCACGCTGATGATGCGCTCGTTGTTGTTTCGCTAGCTTCATATATACCGAAATTGGTATTACAGGACGTGAATGCATGACGAAGGTGTATGACTGGTGCAAACATGATACCAATTATTCTAGCTACTCTCATTTCGCAAGCGTCTCTGCCCTTCGCGAGAAGGCAAATCTGAAAACACTCGTTTATCGTAGAATAGTCTCTCGAATAAAATTCTTCTATCAATTGTACCACGGTCACTTCAAAACGCCACCCAATTGATACATAACCGACCCGTCTGTGCGCTTCGATCGTATTCATCATAATAAACAGTTAGACAACCATTCAGTCATCTGAACGTTCATCAGCACTCATTATTCCCTCATGCTCTTTCATTATGGAACAAGTTACCTCAAAAGGTCGTTAATGAAGACACAACCCAATCGTTTGCCCATCTCGTCAATGACAAACACTTGGTTTTTAATATGAAGTACATTATGTTCCTCAGTAGTGCTGACATTCCTTGTATTCCTGTGTGAATGTTATCATTGCTATGTATTAATTATGTTTTCCGTGTTGTTGAGTACCAGGTACGAGATGTACCTGGTAATGTATTTTCTTATTTTTTATAATCTGTTTTGTCACTGACATTTGTTATCCACTCCTGCTTAGGCCCAAACAGCGCCTGCAGTATTTGTAAATAAATAATTGAATAAACAAATAAAAAATATAATCAAATGCGTCTCATGCATCAACATCGTTACATGCCACGCTGATGTGCTCACGGCAGTTTCGCTAGCTTCACATATACCAAGTTTGGTATTACGGGGTGTGAATGGATTACGAAGGTATGTGACGTGTGCAAACATGATAATCATGTGTGTGTCATGTGACAACATAACTATATGCCACGCTGATGATGCGCTCGCGGCCGTTTCGCGCACTTAACATATACCAAATCTGGTATTACAGGATGTGAATGCATGACGAAGGTAAACGACTGGTGCAAACAAGATAGTCATGAGATACTTGTCATGTAACAACATGAATACATGCCACGCCAATGATGCGCTTGCGGCTGTTTCGCTAGCTTCACGTATACCAAGTTTGGTATTACAGGACGTGAATGAATGACGTAGATATGTGACTGGTCCAAACAGGATAGTCATGAGAAGCGTGTCACGTAAGAACATGGCTACATGTCACACTCAAGGCACCATTACACTTCGTCGGGACCCGGCACGCTGGCGCACCGGTGTTCGTTTCGCCGCGTCACGACGGCGATGCCACGTCAGGTGCCGATCTGCCTGCCCTAAGGCGCGCCGCGCCGCGTTGCTTAGACGCATGTGCGTTTGAGCGTGGCCGGCGTCTCTCCGTCACGAAGAGAGGCCGACGCAGTGCTGTCTGGGTGACGTCATTGGCGCGAAGTGCCACATATCATAGAGTTTTCTTTAATTAATAGAGGGCACTCGGTCGCTGCGATCGTTAAGCGACCATGGGAATGATGGGTAGTACACACATTTGTCTAGTCGTCGTACCTGCGGGGAGAAAATCGTACTTGCGGCTTCGTTTATTGCTGGTTACGGTTTCGTTTTGAAAGAAAGAATGAACCTTTTTAAACTTAGTGACTTGATTCATCATCATCATTTATTTTTCCCTTAAAGGCTCCTCTCGGGGTATTACATAAGGGGGGGGGGAGGTTACATAAAGAGTTACAAAACATATCGGGTCACAATACTGAAACATAACACATAGAAATGCAGACTTATTTAAAAGCACAAAAAATGTTTCAATTTGAATCAGGCATATAAAGGCGAAAAGAAAGAACAGTGTAAAAGAATTTTACAGCGTAAGATAATCAGTGAGCAACTGCTTTAACGCAATAGGGTTTCGCTCAACGACAACACAGTCTGGCAAAGTGTTCCATTCTGCAATGGCTGTTGGCAAAAAAGATTGATTAAAAGAAGACGTAGAACCGTGCAAACGCTGGACGCTGCACGAGTTAAAAAGGCGACGAGATGTACGGCTTGGTGGGATAAAAAGTTTACCGTGAAGATGTGGGAAGTTATAGTAAAGCCTATGGAACAAGCACAGCCCTGCAATCTTCCGACAGAACTACAATGACTCGAGTCCCAATGATGACTTTATGGCACTGATGCTTTTATCACGGCCGTACCTAGAAGAGATGAATCTGGCCGCACGGTGCTGTATAGATTCTAAAGTGTTAATGAGGTATACTTGATGAGGGCTCCAAATAGCTGAGGCATATTCAAGCTTACTTGTATAAATGTTTCATAAGCCAGTTTTTGCGTGGATGAGGGACACAAGGAAAGGGAACGTCTGATGTAACCAAGTGATTTAGTAGTGTCGGCTGCTAATTTGGTGATATGATCGGACCATGTCAATTTTTTGTTTATTGTGACACCAAGATAACGATAACATTCGACGAGGGACAAAGCTATCGAGTTTAAGGAATACGTATAATTACTGTTGGAGCGCTTGCGGGATATCTTCATAACTTTACATTTCGAAATATTGAGTTTCATTAATGAATTGAAACACCAGGATTCGATTTGATATAAATCGCTTTGAATGATTTCATGGTCAGTTCGGTGTGCGATGCGACGATAAAGAACGCAGTCATCTGCAAAAAGTCAAATAGAAGATGAAATGCTATTAGGAAGGTCGTTTATGAAGATGAGAAAGAGCAGAGGACCAAGAAAGACCAAGAAAGAAAATGGTAGGTCAAAAAGAGTAAGGTTGTTAAGCGCAAACGGTGAACATTTGCTAATTTAGGTTTTCGTAAAAAAACAGCTCCAACCCACACGAACACACACGAAGGAAGAAGCAAGCCAGAAGTACGAAGATTAGACAAATGTGCGTACTACCCATCATTCCCACGCTCGCTGAAGTGCCATGCGGTGAAGCTTCCATAGACACTAGCGGCAGAGCTCCCTCTAGTGTATATTGGGAAACTCTCTGCAGCATATGTCGCATTTTGTGACGGTTGCCACCGGGCCCACCGACGGACACTGGTCGTGCTTGGCGTCAGGTTATAGAGTAAGTAGTGCTACTGTTTTGCTAGCGTAGCGTTCTTTGTGCCTAGCGTGCACGCACGTCAACGTTACGTTGAAGTGTATTGGGCCAATCATGATGCGCTCGTGGCCATTTTGCTAGCTCGACATTTACCAAATTTGGTATCAGATGACCTGAACAGATGACAAAGGTAAGTGACATGTTCAAAGATGATAATCATGGTAACGAAGTCATGTACGCCATAATTTACCTCCACCTCGTAACATTGCGCTGATTTTAAAGTGACATATCAGCCCTTCTCATTCGTGCTTCGCTTATCATAGATTTCCAATGTACGTGGGATCTGCCAATTTTTTCATTGCAGTCTGTCGGTGTATATTTATAAGCGTCACATCCTTGACGTAAAAATTTCAGTGGAGCCGCTGTGGATCCTGGCATAAAACACGTATGTGTTAAAACCACGTCGCTCAAATATCTTAGCGATCTAGAAACTGCGTGCACGGTTTCATGAGCACGCATAAAAGTTTCTGGACCATTACTCATGGTCCAGGAACTTAATAAATTAGAGGACCATTAGATCACGTGACGCAAGCGTCGCTTTATTCCGTACTACTAACGCAGATTCATCATGTCGTGTGCATTATGGTAGCGAGACAGACACAACGCGTGATCGTTGACCGGTTGTTCTATTCTGCCTCGTCTTGGTCGTCTTTTAACGCTCGGCCAGCGAGAAAAAAACCTCCGTTAACGCTTTTCATCATTACGTTGTGCATTTTTAATAATATATTTTACAAAAAAGGAAACAATATTTAAGTAAGAAAATTTGCTAGCTGGGTAACTAATCAATGATCACGGGACAGTGTACATTGAATGATTGAAGTTTTTGCCTCCAGAGCCACCGCAGTCCATTTTTCGTGATTTATCACCAATCGTAAAAAATAATTATACGTATTTTGAAATACAAAACTGTAAGGATAATCACACATGTGACAGCAGTGAAGCTCACACCTCAAGTAATCCACAGCAGGTGAACGTATTGCGAGTGCAAATGTTGGCCAGTTATTCAAACATCACAGCATGTCCACGGTTAGAATAATGATGAGTGAGGTAATGCGTCTGTCTGTCTGTCTGTCTGTCTCTCTGTCTGTATGTCTGTCTGTCTGTCTAGCTGGCGGTTCGTAAGCCTTTCTCTCTGTTTGTCTGTTAGTGCATTCGTCCGTTCATCAGTCCGTCCCCCCGTCCGTGCGTCCCTCCTGACTTCTGTCCATGCTTACGTTCATGCGTTCGTCAGTCCGTTCGTCTGTTTGTCTATCTGTTTGTCAGTGTGTTTATTACTGCCGGTTACGCCTGATGCAGGACAAGGTTAGTCTAAAAGGAGCTTCGCCTCTGAGAGCGTCATCGAATGAACAGCGTTGCCACAACTACGAAAGTCCATCACGGGTACGAGAAATGCACATCACTACAACCAGTGCTCCATTCATTTAACTGATATAGAAAGCTTTCCAGGAGTGAACTGCCTTACACCTAAAGAATAGAGTGGCTCTCCCCGCTCCATCAAGGGACAAACGACAATGCCCACAATATTCGTCTTCAGATGAAGTAAAACTGTAGTGCTTTTTGCCATGAAGAAACCGTGTTGCGCCGTCTAAATCAACGGCTGACCCAAGGTGCACCGAGTTAGTGAAGCGACTACGCCAACGAGTCCATCGGTTCTCGACAGATGAAAAGTACAGGACAATAATAATAACAAAGAAACGATTAGGCAGCGCCTAATATCGCAGGATATGAAAATAAAATTGACCAGGCGAACGTATAGTGATGAATACCTTGCGAAATGATGGTGGAGATCGTCCGTTTTACTCAGCCAGCGACATGGTGTTCACTGTTGCGGAATATTCTCTTAGAGCGGGCCCGATGTCGAAGAGGATGAAGTGGGGGACAGGCACGTTTTAGAAAAGCACAGATTGATTTTCGTGATGAAGAAACAGTCGTCTCCACCTAACGTCTGCAAACTGGTTATTTTGTTACATCTGGTGCACGAAACCCGGGATCCACTCCTTCGGAGACTTCCCCGAACGTCACGACTATGCCGACCGCTGACCGTTTTCGAAGGAAGCGCGGCTAGATCAGAGTGGTGTCACCCGAGCCCTAGCACTGTTATCAGACCTGCCGTAGCAACCGGATCCTGATACTTCCCACATTAACGGCCACATAAATTTTCTGAAACATAAAGAAGCAGCACTTTCAAGGCTCAACTACGTCAATCTGGCGGCAATGAACGAAGACGACATAGACCATGAACTGGAAGTAGCAAGTGAGCACAACGAAAAAATTCTTTACACTGTGTCACGAGCTAAGTTCTGGCTTCAAGCACATGAGAAAGCCACCGGAGCGTAGGCACAAACCACTGGATCCGGGCGAAACAACCATGAATTTCCGCGCTTCGGCGAAGCAGCAGGGCAGGTGAAAAAGCACCGTCCGCATGTTGTTCAAGTGCCGGTGGTCCAGGTACTGATTTTTGCTGGCAGACTTTGCAGATGGCTGTCCTCTCAGGACCATTTTGATGCAACCTTCCACAAGAATACCGAGCTGCCACACGCCGAAAAATTCAAGTGCCTCTTCACCTATTTGACTCCGAGCGCGAAGCAAGCTTTGGAATGCATCCATCTAGTAAAGCCCAATTCCCACTTTGCAATCAAGACCCTCGAAGATTGCTTTGGATGCAAGGATCTGCTTGTAAACGGGCATGTTGATCGTCTGCTTGCGCTAAGCATCGTGAAAAGCTCGTCATACGTTTTTAGACTTTGTCTGCTGCACAATATTGCGAATATCCACGGTAGTACCTTGGAAGGCCTAGAAGCAGCGCCCGACCAGTACACTTGCGGTCTGAAACCATGTCCTTATGCGACGCCTACCGGGGGATCTTGCCATTATGTACACGCAGAAATCAAAGAATAAAACTGCGCCTCCAGCATCGCCGAAACGCTTGAAGACCGAACGTGGATAGCCAGGATAATACTAACGTTCAAATAAAAATCCGGGAGAAGAGCTGGTGGCAGTCTGGCCATGCGTCGCAAGGTGATCCCAGAGCTCTAATATAAAAAAGAAATGTATGGCACAGAAAATATACCGTCAGCGTCCACCCTAACGGGGTGTACCTCGCCTGTTAGACCGGCATGCCCACTCTGCCACAGCAAAGGTCACATGATCGCTACCTGCAACACCAACCTATATACTGAAGAGAAGCGGGCAAGGCTACCGTACACCAATTGTTTCTTCCACTGTGGAACACGAAACCACATCGCCAAAATGTCCAGGAAATTATTGAATCTTAGGTGTGGCACCTGCCAGCGACGCCAGCCTGACTATTGTCTGCGATTTATCCAGGCCAACGGGATATCCACGGCCGAAACATGAGTCACCCACGTCTCACGAAGCCTCTTCAAGTATCACGCGAACCGTCAAGACCACCCGAAACAGTCACATCAAATGTGGTGCTGTATTATTGCAGACAGGCCGAAATAGAGCAGAGTTCAGATACCGACGAGTCCTTGTGCGATAACTGTTGAACAGCGGCAGTCAGCGCTCGTAAGTTCGTGCAGACCTGTTGAAAATTATTGAGTGCTCTGTCACGGGAAAGGAAAGCTATCTTTCGTCCCGTTCGGGGACTCAAGGTGATTGAGATGAATCTGCACAGAGCGCGTGAACTGGCGTGAGCTGGAAAATCGGCTGTGCGACGGCACAGCCAATTTGAGGACTCCCCAATAACCGTGAAATCATTAACAATTCCGGCAATATGCACCGTCACATGCCTACCAATCAACCCTAGCAGCTTACACCAGCTCGACGAACAGGGGTACAACGCAGCTGACAGCCTTCAACCAAATGCGTGGCAATCGGACGAGATCAGTGTCATGATAGGATCGGACGCCCATTGGAAGGTCACCACCGGCCAAATTGACCACGTAACCAAAACTCTAACAGCAATAGACGCAATGTTTGGCTGGATGTTACAAGGATCATTGTTCTCTGACAGCATCTAGCGC
Organism: Rhipicephalus annulatus; assembly: GCA_013436015.1. Taxonomy (NCBI): domain Eukaryota; kingdom Metazoa; phylum Arthropoda; class Arachnida; order Ixodida; family Ixodidae; genus Rhipicephalus; species Rhipicephalus annulatus. The sequence goes on from WOVY01010453.1 coordinate 42,853, forward strand.
CCGTCTACCCCATTTTTCCTCTTGAGCTGCAATACTTCTGCAACGCACAGAATCATATATTTGATGAGGCCTTTTGGTGCCATCAGGAGAGATAAAGTGCCTTCACGAACCTCAAACAAGCACCACGATCTACCTGTATGGAAGGGGAAAACTACCATCAGTCTTACTAAGCGGATATGGGCGGCAGGAACTTCGAAGAGGTGGAGCCGCCAAACAAGCACGTCGATGTTCATCACTGCCATGTGCGTGAACGTTGTCAGCGCCACGGTGTTCATGCTGACGCCATACTTGAACAAATAATATCAGACCAACTACCGTTTGGGAGACCACCACGACAGGCAAGGCCTCTTCGTAATTCTACATGACGAGCACGCCTGACTAATGCACGTTAATAATACCCTCCGTCTCGTCAGCATCGGCTTCTGATACGGCAAGGGGTACGACAGCCACGAATAAACCGCCACAGTGCACATGCACCCCCGGTAGCAAAGAAAGCGCATTTCAACACAAACTGCGCTCTCGTTGGGTGCGATTATCCTTGACCCCCATTGGATGATGAGGAATATAATCCAAACCGGAGCAATCTGGAGTGGTCCTGGCTTAATTGATGCGCCCAAGTCATTCATATCTTAGCCCCCCTAGGAGAATAATGCAGAATATTTTCTTGGAGCGGGCAGACTGTCGAAGAGGTTCAAGTAGAGGACAAGCAAGTTCTATAAAAGCACATGTTGAGCTTCATAAAGAAACAGGTCACCTTCTCCGAATGTCTGCGCACCGGTATTTTCGTACATTCACTTTGAAACAGTCGGATACTGCGAACTTTTCACTGGGAGCCAGAAGTGTGGGCTTGTAGTCTTTATTTCTCGATGATTCATACAGTGAAGCGACGTTATGTAGACATCTATGGAGCAACAGGCCATGAGATGCGTCTCGAAAACATACATCCGCGGCCATGTGTGTAAAAAAGCAAGCAGCGGCTTTTTGCTCTGCAGGGCGCAACCTTGATGCAATATTGGGTTCTGACGTGGTAAGCTTGGAAACTAGGCTGAACAAATTCCTGAAACATGATTTCACAGACCGAAACTGCCTTGATGTATCGTCCCACAGAACAAAAAGTTACGCCAACTGCGACTAAAGGGAAAAATGCACAAATGCGAAGCATCGGGTGTTGATGCTTACACTTGTGGCGATGTTGACGCTGGCACTCATTGCGGCCTTGCTTAGAAGAGTAATCGAGGGAGGCGCGAAGCACGTCGTGACGAACCGGTGCTCCAAAAATGCACAGGAGCAATTCATCTCCCACCGGCACTACCTTGAAGGTCAAGATCCAGTGCCTATATAAACGGGGTGGCCAGTTAACAATTAGGCAGCGCGAGGAGTCTGTATTTTTAATAAACTCGCTAGTTGAGGCTGCCTGCCTCGTCCTGGTGAGGCAATAGAGCAGGGAGGGGACGCGCATGCACAATGTGGTGTAAACACCACGTGGAGGTATGCTTAGAGGAGAAACAGAAAAGCGAGCGTAGAGCACCTCCATCGAGTCTACTGCCCCTCTTTAAGGTAGCCTCCACCAGTGTTCTGCCACCACCACCTAGTTGCGGTCGCAGAGCTTCCGAGAGTAAGTTATTGAGCCACCACCTTGCGCTTTTTCCGTTCATCATCTTTCCGTACACGCAAGAAAGTAAATATTTGCTTCTTCGTACCAAAATTGTTGCCTTAAATTTCATCCAGAGCTTGCGGGGAACTCCATCTCATTGCTTTGCACCAGGCTTCCTGATGGGGTCTACAACCAAATGGTGGGGCAAGATAAGTGAGGTGGGATGGGCGGGTCAGGTGGTGTGCGCTTTCTTTGCTTCACCCTAAAAATAAGATGTATAGCATGTGAGTTGGGTTAATGAACCAGAAAAGCAGCAGAAACGTCAATTCGGCACTTTGGCTTCCGCTGGTTGAAAGACTGGCGTAAATAGGGAGGGGCAGAAGGAGTTGACGCTGCTCAACCTATCCGGCTGAAAGCGCGTGGAGGGGCTTTAGGCTAGCAGACACTGCCTGCGCCAGCGTTGCGAGGCGAAAGAGGGAGAAACGTAGAAGAGGAAAGCAAGGGGGAGGTGACGCGCATGCGCAGTAAGCGTGGACACCAGATTGAAGTCCTCTCAAAGGCGCAATTGCACATAAAAAATGCAAAGACGCATAAATTTGCAGCCTCCTGAAATACCCCGCTGCGGTAGTCTTGCGGCAAAGGTACTCGGCTGCTGACCCGCAGGTCGCGGGATCAAATCCCGGCTGCGGCAGCTGCATTTATTGATGCAGGCGGAAATGTAGTAGGCCCATGTGCTCAGATTTGGGTGCACGGTGAAGAACTCCAGGTGGTCGAAATTTCAGGAGCCCTTCACTACGGCGTCTCTCAGAATCATATGGTGGCTTTTTATTTATTTATTTATTTTTATTTACACATACTGCAGCGCTAAGTGCGCTATGACAGTAGTGGGTGTACAAAATACGCGGAATTTTAACAGACAGGAATGAAAATTATGTGAACAGGTAACAAAATACAGATGTGTGGTTATACGAGGACAAGAGTGCACAAACATGTGATTACCATGAATGAAAATAGAATAAAGAAACAATGTAACTCAAGAGATAACACCAATGGCAAATAGATGCGGGTATGTTGCAGACGCATGTCATGGATTTCGGCTTGAAAGTTGGATGATGGGCGTGAACGAATAGTACCAGGTAACGAATTCCAGTCTTCAATAGAACGGGGGAAAAACTGAACTTGAACATATTAGTTCGAGCATAGTAAGGCGTTAAGGTTAAGTTGTGATAGCTTCTTGTCATTGACAGATGTGCAAAGTTTATGTAGTCCTTGTCATTTGAAAGTTTAACCGAAGACGTCACAACGCTATGTAAGAATTTTAATGACTTCATTCGGCGACGCAAAGAGAGCGAAGTTAAGTTCAGTGAAGAAAGAGTAGAAGAGGGGGAAAAGTCGCGGTCATAGCATAGCGATGACATATGAATCTTACAGCTTTTTCCTGAATTGCTTCTAACCTATTAACCTTGCACTGCTTGTACGGGTTCCAAACGAGAGATGCGTAGTCTACTATTGGGCGAATGAGTGATTTAAATAAGAGAAGCTTAGTTTTCTTCGGAGATTTAGATAGAGTGCGACGTAGATAGCCTAGTTTTTTAATGCTTTGTTACATATGTAGTCATTGTGCTTAGACCACGTCATATTATGAGCAAAAATGACCCCTAAATACTTATAATCAAGAACCCTATGTACTGCACGGTTATCGAAAGAGTAATCAAAAGCAGAAGGAGACTTACTACAAAAAGACATAAGTACGGTTTTTTAAAGTTAATGTTCATTTGCCAGGTTCTGAACCAATCGCAAAAACCAGCAAATGACTCTTGCAAGCGGTAATGGTCAGCGTGTGTTTTAATGACCTCATATAAAACGCAATCATCGGCGTAAAAACGAATGGAAGAGGAGATGCAAACAGGCAAATCATTTAAGTAAATTAAAAAAAGAAGAGGCCCAAGAACGGACCCTTGGGGCACTTCAGATGTTACATCAATGGCAGTAGAGTTGGTTGACCTGTAAGAAACGAACTGAGAGCGAGATGACAAAAAGCTAGAGATCCAACTAACCAATTAATGATTGTTTAATATGACATCGAGTTTAGCAAGAAGTTCAGAATGCAGTACTGTATCGAAGGCCTTTGAGAAGTCAATAAATATAGCGTCAACCTGGTTGCCAAGATCAAGGTTCAAAAAAATATCATGCGTGAATTCGACTAATTGTGTTGTGGTACTGAAACCACGCCTAAACCCATGTTGCATGTTTGATAGTAGTTGGTGCGATTCTAAGAAGAGCATAATGTGTTTATGAATGATATGTTCTAAGGTGTTGCATGATTGAGAAGTCAATGATATCGGTCTATAATTCAATAGAGACTGCTTGTTGCCAGATTTATAAAGAGGGAGTACCTTTGCTATCTTGCATGAGGATGGAACAGTGCCAGAAGATAAAGATTTGTTGAATATAATATTTAGATATCTGGATCACCAAATGGAGTAGCGAACTAAGAATGCATTGTGTATCCCGTCAGGACCAGTGCATTTTTTTACGTCTAATTTTAAGATAAGGTTCAGAATGCCTTCACTCGTTGTTTCAATGTCACTGATTGGTTCAGAACGAGTTATGCCTGTCAGAGAAGGAATGAAGTTGTTGTCAGAAACAAACACAGACTGGAAATAGTTAATAATAGCCTTCGAGATTGCTGACGGGTCACTAATAACATCGGTATAAATTCTGAAAGAAGAACGTGAGGCATCATGAGGCAAAATTGAATACCAAAATTTGCGTGGGTTCGTGCTTAACATGCCCGGCAACTGGACGCGAAAAAAGAAATCTTTCGTCCGTTCTCATTTTAGAATTAAGTTCACTTTTCGCCTTCTGAAATTTGTCTAGGCTAACGGGATCGTGAGTTCTTCCGGAGCGCCTAAGTCGACGGACACAGCGAGACAAATGTAAGATGTCACGAGTGATCCAAGGAAAATTAGTATTGCTTTTCTTTGTCTTAAGTGGCACAAATCTTCGGACACATGACTTAACAAGATTCTCAAATTAATTAACGAGGTAATCTATATTCTGCCTGTGAGAAAGTGCACAAAACGTATCAAAATGATTAGCTAGGAAATCAGTAATGGAATTGTCATCCGCAGGAGTGAAATCAGGGAAACTAGTAAACGTATAGGGTGATTTGGACGTGGGACAACAAAGTGATAACAAGACACCTTTATGGTGTGATATACCGTCAATTACCTCGCAAGGAAAGTTATTATCAGCTAAATCTGTACTTAGGAAAACTAAGTCTAGAATAGAATTAAACCTAGTCACACATGAAACGACTTGAGTAAGCCCAAAAGATAAAGAAATATTTATTAATTCCTGACAGATAGCAGCATCACAATTCGTTACAGTCAGGGAAGGCCAATCGATGTCAGGAGCATTAAAATCACCCATACAGATCAACCTTGATGAAGCTCTAATAAGATCGCACATGAAATCGGAAAGAGCATGAAGAACATCAAGGGAGGATCCAGGTGGGCGATATATAACACTAACTACAATACATTGATTATTTAGATAAATCTTGCACCACAGGGATTCAATCTCTGGAGGTGATGGCAACACCGAGAAGCGGATATCTGAGCGGATAAGTAGAGCGACGCCACCGCCAATGCCATGTGCCCTGTCATTACGTATGGCAATAAAGCCGGGCGGAGTAAACTCAGAATGGTAAATGTTACTATGTAACCAAGACTCAGTAATGCCAACAACATGAGGGAAATGAGTTGCAACAAGGGACAATAGATCTGGAAGTTTCTTAACTATGCTACGAGCATTAACGTTTAGAACTACAAGGTGTAACTGACGGTTATAACGAGGTCAGGGAGTGGATGAAGAGGCATTTGAGGACGTGGGGACAGAAGAACGAGGGCCCCGGGGTTGACCCGAGACTTTCACTAGTGTGTTTGAGGCGTCGTACCAGTTGTAACGAACCTTGTCAACGAACGCGTGATCGTATTTTAACCTCACCACAGAGCCATCGTTGCAAAAGGGAAGTGATGCCTCCCAAATTCTTTTCCGAATGTGTCTATTCCACGAAGAGACGTCTTCTGTAATAAACACGTTTGAGTCTTTGAGTTTAGATGCAATTTTTGGAACAACAAATTTTTCACTAAAGTTCGAAAGCTTCAGAATAATGGGTCATGTGTAGCCAGTACGTGGTTTACCAAGCCTGTGTATGCGCTCGATTTGAGGGCAGGCAATTTGCAGGCTATTAGTGAATACAGAAGTAACGCTGCACAACAGGGTGCTAGCGTTTTCATTCGGATCTTCTGAAATACCGTGTATTATCAGATTATTACGTCTTGAAAGATTTTCTAAGACATCGTTTTTTAAGACCAGTTCGTTAATCTTAGAAGTTAGGCAATTTATTTCAGAATGGAATTCACTCACAGAATTATGCTCATTAGATTTGTGAGCCCGTTCTAATGCATTAACACGTGATTCTAAATCATCAAAACGGCAGGCGACCGTCTGTTTATAAGAGTTGGTGTCGGCAATATCATGAGCTAGCTTAGTTCGCCCCTCCGAAAGTTTAGATAACATTTGAAAGATAGATGGAGTGCCAGTGTCAACAGGTACGGAAGTAGAGGGTGTATTAGTAACCTCGTCGAGAGCATTGGAACCAGCTGCGTTTCGGGTTACAGGTCTATTACCAGAAGTATTGCCTTTACTGGTAATCACCGACTTATTCAAAGGCCGCGGATTTAGTTCCACATCACCACTCAGAATGAGACAACTTTTGCAATATAACACGTGGCATAAAAATACAAGTCTACGTGGGCAAGGCAGCAGCAACAGAAAGCGATCATCGGATCGAATGCATTATGCATTGGTAAGGTAACATACCTGCATGAAAAGCAAGCAACGAATAAACATCGTGCGGTTGCTGCTGCACCTTAGCCCTCTGAAGAGACGATCCTCGGGTAGTGGCTTTATCCTTCTTATGGTGAATAACGTCACGGTCCCGCAGTTGTCGATGAATGGCTGGTCAAGTAGAGGGTGGCCACGATCGTTGAATTGCGGCAGCTTGAAGGATGATGCGCAGGCGCCGTTCCATAGCGGACTGATATGGCAGTCCCATGGCAAACACTCGGTGATGTCCACGTTGTCAGCCAGAAATTACTGGGCAGAACAATGCGAACCGGTGTCAGAGCTCGTGACGTCCCAGAAGTTGAGATCAGCAAGACCAGCGAAACACTGCATGAAAAGCAAGCAATGATTAAAGATCGTGCTGTTGCTGCTGCACCTTAGCCCGCTCATGTTAAAATCTATATCTATCTATCTATCTATCTATCTATCTATCTATCTATCTATCTATCTATCTATCTATCTATCTATCTATCTATCTATCTATCTATCTATCTATCTATCTATCTGTCTGGGTGCACGTTAAAGAACCCCAAGTGATCAAAATTTCTGGAGCCCCCCACTACGGCGTATTTCATAATCATATGGTGGTTTTGGGACGTTAAACCCCACAAATCTATCTATCTATCTATCTATCCTGAAACACAGCAAGCTACTTAAGTGGCAAGAGCTAGAGAAGCCTTGAATAATTACTCCGTAGCACCCGTTGACAAGCATCAGGCGTTTAAGATAGGGCAACAGGCAGTGCGCAATCGAAGTTCAAGCTGTCAATGCTGTAATAGTTGTTCAGATGAAGAAACAATGTCTACCTAGACACGCACTGGATGACGCAGCCAGTGACGTGAACATAAAGCGAAAGCTGATAAGCGAGCCCTCGCTCAAGTCATGCCTTGTCAAGAATATGAACGTCCATTTCTAGTTGATTTTCTTTGAAGAGTCTTCCCTCTACGTTTGAATAAATATAAAGAAAACTTGGATGGACCTAGTCTCTGTTACCTTAATGCCAGATTCCATCGATACATCATTGGCTGTACATATCACGGACCACAGAGCAGTAACAATGAAGGGCTAACAAAATGCAGAACTTCACACCGCATACAAGTTATGACTGGTAAAGGAGTGCATACACTGTGCTGACGCACTATCCCTCGTTTACATGCGCGAGCGGGCGGGTGACTAAGCTTCCAGTGGTTCGCCTACTCGTCAATATTCTCTTTGTGGAGATGAGTGATTTTTTTCACGAGGCTTAATCGCAGTACTCGTGCAAGCGAAGATGGTTGCGATCGACCAACTACGCCCAAGGGCTTGTGTTCAAATTCGTCTTCACGGCAGCCTGGCTAGGGTGACATGTGCCTTTATCTGCTTCGTACTAGTGCCACTTTAGAACAGTCGTTCTATACATCAAGGCAGAGGTCTCAAACATGCGGCCCATTGACCGTTGACTAGAAGACCACGGCTTCACAAGAAATAAAAGATTGCGATTGTGATAAGTATTACCGGGATTATTTTCTCGCCTACCATATTTAATAGCGCTTTCTTCAGGTGTGCTACAACGATGGGACCGGTGCGTTGTATTTTTATCTTTCCCCCATGTGGTTGCTACGAATTCAAACATCACCGTGCAAAGAAAACCATGTATTTCCGAATCGACGCACAGGTTTTCGTCGCTCTGGAAATTAGTTTCCATCTATGTGTTTGTCTATACTGACAAAGAATCCTGTTCAAAAATGATCATATATAAGGACTATGGGAAAGTTGTTACTTCGAATGGCAACGCTCTATTGTACAGACTCTCCACACTCACTCCACAGACTCTCACGGCCTTCAGAGCGGGCCTTTGCGAGGCTATATTTGCGCACTGTGGCTCACTCCCAACTAGCGCGGGTGCCTACAGCGTGTGGCTCGAGCGCCGGGATTTTGGCTTCCGTGGTTTCGCCACCAGGCCTTTTGTTGTGGGTGAGCCATGCATCGATTTTACCGGCGCAAATACACGTGTACCAACATGCTTGTACATTGCCCTGCCCCCCTCGCGTAACGCTAGCACACGTCACGGTGCTTCGGCAACATTCATTGGTCACCCATGACAGTATTTACCCCAGGTAGCATGCGTTCGGGTCGCTGGATGAGCAGATACGCACAGGCCTGCACAGGAACATACCGCGCTGCTCTAGTAGGTGCATTCACGTGCGCGCACTCGGCTTCTGCCCTTTGTGATTGCTGTAGCGCCTTTGGACAAGCGTACACTCAGTCGGTATTGCGGAGTTTCTTGGCTCGCCCACAAGCCTGCGATTGTCAGACTATGCTGCACCTTCGGTTTATAAAGCCATGTTTTTGGCTGACCTTTCTCGAGTGCAATCTTTCGAGCATGTTGGAGAGTCGAGGAACCCGACCGTAGTGTATTTGTGTTCGGCAGAAGTGGCGAATGGCGCGATCATTCCCTGGCACTTTGTAGGGTAAGCCTTTCGCAAACCTACGAACAACTTCTGTACTGATATGTAAATAAAGGTACGCTGTTTGCCAAAGTAAAAAAGTAAAGTCACCACAGGATTATGTGGATAGATCGGGAACTCTCATAAAACGAGATGCGGGCACCATAATTCCTGTTGAGTCATATATATGTAGGGAATTGCTGCATTGTAGAATATCGCGGCTACGTCAGGTTTTTACACGTAAGTGACTGGTGTGCAGAAAGTGGACCTGTACTTTGAATTATGTTGTATTTCAGGACAGAGTTGTCGCTGCGATGGTTTCCAGTGAAGCGAAGTGGCCCGATGGTGTTTCATTCGCCTTGGCTTTCGGGATGGGTGGCCGCTGGTACATGCCACTAAGTCCACCTATCAGCATTTCTCTTGGCGACGAGTGCAGTCACACGAGACATCCGGGTGGCTACCAGATCAGCAGCATTTTAACGGTGGGCAAATAATTTCTCTCTTCGTGTGGCTTGCTTAAAACTAAACAATATGCAGGGCCAGGACATTGCACCACTTTCCCTAACTTTTATGCATCTCGTGGACCACCGCCTGTCCGGTTGATGGCGCACTGTGCAAAAAAAAAAAAAATAATCTGAGGTCGGAGTAAAACGCTTGTCGTCTCTCGACACCCGTATTCAAACCAATTTTTACTCCGGACCTCCGGAGCAACGTTTTGCTCCGGACTATTATACTGGCATTTTCCTCCCGCTGGCCGGATTGATTACGTGGCACATCCAGAGCATTTTTTGCGGGTATTTCACTCCGGCTATATGGAGCTTTTGTATGTCCCCTCCGGAGTATTTTACAATTGTACGTACTTCATCCGGACAAAATTTCAGTTAATTGAATCAGTATTCTTTTGAAGTGCTTGCGCCACTCTTTATTCATTGTATGCGGATCATTTCCCGAATCTCATGCAAGCACTGCAATGTTACGGTGTATTTTTTCCTGAAGTTCTACCAGATGAAAATTGAGAAAACACGAGCTCTTATTGTTCCATTTATACGAAATAAGAAGCAGCTGCTGGTTGGTGATCCAGCCTTCGAAACAGGAAGACACGAAACAAACGTACCAAAATCTACCAAGAAAATAAAACACAAGACATATCACGCGAAATCATCAGCACACAACTTTTGGGCGCCGTGCTTTGAAATGAACCCCACGATGCTGCAAAACAATGCACAACAAACGAAGAAAGCGCAACCACCGGGAACAACTTTTCACCATTCCCGAAGGACCATTCATTAAATTATTGCCGACGGAAGGGGTTCAGCTAATTGCTTCCTGCATACTTCAGCAAAAAATACATATACACGAGAACTGCAAATTATGCGAGAGGCACGAAAACTGCAAACACTGAACCCACGAACACTAAATAAATTTATTTATTTGTATTTTCATTTATTGTATGCTAATCAATTGTTTATCAGGTTTTAAGAAAAAATGGGCCTACAGAACTGTTTACATAAAAAATTGGCATCGCACAACATAGTGACTGTAGTAATAATAGGAAAATGTTATACGAAAAACATAATATACAATGCGAAAAAGCATACAATTTAACACTTTTGTAGCCATTTGCAAATAAACAAAAGAAAGATAATCCACCAAATACTATTGTCTCACTGCTGAAACGTAGTGATAAGAAAGGATTCACTGCGGTGATTGATTATAGAATAAGTAAAAAGATCAAGTAGCTAATATTTGTTAAGATAATTTAGAAATAAATGAACTGTTGGGCGCTCTACAATATCACATGATAGGCAATTCCACTCATGGATAGTTCTGGGAAAAAAAGAAATCCCTGAATGTCTGCGTGGTTCACGTATTCGTCAACTTTCAATAAATGATATGAGCGCACAACAGAGTAACTTGTTCGTCTATTGTGCACTGTTTTGTTATTTGCAGTTATTTATAGAAAATGAGGTTAAAAAGCTTTCGGCTCTTCATTCCTTTTATCTAGTGGAGTTGTTTTGAGCGCTGCTTTAACAAGTGTAGGTGATGTGTGCTTACTTCAAGATTTAAATACAAATTGAATAGAAGTACTGTGCACCATTTCTATTTTTCAATATTGGACTCAGCAAAGGGATTCCCCACTGCAGCTCCGTATTCTCATACCAGTCTAATAAAAGTTTTGCATGCGAGAAGTTTGATTTCGGATGTGGCATTCTTTAGCCTCCTTCGCAAGTAACCAAGTTTTCCATTGACCTTGCTTGAATATATTCTGCGTGTTCACTTCATTTTTAGTTCAAATGTGAATATTAATAAGTAATATCCCATGCAGTCTATGAACCAATAAGAAAAATGAATTCATAAAAACTGTCCCCCATACACACACACGCACGCACAAACACACACACACATACACGCACATGCACACGCACATGCGCACACACGCACACACGCACACACACACAGAGGCAAAGAAAGAAAGAAAGAAAGAAAGGACAAGACGAGCGGTATATATCAAGAAGCACATCTCACTTACTCCAGTGTCACGCAGCCACTGCATGATAAAAACACACCTTCGTGACGTGAATAAGGTTCAGAACTTTCCAAAGTTTTCAAAGGTTTAAAACTTTCCGAATATTGAAGAACAACTTCGGTACGCTTGTAGACAGCATCAAGAACTCTCCTCCCGATCATTTCCTCATTTTATTGAATAATTATGCTGAATATTAGAGCCGCATTTTAGCAGGTTGCTCGCCGTTATACTTCTAGCAAACGAGACCCTTACAGTCAGCATTGTGGTGGCCTGTCTTTAGAGGAGTGGTGCCACCGAATTTCAAGGCTATCCCAAGCCTTTTGGGGGTTTCCTCTATATGCAAGGACTGTCCATACGAAGGGTCTGACACAACAAACGCGTAAAATATATTTATTTCACTTTCAAAAGTGTAGCTGAATGCTCACTCTCGCGATATGGACCCGTTTTTTGCGCAGCAACACTGACGTTTCAGAATAGGAGAAGCAACCGCAGTTGTCACGACGTCACACAGGATGTGTAGCAACGTGAGTGACCTCCGCCATTTCCGAAATGAGGCTGCTCTTACGAGTGTGGTGGTGTCCCTCGCAGAGATACTATGTGTGTCCGTCAATGACACATGGTGCTTTTGATGAGACACTCGGCATGTCCTTTACCGTCAGAGACGCTGAGCGCGTCCGACAACAAAGATGCCCCCTCCTGCTTCAGCGGACTGTACATACGTTGTAAATATAAATGCTTTGTTTTCTTCTGGCTGCCTTTTGCCTTGCCACTGCCTGGATGCTACTTCAGGTGGCCATGGCAACTGTCAGCGCGTCTGTTTTGCTGGCACTTGTGTGGCACGTGTGTGCGAGAGCAGACGAAACTCACCACGATATGCGTCACAGCCTCGTGTGATCACGTAACCAAGCCAGCTATGCATTGACGTCACTGCACAAGTCGGCGCGCGAACCGAAACCAGAAATGGTCCACACAGGTAGAGCCTCTATAAATTTTTTATTGAAAACACACGAATCTTGGTGCGTATATTGTGTTTTATAGAGCTGAAGCAAACGCTTACAGCAAAGAACGCGCATGCCACAAATTTAGTGGCACTACCCCTTTAAGAAGGGTGTAGCTTCATCTCCTCGGCAAAATAATTTTGAGATAAGCTGGCATTGTTTTTTTTGCACTGGCCACTCAGCATTGTTACTAGTAGCTATTAACGTGGCCCGATAAATCGAGCATAATTGTCCGGTTTGTCCGTACAACAAAGAGAATTGATTGTTTCAGTAAAGCAAAGAAATTAAAACTGGATGCAAATATATTTAGCTTCCACTATACCTCTAGAGTTTTTGTAAATGAGCACCTAATCCACTTTAGCAAGCAGTTTTTTGGTTACATTGTGCAAAAAAAAAAGAAGGAACTACGATGGAAATTTGTGTGGACAAAGGGAGGCAACGTGTTTGCGATAAAAAATACTCTTGGTGTTGAACGTTTCATGCATTAGTAATATTGAGAAGATTAACAACGCAACGTGGTGTGTGTCTTTTGTGTGTGTGTGTGTGTACGTGTAGACCCCCCCCCCCGAGTTGATAATATACTTTCTTCACATGTGGCTGATACCACTTTTAACAAAACTGTTTCAGGTATTTCTGAACCCTTTCAAATCTTGCACCTAAACACGCGTAGCATTAAAAATAAAAACGAACAACTCAGTGGCTTATATGCTTCGATCACCTATAGCTTGAATAGTTTGACGTGCACAGAAACCTGGCTAAGAGAAACTAAAAAACCACCCCATTGTCATGACGACATGTGCAATGGTCTGGTGAAGTCAAGTGGCGGGGGGGGGGTTGCATACCAATTTTTGGTAGCAAGTCAATAATTTATAAATTCATGCCTGAGTTTTCAGTAATAAATATTGTTACGAATAAGACACGACGCTGTATCGACGAGGCTGTGGAAGAGATTTACCTAAAACGAGCAGTAATAGCGTGACCGGTTCACCAGTGAATGAGCGGAGAGCACCTTTCTTCCTCTTCGTCAGGCACACACGCACATCGTCCCACAAAATATAAACATGCATGTAGCATAATCCCCGGCGGCAGAAGCACCGTCTCGGCGCATCTAGATGTCAATGTCAGTGGAAGAGTGGTAAGGCTTAATGCGCGCCACATGTACGATATCGGTGGTCTGTGAGGCAGGTGAAGGTGATGGGGCAGCAGGGGTAATTTCGTATGTCACAGGAATAATTTTACGAAAGACTCGATATGGACCTGTGTAGCGGGAAAGAAGTTTTTCCGACAAGCTGACTTGACGGGTCGGGGATCACCACAGCACCAATTAACCGGGTAAGAAGTGCACGTCGCGGTGCCGTTGACTGTACAAACGCCGCTGGTTCTGCTGAGAGTCCAGGAAGCGAGTGCCGGCGATTTTGCGTTCGTTTGATAGTGCCATGAGCTTATTCGCTGGTCGGTGTCGCCGTGGACGTAATGACTGTATCTAGGGGTAACGTAGGTTCTCGGCCGAATAACAGAAAAATTGAGAGTAGGCAGTGTCATGGCGAGAAGACTTGTAGGCAAATGTGATGTATGGCAACGCGAGATCCCAGTCGGTATGGTTGGTAGAAACAGACTTAGCGAGCATGTCTGTAAGAGTTCGATTCAGACGTTCCCTGAGTCCATTGGTTTGCGGGTGGTATGACGTAGTCAGCTTGTGTCTTGCTTCACATGACTGCAAGATTTCGGCTACGACCTTCGACAAAAAGGTGCGGCCACGGTCTTTAACCAGCTGCCGTGGACTCCGTGTTGCAAAATCACGTCCTTGAGGAGGAAGTCGGCGACATCTGTGGCGCAGCTTGTTGGGAGAGCTCGTGTGATGCCATAACGCATGGCGTAGTCGTTGGCCACGGCTATCCACTTGTTACCCGAGGAAGAAAGACAAGGGGAAAGGGCCAAGTAGGTCTAAGCCAACGCGGAAGAATGGTTCTGACGGAATGTCAAGTGGATGAAGGCATCCGACGGAAAGCGTCAATGGTGTTTTGCGGTGCTGGAATCTCTCAGAAGCCGCAACGCATCTTATGACTAAGCGTGCAAGGCCTGGCCAAAAGAAGCGTCGGCGTATTCGGTCGTAAGTGCGTGACACACCAAGGTGACCAGCAGTCGGAAGGTCATGAAGTTCATGTAGAACTTCGAAGCGAAGGTGTTTCGTAATGACAATCAGCAGGGCCAGTTCATCCGGCTCAAAACTTTGGCAGTATAATACACCATCGTAGAGCACGAATGAACGATAGGACTGATTGGCAGATGGTGATTCGAGGCGCTCAATGATAGCACGCAAGGACGCATCATGGCGCTGGTCGTCACGGATGCATGTCATTTGCGAAAGGAAAAAGATGCAAGGCTCAGTGTCGGTGTCAGGAATAGAGCTCAACTCAGCAGCCGGGTAGCGGGACAGACAGTCTGCGCCCTGATGTAGGCGTCCGGACTTGTACGTTACCGTGTAAGTATACTCTTGCAGTCGCAGAGCGCAGCGCCCGAGCCTGCCAGTGGGATCCTTCTGTGACGAAAGCCAACGTAGCGCATGGTGGTCCGTTATTACAGAGAAGCTCGTGCCATATAAATATTAGTGGAACTTCGTGACGGTCCAAACAAGAGCAAGACATTCAAGCTCTGTTATTGAATAGTTGCGCTCGGCAGCTGTGAGAAGGCGGCTAGCGTATGGGATGACTCGGTCGTGTCCCCGCTGGCGTTGGGCTAGGATGGCTCCGATCTCATGACCACTCGCATCGGTTCTGACTTCTGTCGGAGCATACGGGTCAAAGATTATAGGTGGAGTCGTGAGGAGAGTGATGAGTTGAGAAAAAGCGGCAGCTTGAGCGGAACCCCACGTAAAACTCACGTCTTTCTTCAGAAGGTCGGTGAGTGGTCGAGCGATTGTTGCAAAATCTTTCACGAACCTTCTATAATAGGAACAAAGTCTCACAAAGCTCCGGATATCCTTGAGAGACTGGGGTGTAGGAAAGCTCGTGACGGCACGAATTTTTCCTGGGTCAGGCTGCACACCTAATGCATCAACAAAGTGGCCCAACACTGTAATCTGCCGGCGGCCGAAGTGACATTTCAACGAGTTTAGTTGAAGGCCAGCAATGCGGTAGATGTTGAGAACCGCCGACAAACGCTGGAGGTGCGTCTCAAATGTAGGCGAATATACAAGGACATCATCCAGGTATTACAGGCATGTTGATCACTTAAACCCTTGCAATAGCGAGTCCATCATACGCTCAAACGTGGCTGGGGCGTTGCATAGCCCAAACGGTATCACCTTGAATTGGTATAGGCCGTCGGGAGTTACAAACGCAGTCTTTTCTTGGTCTTTCTCGTCCACGGCAATCTGCCAATGGCCGGAACGTAGGTCAATTGAAGAAAAATATCGCGCGCCATGAAGACAATCGAGGGCGTCGTCAATTCGGGGCAAAGAATAAACGTCCTTTTTCGCGATTCGATTACAATGGCGAAAATCAACGCAGAATCGCCAAGTGTCATCTTTCTTTTTAACGAGCGCAACGGGAGATGCCCACGGGCTCGAGGAAGGTTCACTATTTCCTTTGGCTAGCATCATCTTAACTTCTTGAATTACTTTACGCTCTGTGGCAGACACCCAATATGGTCGGTGGTGAATAGGAGGAGAATCAGCAGTAATACTGCTGTGCTTCACGACAGAAGTCTGACCAAGTGGACTGACGTTGGTGTCAAATATGTCGCGGTAAGAAGCCAGAAGGCGGAATAGGGCGTCGGATTGCTCAGGTTTGAGTTTCGGGTGGATCATAGGGCGTAAGACCGAATCGAGGGATGTGGCATTCTGCGGGCGACATGGACGCTTGAAGCATGCGTCTGTTGCAAAAGCGGTGACGTGGGTGTCTATTAAGAGTCGAAGCGTGGCAACTGAATTTCCGTTTGGTAGTACTTGCTGCGTGAAACCAAAAATGATAATGGGCAGACATTTTCGGTTAGAGGCCATCGTTACGACGGAGTGGGGCACAGTGATGTCGCACACCAGGAAAACCTCAGGAATGGGCGTGACGACATATTCACCGTTAACAACCGGTGAACTTCTTGCCAATTCAATAAATAAGAGGGATTTTGGTGGTATCCGAATGAAGTCTGTGGTACAAAGATTTTTCGGCATCTTGGGGCGAGAACCTGGAAGAACAGGAAGTTCTGAACAGAGAATGCAGGTGGAACAGGTGATCAGCGGCGAATACGTCGATAAGAAGTCCATCCCGAAAATGAGATCATGAGGACAATTGTCGATCACGGTAAATAAAACAGGAACTAGGCGGCCGGCAAGGCTAATACGTGCGGTACACATTCCAATGACGGCCACAGTTTCCCTATCGGTGACACGGGCAGCTTGTGTTGCGGCAGGCGTGAGTACTTTTTTGAGGCGGCGACAGAGACAAGCACTTATGATCGACACCTGAGCTGCAGTGTCAACTGAGGGCGTCAAAGAAAGACCGTCGACATGCACTTCCAGCAAGTTCTTATTACTAGGGAGCGTCAACGGAGGATTCGGGTCACTCGCACTTGATGCAGCACTACCTCCAGAAGCTGCATAATCTAGTTTTCCGTCCGGGAAGATCCGTAGTTGGTCGGCGATGTATAGCGGCGGGGTTGGGACGACGGCAAACGGCGGCGTTGCATTGATTGTGAACGAGTGGTAGAGCGGCTGTAAGGTGCGTCGGAAGCAGGATACTCACGGCTGCGTGAATACCAACGGGGGTCCGCGTATGACCTAGCAGAAGAAGAAAACTGACTCCAAGGGTGGGGCGTCCAAGTACTGCGACAGTAGCGGGAGACATGGCCAACCCGGTGACAGCAGAAGCAAATGGGCTTGTCGTCTGCTGTTCTCTATTCTGTCAGAATGCGGGATCGCGGAAGAAAATATGAGTCATGGCGCAGTGCATTTGATGCCATCGGTGTGGAGGTGGGTCGGGAGACAGAGGAGGCCACAGGAAATCCGAGCTTTGCAATTTCTTGCCTCACAATGGCTTGAATAACGCAGACCGCCGGAGGCGTTTGTGCGGCGCCATGGTCAAGTGGAAGTGAAGGAAATGGCGCCGGACTTGACGCCTCAAGCACCCGTTGAACTATGCGTGTCACGTTCTCCTGCATGGATGGCCTGGCAACGAGATCTGCGCTGGTAGATGTGGCAGCCGTGTTTGGTAGCCGCGTAAACAGAGGAAGGACACGGGGGCTTTTGAGCCTTTCGAAGCGGCGGCATTCTTTATTAATCACATCGACGGTCGTGACGTTAGTGTACACGAGCAATTTGAAGGCATCGTCTGTGATGCCCTTGATTATATGACCCATCTTGTCATTCTCTGGCTTTTGCTCATCTATTTTCCGGCACAACGCGAGCACGTCCTGTATGTACGAGACATACGACTCTGTTGAGGGCTGCACCCGAGTGACGAATTCTTTTCGCGCTTTCATTTGGCTACCAGACGGTTCCCCAAAGATGTCTTGTTGTCGCTCCTTGAAGATATCCCAGCTGGTGATCTCGGTCTAATGGGCGTCGAACCAAACACGTGGGGTGCCGTTCAAGTAAAAGATTACGTTTGCGAGCATCACGGAAGGATCCAATTGGTGTGTCTGGCTAACACGCTCTTACATACGGAGCCAGTAGTCAATGTTAAGCCCAGGTTGTGCGGAGAATGTACCAGGAATACACGGGTAGGGCATCATCAGGTATGTAGTGGCTGGAGCTACAGATGGAGACCCTAGTGGGTTGTCATTGGTAGCCATGGCCGGAGAAAGAACGGTGCGGCCACTGCGAAGCTTCGTGGTGAGGACGGGGAACGTTCCACCTCCACCAAATATCTTACACGACGCCGTATCAAAGAGGCTGTGGAAGAGATTTACTTAAAACCAGCAGATATGGCGTGACCGGTTCAACAGCGAACGAGCGGAGGCACCTTTCTTCCTTTTCGCTAGGCACACACTCGCATCGTCCCACAAAATATCAACATGCATTTAGCAATATTATCACTGAGTTTTTGTCGGTACGTTTGGAGAAGTAAATAAATAGTTGTTGTTTTGTATCTACCACTAGTGGGTAACAAATTAGAGTTTGACTATGTGGAGCATGTGCTTTATTTTCCAAGTCTATTTCCCATGCTTTTTATAATAAGGGGTGATGTTAACATAAATATGTTATCAGGGCACACTGCTGCTAAAAATTTTGCTGACATCATTCACTTCATTGTGTGCACTAATATTATTACAGAAACCACAAGAATAATAAAAAGCAATTTTTTACTTGACATATGTGTACCAAACATTTATTTACAAGACTGTTCTGATGATCTGCTAACAGTCAACTTAGGCGACCTTCAACCAGTATTTTGTGAACTGCCAAACACGCAGGTCAAAAGCAAAGCATCCGTGAATGCCTTATCTCGTAGCATCAGTAGTGCAGCCTTGGAAGTTTTTCGCACACATATTAAGTCAGTAGATTTGACATGCATGTTTGAACAAAACCCCAATGCAGCATACGAGGTATTCTTTGAGAAATTCAAAGCAAGTTATAATCAATTGTTTCAAAGAACTTTGCAAAATCAGAAGCACAAATTGGCAAGAAAAGCGTGGATTGACGGAAAACGACTTCAAATGATTAGGGCGAAAAATAAATTGTACCACACATTTGTTTAAAGAAGGAACTTGGAAGTGTTGTAAGAGTTTAAAGAATGCCGTAACAGGTGGACAAGGTTAGAGCAAGCGAGAAATGTATATTATGAAAAGCTCTCTACCACAATAAAAATGACTAGAAAAGTGTGGAGTTAGGTGAAAAATGCACTGCATGAGAGACAAGCACTACCGCTTTGTCTTCAGGCTAATGCAGGCACCTTTGATTGCGAAGCAGCGAATAAAATAAATGAGTATTTTGGGACCAGTTTTGAATACAAAAACGATAGCAATAAAGTTCCCTGTATTTTATTAAAAGAATACAGTTTTAAATACTCTGTGTCTCTATCTGCAGTGATATTCGAGGAAGTAATACAATACAATCGAAAAATTATAATAGGAATATATTAGCAGCTGGTTTTTACAAGATGAAGGCAATTTTATCAAAATACGTTGCTGATGTTGTATGAATTTGGTTTGTCCGTAGATTTTTGAAAGGCATTTGATTCTGTATGTCTCAAAGTATTAACGCGTAAACTTAGCAAGTACGGCGCACGTGTTGTAGTTTTTAAATTATTGAAAGAATATTTATCAAACCACTATCATTATGTTTGTATAAACAGGAGCGCATCTTCTTAAGCGAATATATTAAGAGAAGTACCGCAACGGTCGATACTTGGTCCTTAGTTATTCATATTTTATATAAATGACCTGTGTGATATCGCACAATCAACCAAAATAAGGTATGCAGATGACACTAATGTATTCTTCAGTGGTATATCCATTTTAGCGCTTGAACGCTTGAATAATGACTACCATTATCAGCTGTCGCGTCATCTTAGTTTAAATAGCAAGTAAATGTTATAAAACGAAATAGATAGTCTTTGCCGCCATTTTAATAAGCCCCATAGCTACTGTCAGACTGTTTTATTAGTGGGCAGCGAGGTGGAGAAGGTCACTAGCCAGAAGTTTCTGCGTGTTTGATTTACCGAAGCCTTGGCATGGCATACACATTATAGATATTTTAACAATAAAACTTACTAAAACCATGGGGCGTTTATACAAGCTCAGCGCAGTTTTTTCAGAATAGTTACAAGTGGAAATAAATTATGCTCTTTTTTATTCTAAAATGACATACTCTATCATGGTATGGGGAAATACCACATAGACAAGCTATCAAAATTACTTGTTCTCCAGAAAAAAGTCTTACGAGCATTCGAGCAATACCACGACAATATCAGAGACTCGAAAACTGAACCACTCTTCGAAAATTATGAAAAGTTGAAGGTAACAAAGCTGTATTACTTCAGACTTTTGCAATGGGTAAAAAAAATAATCCACAATGTCTTCAGAACACACTGGGAAGTACTAATTACCAGATGCACCAGCAACGCCAACAGATTCCAAAACTTAGGAGAAATTTTTGGAAAACAACACGTTCAATACCAAATACCTACAATGTTAAATTGTCTACAAGGTCTTCTAGATCACAATTCCACACCTTGTTGTGCCATTATCAAAACCATATTCTCATGCATCATCATATTCAGTGCGCCATCTAAAAATTGTAGGATTTCTATTATTTTGTCTAATATCTTGTTTTCTACATCATTGATTTCTAATAGTTTGGAAAGTGCTACGAGAATGTCATTTTGTACTTTCATGTTGTTCTGTTGTTTGATGTTGTGCTGTTGTATTTTCAGGTCTTCTGAAATGTTTCTGTATGATGAATTTCTTTTGTGTAGATTTCACACTGCATATTAATACTATGCAAAAGATTGTTGTTTTTTGAGCAATAGTATATTAAAACTATTTGTTAGATATACAGAAGTTCTGTGGCATGCGTGCCAAACTGTAATTAAGAGCAGATGCCCTTTGTCAGGCTGTTTAGCCTTTAGAATCTGCTCCTGCTCCTGTAAGTTTTTTTCAGGGCAAATAAACTTTCAAACCAATTATATTCAATTGCATGAGTAGTGTTTGCATGACTAGGTATTTCTAAAAACGAACAGCCTCAAGCACAAAACAAATAGTAGTTAGCTACAACGTAACAAAATCAATAAGGAATAAGAGGTACGAAAATACACTACCTAAGCCAACTGCATATTCACATATACTGAGAGAAATAAGTGAAAGCTAGTTAAATTACTCAACTTAATGCCTGTGCTAATATCCGGAGGCCACGAAGGATGACGCCTACAAAAATCCTTTATATGGACTTACAAAAAAAATCCCCATATATCGCTACATCAGCATTTGGGTATGTCAGGCTTTATATGGAATCCGCACGTATGGCCCTATATACCTTGATATGCCCAATTCGTGATGTAGCCATATATGAGCCTTATACATCCTGATCTACCCAATCCCTTTTACACCCATATAAGCGTGTTGATATATATGGCTATATATGGCCCTCATCCATACATTGCTATATATAGAAGCATCCATATAAGGTTAATCATGGCCTTATATGGATACCTTCATAAATACGTATTCAGATGATTCATATATATGAGTTCAGATTGTGTCGCTGGCAAAAATCATAGGCGCACAAATCACTCTTCAGCTAGAAATATAGCTGTTTGTTGAAAGGTCTGCATACAGTCACCGTTGTCTCCAAAACAAAGGCAGTACATATTCCCTCAACATTCTTGTTCAAGTTGTCCTCACTATATCTCGAGTTATTATCAAGAAATAATTGCTAAAATGTAACTTTCAACTCTTTTAAAGTATGTGGCGGTCACATGTCACTGTTAGTACACTTTTCTTGAAGAGATACATTCTTTGTGCTTAAATTTATCGACACTTTATTTATCTATTTATTTCACTACCCACAGCACCAATTGGCATTAAAGTGGGGAGCGTTCAAACAAAGTAGAGTACAACAAAGATACATAGTAGATATTCATAAAATGGGACTGAAAAATAATGTGGAATATACACTACCATGCAGAAGGCTTCCTAAAGATAGAAAAGAGAAAAACTGCTTGTCCAAATCTACGTTAATACAGGGCAGCCCTCACTGACAAAAATGACTGTAGACTATGAAAAACATAGCAAGTCAAAAAAGTTGACGTTAGAGAGACTCAGTATTCAGTAAAGGCTAGAGCGTTGGAAGAAGGTGGCAGGTAAATGCAATGGTTGATTCTCTCTGAAAAACTATGGCAAAGATAATATTCTAGCACTACTGAAAGGATTCTAGTGAAACGATGGGGGGTAAACGCTTACGAATTTTTTCTCGCCTCTCTCAGTAGCGTTAGTGCTGGATTTAGCAAGACCATTTCAAATCAGATATGCATATGTACCCAAGTTGAGCACAACATCTTGCGGTTTACAATTTGAAGAAGGCTGTAGGAGAACCGGATTCTTGAGAGATATTCTGCCAACAGGGAACGAACGAAGGCCTCGCATGGCAGCACATTTAATGCAAGTACAAAAATTCAGCATGCTATCAAAAAAACATCAAGATCACTGATCTCATTAACCTTACATAATGACGCAGTATTGACAGCATATGGAATGAAAACGTTGGATGTGCCTGCGAGATAATACAACAATAGTACTAACAACAACAACAACAACAATAATAATAATAATAATAATAATAATAATAATAATAATACACCCATACCATTCTGAAATGTCCTAAGATATCTGGCCACATTGAAGAAAATACGAGTGTCTGGGTGCCAATGCATTTCTATACGTAAACGTGTAATTGCGCAGTTTGGTGGGTATGTACCGGCATGCATATTTTATAGGTAAATGCACTACAGTGTTCGTGATGGAAGATATGTTCGCAAGCAGTTTTAAATATTAATCGCCTGCACAGCAAGGGGCTGTTTACGTAATGTCGACTTTGGCTTAGGCATCACACCAGCCCGCAAAATTGTGTCATACTAATTGTATTCGCAAGCCAATGTTTAAGCTAATTCTGATGATGGCACGTGTGCATTAGTAATCTTGACGAAGTAATGACACACTCACACAAAATGTAAGTTTTGTGATTTCGGCAGCCTATGGTAAATGTTGCTATAAAGCTTCAGCATTTCAATCCATGGTCAAACAAATGTGTATCCCGTGTGAGTCAGTGGCACCTTTCTTGTGTGACATGAAATTTGTGTATTTGTGTGTGACATGAGATTTGTCTGATGCTTGCAAACATTACACCGAATAAATTGTTTACTAGTGCAATCATAAAGTTTTCATTAAATTTACCATGTGCACACCCAAGAACATTATGCGTAGCTAAAGGAAACGTGAGATGTATTTTTGCAATAAACTAGTTCAACTTCCATCTTAAATTTATTCATAATAGTGCCTGGAAGTTGCATTCAGGTAAGTTCTTTTTTGTTTTAGAAGGTACTGTTTTAAATATTGCAACACGCATGTAATTAAGGCCAATGGCCGCTGAAACCAATTGCAGAGGGGAGGTCAACAGGATTAACTGAAATGTTGTTATATGAAAAGAGAATATAGCCATGAAAACCTTCAAATAAACAGCAACTTTGTCCACCGATGTGGCAGCTAGAAATGCAATAAAATTTATGTCTTGCTTCCACTCCAAACAATGCACTAATGTGAACAATATAGGTTGCATGCATTTCGTTTTTACATAATACTATATAGAATTGCTCTATAACAATAGCGAGGTTCGGGAGCTTCAATACATTTTGTGACCTGACACGATTCTTCCTTGTAAAACATGTCGGATCTCGTACACATTATTTACGTGGTAATAATTGCAACTTATTGTTTCAAACCTAAATGCCATGAAAAATTTACAAGTTAAATACACTAATGCATGCAGAGTTGCAAATATCTTGTACACAAAGCTGACTTGAAATTTAGTTTTTTTTGCATGGCAGAAACAACATATACAATGAATACTCTTGTTGTTGTAGAAAAAAAGCAGGTCACTTTTGTGTACAAATTGTTACATATCACAATCCACCTAAAAGTGTGTGATCATGGTGCTAAATATATACGTGGTTCACCCCTTATAACGGAACTCTTCCACATTTAAGGATGCACTTGATATGTTATATATTGTGCCGCCGTGCCTTATAAGGCCAAGTTTGACTTCTTATATGGGCCAACCGCGTCATATATGGCTGTGTATAGCACCATACATGAACCGACTCCGCCAGATATACATCTATATAAGGTAAATAGAAACCACATATGCTGACATTCATGCTAATATGTGACCATATATGCTGACATATATCCTTATATGTGGCCACGTATAACCTATATGTGCCATATATAGCGTTTCCGTAAGAGGACGCACGTGGAAGCGTCTCGATGTGCGTATCAGGCTTGCAGAAATTTTCTTTTTCGCTGTTCTGTTAACAGGCCAGCGTTGTTGCTTTGTCGAGGTGGAAACTGTGTCTCAGCACTGTTCACCGGAAAGAGATAGAAAGAAGAGCTTTGTTCCAAGACATAACATAAAAACGAACATTTGAATAGTTTTTGTCGGGAAAACGCAGTTCCTGTCTTCGGCAAATAAAAAAAAAAACGCTCGCAGTCACGGCCATGCCAGCAGAACTGAAAAGAGAAAAAAAAACTGAAGCAGCTGCATAATTCTCTCTGCCATCATCAACGCAGAAATTACGGCAATTTTTTCGAAAGGGTGCCCTCTCCTTTTTCTTTTTTTTCACTACCATCTCTCCTCCGCCTCACAATGTTCAGCTCAGCTGCCAAACGGATCAACCCCCGCTTTCACAGAAACGTCTATCCGGCCCATGACTCAATCTGCCAAGCAAGCCTTCCTTTTCTTTCGGATTTTTCGTCCCTAGTCCTGTCAGCTCCTTTCACCCCTCTATATCTTGTCCTGAAAGCACCACGTCCCCTGAAGAGTCCAGTATACTTCTAAAATAATATCCCAGATACCTTTTGTACAATCAAACTAATTTTATTTACCCGTATGGTGGCAGTATGTGTTCGGGAATTCTGTGCCAAAGCATTGCCCGACCTCAATTCGGTATATTTACAAATAATTAACGCTTATTTAGGTGATTCATGTTTTATCAATGATAATTCCAACTAATTTGTAGCTTTGATAGACCTCGACTTGGCGTTTACTGGTATAGTAAGCAGACAAATATTACGTTGATGAGTACTGACCAGACCAGAAAATTTTTAATCAGTAATATTGGTAATAACAACTAATACCTGTTTATAGAATCAGCCCATAAGAGTTATATTTTGTATTGCTGCCTATCTAATCAGCAGTATAAATAATACAGTGGCTGGATTCAGTTTACCGAAGTTAAGGGGAAGATGGAGTGCTTTTCTAAAAAAGTGACTTAGGAGCGCATAAGGACAGTTTGATCCCTGCTGAATTAGAAAAAGCGATGTGCCAGTACTCAAGAGTGAACGCCAATAGCATTTTTTGACGAAAAAACAGTGGCTGTGGCCGCCGGGTTCACTGAGGCGTCGAGCGAACACGGTGATGTCATTCTCGGCATGCCACGTCATCCGCAACAGCAGCACTGCTGAAATGTGGGCTCTTTGATTAGTGCCGGCCACGGCACGTCATAGGCTAGTCACAGACGCCGTGGTTGAAGATAAGAAAGAACTTTTGCTCCGGGCCAGAGGAAACGAAGATGACGTATGTTTCCATGCCAACACTTTCAGCGGGCTCACAGTGGCGGAACAAGACAAGCTTTGCTTTTAATTCACGTGTTCTAAAGCTCCTGCTTTTACAACCACAAAAACAATTATGACGTTGTTAACAATAATGGCCGTTCTTCCTAAAGACCAAGTTTGATTGAATTCGAAAGTCTTTTCAGCTTCCCTTTAGGAAATAAAAGACACGCAGTCTAAACAACGCATTATCGGAATTCCGTTGACTTTACTGACGTCCTGTAATATTAGCCTATTATTGATCAAATGTTTGGTTTGTCATGCAGCAAAAGTCCATCTTAGCACAACCCGGCAATAATAACACAGATAATTCAAAGAGAGCTCACTCACCATTTTTTCGCCGCATCGGTGACCGCCGGGTCACTCAACACTCGCGAGATCACAACGTGTCGTTCGCTGCCAGGAACCATCACACAACTACTATTAATACAACTCCCTTTCGTTGACGACAACCTTCGTTGCCGCTTGTAGTCACCTGTGATATCATGAAAGTGCACAGAACAATTTTATTTTCCCGAACGCGGTCGGAGACTTCGCACAATCCTCGCTGCATTGGTTTGGTCTGCGAAATCTTGGTTTTAGGGGAACGAGTACCGGTGGCTGCCTGGCTGTGAGGCTGCCTATGCCACAATGAAAGCCGCTGAGTGATGTTCCGGCGCAATTGTGGAGCATCCACCGGAGTACAATCATGGAGTCGGCCCCATTTTAACGCAACAGCGTTAAAGTGCTCGTGTCGCGGAGAATCCGCCACGGGCTCGGCCCCGTTGGTTGTGAGCGTAAAATCGTCAGTGCGTTTGTGACCGAAAAATTAAGTTACCGAAATAGCCGTGCGAGACTGCTACTTGTCCACGCAGGCGCGCGCGATCAGACGAAAAAAAAAAACCGTGCATTCGAACAAAAATGTGCTCAAAGTTAGGGGGCATGGTAGTTTTTTTGCATTGCCACCCCTCCCTGCTTAGCTTCCAGCGATTTCGTCGGAACGAAAGAAGAGATAATGCAATTGCAGCATGCGACAAACCTTAGTAACTCCACTCGCACTGATCGGAGTATTGAATTTTTCGCAGCCTTGAATTTGTGAGGCAATAAGCCCTTCAATTGAATTCATTTCATAGTTTTTGAAAAAGTTTTTCAAGGCCCCTTTAACGCATTTTGTTGCACAGGTGTCACCACGAAAACGAGCCTATTTGGTGATAATAGTGCGCGCTCGTCCAATCAATTATGTGCATGTACGTCTGCGTGCGTGTGTATGTAACAATACATTTGAATAAGTATGCAATAATGCTTTTTCCCTGCATTTTTAGTTTTCAAATGCACTTGGCTGCCAAGCGTGAATTGCGTGCAGTTAGCGCCTTCAGTAATGAATACATGGCCACGCACTCTATACCTCTGATACCTCTATACCTCTATACACAGCACGCAAGCCTCCGAATAAGCTGCATTCTAATCAATATGAAACGCGTATTGCTCATTGTCTGCTAATGGAAAACGAAGCTAAGCGAGAAACTGGCTCTTTGCTTTCGTGTATGTTTTAAAGGGAAATGTGCATAGTAAAATTGTAGAATAGCGTATTCAGAGTAAACGAAGATAATGTGTTCTATGTGGTAGAGAACGCGAACAAGCAGACGGGAACAAGTGCACACTATCAACTGAAGGTTTATTGTTGACATACCACATACATGACAAAACAAGAAAATGATAAAACAAGAGGTATCTCCTAATGAACAATAGCGAAGCGAAATTCGTAAGCCCGATGCACGAGACAAAAGAGTATATTCATTTGACATACGCACAAAATACCAAGATCTGTAGCTCTTTATCGAGGATAGCAATCGATGGTTTGCTGATTCTATTGACAGGTTCCCGCGCCATGTTTTCCGCTTCAGTAACTATGCGGGGAGAACCATCTTAGCACTTATGCAGCGCAACTCTGCTCTCGAATTGCGCATCGCGATCACACCTGCTGACATGTAGAGCCAAGAATCCCTCATTGCCTTTGCGTACATTCTTCTCTATGCAATACCCACCACATGGTTGCGGAATTCTGTGTACTACATTCGTGTCACATCTGAAAAATTGGGTTTTATGCCTTAAATTGCATGAGCGTTTGGGCTTATAGCTTGCACGTGTCGTTTTGGCAAGTTAAAATAGCTTTTAAGGCGCGAAAAAAAACGACCTGCACTTATGTGTTTTGCCTGGCCTTTTCCATACGTTCTGATAGATGGCGAATGTACGGGATCACTACGAATTCATCACATTTCATTTTATATTAATAATCAGCACTCTTCCCAGTGAATTGCAATTTTTTGGTGATGCTTGCTACATGAACTAGAAACAACCAGGGAACAATTTTTTCTTAGTCGATTCACTTTATTTCGGAAACTGATGCCTATCCCATGGAAACCCGGCTAATAACTATCTAATCTATAACAGTAGTTAATACGTGTTCTAATATTCATGATGGAATTGCCACGACGCATCACCCTTAATACTGAATATAGCGCAGAATATATCTATCGATCAAGAAAAAGCATTTTCTGAAAATATTGCAAGAAATATACAAACACCGTCCTCATTTTGTAGAAACTGAGAGGTACAAGCTATTGAATTACAAGCAAGTCCTACAGATGTTTTGATAAACAATTACAACTAAGTGAGTGAATTTCAACCAACTGACATGACAGGGGGGTCGAAATCAACCTCGTGGTCAAAATTTATTCTAAGTCCCCCACAACGGTGTATCTCGTAATAATATGATGGTTGTCGTATGCGAAACCTCAGGCACAACTTTCAAAGTGCACAAGAAACTGTTCAAGTTTACTGAGACTATGTTAGTAAGTTGGGTGCCGTGTTTTGCTGATGTGTATAATGCTTCGTTGTAGCAAACTTATTCTAAATATTTTGCAATATCATTTTTTAAAACGCGGCTTATTGAAAGACGTGAGCTATACGTCCCCAAATACGAGTAATAAGATAGTAGAGAACGCTGTTCTAGGTTCAAAGAATCAAGAATTCATCTTGAAACATATGTGGTCATTAGTGCCAGGGATACCTCTTGAAAAAGGGGCAATAAACACTGCAGGTGTGACTACTATTGCTTAGAGAACTTTAAAGATTATGTATTCTTCACTCGTGAAAGCCGTATACCACGTAAGGTTTCCTGAAGCTGTGTAGTATTGAGTCTTTAACATGACCGGTATAAACAATGAAGAATAATGTGACAAAATGTTTACGTTAATATCAGTTACATTTTAGTTAAAACCAATATAGCTTGCTATCTGTGGTATAGTAAGGTCTATAGGGAAGTAGCAGTTACTAGATATTGATAATAACGGCACAGGCAGTAGCAGTTACCACCCTCATCATTACTGACTGCACCTGCTATCAGGGTTAACGTAGGTGAAAAACCATCACTACACCAATGTTAGCAAGTAGTGGTATACATTTTTCTCGAGTGCGTTTGTTAAGCAGCCCATCATTTGTCTCTCTCAACCAATTTGCTGAGGGCTTATTTAAAAGGCAAAAGCAGTATCATAGCTCGAGTTTTATATATCTATTATATTCGGTTTGCACTGAACGTAAGCTTCATGTTTAAGAAGCGAATCGAGTTCTTCATTACAGGTTATTGGCTGGGGACTAGTAGACTCAAGCACTCAATAAAGGCAGAAATGACAGAATTGACATTTGATGAAATGTCGGTTGCACTAGCTGATTCACACTTAAAAAATTGGCAGGTCTCATGTACAGAGAGAATTCACAATATGCGAAACACGAATGAGGAAGGTAGGTATATCACTTTAAAATGAGCCATTCGTTACGAGGTGGACGTAAATTATGCTGTATATAGCCTTCTACGTCATGATTATCACGTTTGCGCGTGTTATTCACCTTAGTCTTCTATTCATGTCATGTGATACTATAATTGGTGTATATTGAGCTAGCGAAACTGCAGCGAGTGCGCTATGAGCGTAGTGTATTTTCACGTCGCTCCAGGGGGTGTCGGCAAGGTTTATTGACGTCTGAGCAACTGGGCTCTTACCAAGCACGTCGGTTGGGCTTGTTTGCCAGAGCAGGGGGGCCCACGCGCACTTCTTTCTTCTCTGTGGTGTGAGCCTTCACCTTGGCTTACGACCCACTACTAGAAGTAGGTGGCAATATTCCTCCTCAACAAAAAAAGAGCATCGTCCCGATGCTGTAAAGTTATTGAAAAAAACAACCAAAACAAGGTAGCTTAAATAATGAAAAAGGGAACCAATAATGAATTGTTAGACGCGATAAGTTCACAAATGGTGAGGCAATTGTGCGAGCACAAAAAGAAAAAAACACAGGAAAAGTGGTCTTTTAGGAACGCGCAAAATAAGGCTTCTTGCGCACCACGTGAACTATGTCAGAGGTCGGTTGTTTTCGTTGTACCCATCGTGATGACGTAGGGTCCGGAACCACTTCGTAGTTTACGTCGCTCACGCGGCGTAATACTTTGTACGGACCGAAGTATCTGCTCAGCAACTTTTCGGAGAGGCCACGGCGTCAAACAGGGGTCCAAACCCAAACTTGGTCTCCCGGACTATAAGATACGTCATTTTGACGCATATTGTAACGTCGTGCATTGACCTGTTGCTGCTGACCAATGTGTAGCCGGGCGAGCTGGCGCGTTTCCTCGGCACGCTCTGCAACTTCTTCTGCGTCAGTTGTTAATTGATCGGCGCCTTCAAAAGGAAGCATCGCATTCAGCATCGTCTGAACTTCGAGGCCGTAGAGAAGGCGAAACGGTGTAAATCGGGTTGTTTCTTGAACGGCGGTGTTATAAGCAAACGTCACATAAGGCAAAATGCGATCCCATGATTTGTGTTGGACGTCGATGTACATGGAGATCATGTTTGTGACTGTCTTATTTAGTCGCTCGGTTAAGCCGTTGCTCTGCGGATGGTAAGCAGTCGTCGTTCGATGCCTAGTGTTACTCAGTCGAAAAACTTCATCAATAACCTGTGCAGTGAACGCTGTTCCTCTGTCGGTTATCACTGTAGACGGAGCACGCGCAGAACAATGTGGCACATGAAGAACTGTGCTGCCTCAGAAGCCGTGGCTCGTAGTATCGCCTGTGTCTCAGCATAGCGGGTCAAATAGTCAGTTGCAACAATGACCCATTTGTTGCCATCGGACGATAACGGAAATGGGCCGAGAATGTCCATGCCGACTTGGTCAAATGGCTTGTGGGGTGGATCGATTGGCTGAAGTAATCCAGTCGGCTTGCTTGGTTGCGACTTTCGACGCTGGCATTCACGACAGCTTTTGACGTACTGCTTCACACTTGCCGAAAGTCCGGGCCAGTAGTACGCCTCACTTACTCTGGCGAGCGTTCACAAATAACCTAGATGACCAGATGTGGGCTCGTCTTGACACGCGGAGAGGACTTCGTCCCACATGTCCTTCGGAACGACGAGGAGGTAAGTGCGGCTCGTAGAACGGGCGTTTTTTTTTCGTACAGGACATTATTTTGGAGGCAGAAAAACGTCACGACGCGAGACAGATGGCGAGGTATAACGGCGCTATGACCCTCCAGATAGTCGATGAGCGGTCGAATTTTTTCAGCCTCTCGCTGGCGTCTGCTCAAGTCAGACAAGCTAAGGGCGCCCAGGAAACCGTCATCGTCCTCTTCGTCGTGATTGACTAAAGGTATGGGTGCACGCGACAGCGCATCAGCGTCTTCATGCTTACGTCCAGACTTATATACGATGGTAACATCAAATTCCTGTAGACGCAAGCTCCATCGGGCCAGTCGTCCAGAAGGATCACGAATGTTTACCAACCAGCAGAGGGCATGGTGGTCCGTCACCACTTTAAATAGACGACCATAGAGGTACGGGCGAAACTTGGTGATCGCCCAAACTACTGCGAGACACTCTTTGTGGTCGTGTAATTCGCCTCGGTACGGGACAGTGAGCGGCTGGCATAGGCTATGACTCGTTCTTTGCCGTGTTGATGCTGGACGAGCACTGCGCCGAGGCCGATGTTACTGGCGTCAGTGTGCCCCTCTGTGTCAGCATCATCGTCAAAATGCGCAAGAACAGGGGCTGACTGCATCCGCTGTCGTAGCTCGGCAAAAGCAGCCTGTTGTTCGGTAGCCCATACAAACGGTGTGTCGTCGCGTGTAAGGCGAGTCAGGGGTTCCGCTATCTTCGAAAACCCTCTAATAAATCATCGATAGTAGGCGCACAATCCAAGAAAGCGCCGAACAGTCTTTTTGTCTGTAGGATGGGGAAACGCGGCTACAGCGGCAAGTTTATCGGGGTCGGGTCGGACTCCTTTCGCATTGACTACATGGCCAAGGAATTTGAGCCCTTCATAACCAAAGTGACACTTCTGCGGTTTGAGTGTAAGATCTGCTGATTGAATAGCCTGTAGCACACTCCTGAGGTGGTCAAGATGTTACTGGAAGGTTTCAGAAAAAATGACAACATCATCAAGATATACGAGACAAGTTTGCCACTTCAGACCAGTAAGCACAGTGTCCATCATTCGCTGAAAGGTTGCGGGCGCTGAGCACAAACCAAAAGGAAAGACTCGAAATTCATACAGGCCATCAGGGGTAACAAAGGCCGTTTTCTCGCGGTCTCGCTTGTCAACCTCAATCTGCCAGTACCCGCTTTTTAAATCCAAAGAGGAAAAATAGTGGGCGTGGCGTAATCTGTCTAACGAGTCGTCAATGCGTGGCAGCGGGTACACGTCCTTTTTAGTCACGCTGTTCAGCTTCCGGTAATCGACGCAAAAACGCAGCGTTCCGTCTTTCTCCTTGACTAGGATGACCGGAGAGGACCACGCACTGTTGGAAGGCTCGATGATGCCGTCGTCAAGCATTTCTCGAACTTGCGTACGAATGGCTTCTCGTTCTTTCGCTGATACACGGTAAGGCTGTTGGTGTACTAGGCGGGCGTCGTCGTAAGTGACAATTCTGTGCCTAGTGATTGAAGTCTGGCGCACTTTAGAGGAAGCAGCGAAGCATGACTTGAATTCAAGCAAGAGTTTTCGCAGTGCTGTCTGGTTTTCTGGTGTGAGGTTGGAATTAATATTGATATTGTTTGGAGACGTATCGGCGGCCTCCACTGCGTCCGACGAGAAGCACATGGGAACGGTTCCTAATTCATCTGCAAATGCTAAGGAAGTACAACGGAAAAGGTGTCGGTGTTCGTTGCTGAAGTTTGTAACGAGCAGTTGAGATTGGCCATCACGTAGCTGTATGATGCTCCTAGCTACACAAACACCTTGAGTCAGCAGGTGTTCAAAATTACTTTCTGCAATCGCTGCACCATTTCGCAATCCACGGCACGTGACGTCGACAATAACACTGGCTCTTGGAGGAAGCGTTATACTTTCAGCAGAAACGCGAAGAACATCAGCACGTTGTTGGTCGTCCTGCTTGTCGATTGCTCGGTCGGCTGAGAAGGTGATGCTATTCGCTTGAAGAATAATGACAGCTCCATACCCCTGCAGGAAGTCAACACCAAGAATAACGTCGCGTGAACATTCACAGAGCACAAGGAAACTTCCTACAAAAGTATAACCGCAGACCTGAACTCTACTCGTGCAGGTTCCAAGCGGAGAGACGGTGTGGCCACCAGCCGTTAGAAGCACGCAGCCATGCCAGGGCGTGATTACCTTCTTTAGTAGCCTGGTCGTTTTCCCGCTTGGTATCGAATAGTCAGCCCCGGTATCAACTAAATGACCTACTGTATAGCCGTCTATCAGCACCACTATAGCCAGAGAAAGCCGCACATATCGCTCAGTCGAATCTACATCCTTTACTGTTAGCGTTGATCGGAGGTCTTCGGCATGCCGACTGCCAGTGACCTCGCCTCCAAGGGTCGCTTGCGTTAGTTTTCCCGGCGAGGACTGGGGGATCGTGCGCCCGCATGGCGCTGTGGCGAAGATGAAAAGCGCCTCGGCGACGGTGAGTGCGGCTGCCATCCAGAAGGCGGTGGCATGCGCTGTTGAGCCAGGTAGTCCTCAATGTCCCGGGGTCGCTGGCCATACCGAGGAGGCGCTGAATATACTGGAAAGCCGCGCAGCCCAAGGCGGCGGTATGGACAGTGGCGGTACAAATGGTCCGCTTCACCGCAGTGGAAGCACAAAGGTCGGCGATCAGGAGTGTGCCAAACATCAGATTTTCGAAGCGAAGCACGTCTGTCGTCAACGTAGTGTGCTGGTTGTTCCGCAAGATGCACAGGGCTGGTGTAAACGAGGGGTGGAGGCGTGCGTGTGTTCTCGTAGTACCGTAGAGGCTGCGCCGACTGAAGTGAAACCGTAGGAGGTGCTAGAACAAACAGCGGGGAAGAGGAAGCTGGGCGCTTCAAGGCTTCCGCATATGTCGCACCGTGGTAGTCAGCCGGGGTGGGTGTGGTGTTATCCAGACTCACAGGGTCACGAAGGGCATGATGCAGCTCGTCCTTGACGATGCTTGCAATGGAACTCACCGTAGGTAGTGGTGGTGTGGCAGCTTTTTGCAGCTCCTCGCGTACTATAGAGCGGATAAGGTCGCGCAGACACTCGGTGTTGCTCCCAAAAGCCGTGAGAACTTGAGCAGTGGACGTGTTCACTTGCCACTCATACAGGGTGGATCGATGCTGAAGCGTCTTTTTCATTGCGACGGCTTCGGACAAAACTCGGCGACCGTGTTCGGAGGGCTCCGTACAAGGCCAGCGAAAAGCTGCTCTTTAACTCCCCGCATCAGGTGATGCACCTTCTTCTCTTCTGTCATACTCGGGTCAGCCCGTCGGAACAGGCGCGTCATATCTTCCACATAGGTCATGACAGTTTCATTGGGCATCTGGATGTGGGCCTGGATCGCTCGCTCCGCTCGTTCGTGGCGATCAGCTTTTCTGTAAGTATCCAACAGCCGGCGGCGGCATTCGGGCCACGATGTCATCTGTTCCTCGTGATTCATGTACCAGGTACGTGCTCCATTTTCCAAATAGAAATACAGACGCCGTAGTTTGGCCGCATCGTTCCAGTCGTTCAAAGCAGCCACGCGTTCGAAGTCGACGAAACAGTTTTCGACGTCTTCGAGCTCGGTGCCATGAAACGGTGTCGGAACCTGTGGACTTTCGAGGGTGTACCGAGTCACCGGGGGGTTTTCCGTACCTGATAAGTTGTTTGAACGGACGTGGTCAACATACTGGGGTGAACGGCGATATGCCGAAATAGTGGCCAAGTACATTGTTGTGATCCTCCGAGCCTCAATAAGTTCAGCAACTTTACCCATCGATTGGAAATCGGCACGTGTTCTGCCCTTTCTGAAAAAAAGGGACCCAGAGTGCATACCAAACTACCGTCCAATTTCTATGACTTCCGCATGTTGCAAAATGCTAGAACATATATTTGCCACTCGTATAAACAGCTTCTTAGATGATAACCACATTTTATCTCCCTTTCAGCATGGATTTAGAAAACGGTTTTCCACAGTCACCCAGTTGGTCTCAGTTATTCATCACATTGCTTCTATTTTAGACAAAGCTGGTCAGGTTGATGTACTGTTTTTAGATTTCAGTAAAGCCTTCGACCGTGTTCCCCATAACAAGATCATCGAGAAATTGCAGACTATAGGGCTTCCAAACTACCTAGTATCCTGGGTGTCTGCTTACCTGAACGGCCGGAAACAGTATGTCGACGTCTGTGGACAGACATCACCTCATCTCCCAGTAGATTCCGGCGTACCGCAGGGTAGTGTTCTAGGTCCGCTGCTGTTTATAATTTATTGCAATTATATTGGTAATGCTATTACTGATCCGGTTAAAATAAGACTTTTTGCAGACGACTGCATTATTTTCACAGATGTACACTCGCCAGATGACCAGGTCGCTCTCGACACTGCCCTTAACAATATTCGTTCGTGGTGTAACAAAAGGGGCATGGTGCTCAATTTCGATAAATCTGTTTGCCTTCGAATTTCTAACAAGAAAAATCCCCTTCAGTTTTTCTATTCCTCCAAAAGCCAACCCTTAAAAGAAGTCAATCAATACAATTACCTAGGTATAACGATAACGAATAAGTTGTCCTGGAATGCACACATTGCGGATGTTTCGTCATCGGCTTTCCGGAAACTGTGTCTTTTAAGGCACAAACTCAGAGACGCCCCGTCGCAAGTGAAACTATTAGCTTATAACACTTTAATACGTTCAAAGCTTGAATACGGTTGTATTGTATGGGATCAGCATACTGAGTCTAACATATATTTTCTAGATTCAAAGACGAGCAGTGCGTTTTATTTACTCGAAGTATGATCGTGGTACATCAGTTACTGAACTAATGCGAGATAACGAATTCCAGATGCATTAATCGCGGCGCCAGCTTCTCCATCTAAAATTCTTTGACTCACAAATTAACAATAAACTTGGGCTAGACCCATCCCATTACGTTACCACAGTTTCGACTAGGCAAACTCGTCATTCTCATGTCCGATCTTTAACTCCGTATTTTGCGCAGACAGATTTAAGTTT
This sequence comes from Rhipicephalus annulatus, assembly GCA_013436015.1. NCBI lineage: Eukaryota > Metazoa > Arthropoda > Arachnida > Ixodida > Ixodidae > Rhipicephalus > Rhipicephalus annulatus. The sequence goes on from WOVY01010453.1 coordinate 79,116, forward strand.
TCCTTTTTTTCCGAGAACTGTAACAGAATGGAATAGCTTGCCTTTTGATTTCCTCCAAACCTTCGATGTTGATGAACCCAATGTTTAATTCTGTGAATCTTGACCCCCCCTCTCAATATGGCTTGATTTTTTTTGTTTTGATGTTTCTCTTTTACTCGCTCTTCTGTTACACAGATGCATTTTAGTCAAGCTGTGTTACTCATGTACTGATCGCGTGCTTTTTTTGTTCGATGTTTCTCTTCTACTCGCTCTCCTCTTACACAGATGTATTTTAGTGAAACTATGTCACTCATGTACTAATCTTGTGGTTGTGTTTGTGCCCCTCCTGCTTGAGGCCTTTTTGACCTGCAGTATTCCACAAATAAATAAACAAATAACTGTAGGGTCAGCTTCAGGTGGCAATCCCCTGATCCTGCGGCTTGTCCGATGAACGGGAGTGTTGACTCGCACTGGGCTTGCGGTGCCGCTTCCAGGAGGGGCTTGAAACATCCGTGAGGGGCCACCCCGCACCTCCACCAATTGTCACGTCGCTCCAGGGGTTGTCGGCAGGGTTTATTGACGTCTGAGCAACAGGGCTCTTACCAAGCGCGTCGGTTGGGCTTGTTTGCCAAAGCAGGGGGGCCCACGCGCACTTCTTTCTTCTCTGTGGTGTGAGCCTTCACCTTGGCATACGACCCGTTACTAGAAGTAGGTGGCAATATAGTCAGGTTTATATGACACGCTTGCCATGAGTATCATGTTTGAACGTGTCATCTACCTTTGTCTTCTATTCAGGTCACGTGACACGAAATTTCGTGTACGTAGAACTAGTGAAGCGGCCGCAAGCACTTTATGGGTGTAGGATTTAGGCATGTTTTACATCACACACATATCATGATTATCATGTCTTGCCGTGTCATTTACCTTCGTCGTCTATTCACGTCATGTCATAGGAAATTCGGTAAAGGTGGAGCTAGCGAAACTGCCGCAAGCACGCAAGGAGCATAGCATGTAGTCATGTTTTACGTGACACGCATGCCATGATTATCATGTTTGGACATGCATTTATCTTCGTCGTTCATTCTCATCACGTAATACGAAATTTGGTATATATGAAGCCAACAAACGGCCGCCAGCGAATCATGAGCTTAACATTAGTTCTGTTACCTGACACGCATCTCATAATTATCTTTTTGAATCGTTCATATATCTTCGACATTTGCTCAGGTCTAGTTATACCAAATGTGGTATATGTAAGGCAAGCAAAATGGGCGAGAGCACATCATGAGTGTGGCATGTAGTCATGTTCTTACATGACAAGTATCTCATGATTATAATCTTTGCTCCCGTCTATTAGCTTCGTCGCCCATTCACGTGACGTAATACCGAATTTCGCATATGTGAAGCTAACCAAACTGCTGCGAACACATCATGACCGTGGCATGTAGTCATGTTGTTACATGACACGCATGTGATGATTATCTTGTTTGGACGTGTTATCTACCTCTGTCATTCATTCACGTCCCGTAATACCTGATTTCTTATATGTGAAGCGAGCGAGACAGCCACAAGTGAATCGTGAGCATGGCATGCAGTCATGTTGTTTCATGACGCGCATGTCATTATCATTATGTTTGCACCAGTCATTTACCTTCGACATATATTCACATCTCGTGATGCAAATGTGGTATATGCGGAGCTTGCGCAACTGCCGCGAGCACACTGTAAAGGTGGTGTGTAGTCATGACCTCCATGTCATAATTTTCATAATAATGCATGTCATGATTTTGATCTTATGACTAGTAACTTATGCTCGTCATAAAGTCATGTTGTGCCACAAAAAGTTTGGCATAGATCTCGTCATCGGAACGGCCAGGAGAGCTAAAAGACCAAGGCGGCCAGATAGATTGATAGATAGATAGATAGATAGATAAAAAGATAGATACGCTGGAATTCGCTAGAGTTTTCTAAGATATGCTTAGAAATCCAAGAAGTTGACTATATCTGGCTTGTTTACAGACGTTGTTCACATTCTCGCGCATGGGGTCATTAGCGCACCTCGCCGATTGACCAACATTGTAGCGTCCGCAAGATGGGTGGTATCGTGCTTACCGTCAAGTTATCACCATGGACAGGCGGGCGTATACGCGCTGAGCTGCTGAACAGGATGCCCACACGTGTTAATCATGATAACTGGTAGGTGTGTGCTATACCATCGCGAAGGTTTGCCACTGTTCGCGTTTTACTTGACGCTAACAGCACTTTATACATGCCACTAACACAGCATGTACCATTGATTGATTCATATGCGTGGTCTAACGTCCCAAACTCACTATGAGAGCATGAGAGACGCCGTAGAGAAGGGCTCGAAAAATTTCCACCACCTGGTGTTCTTTGACGTGCGTCCAAATCTGAGAACACTGGCTTACGGCATTTCCGCCTCTTTCGAAAATGCAGCCGCCACCACTGGGATTCGATTTGGTGACTTGTGATTCAGCAGGCGTGTACCGTAGCCACTAGACAACAGCGGTGGTGCACAACATCCCATTTTTCTGGCGACGTATCTTGCTACACAGTTTCGTCTTCAACAGGCGATTTACTTTCTGACAGTCTCCCAAACCTATCTTTAGCAAAAACCAAGAGTCTAATGGGTTCCTTGCTAACCTTTTCCTTAATGGGCCTTTCACCAGACCCTGAAAATAAAAAGAAAACGAAAAATTGGACAGATGCTACCTACCTGGGAATCGACGTTATGCGAAGCATGTGAAGGGATGGGGACTGTGTTTTAATTTTTTCAGTGAGCGACACGTCCTGAAATGACGCCAAATAAATGTTCAAATGTTGCAGAAACAGACATGTTGAGGAATTGCAGATGTTTAGATAACGAGTTCATTGCACTTGCGCAACAATGTCAACTGGAACATCCGTATGACCACACCAGAAGCTGATATTAGCTGTTGATACTCGCGAAGGTGCTGGCCCTGGACACTGCTACATAAATTAATTCCAGCGCATTGTACCTAACCACAGTTGACGTAGCCCGACGTGACGACTGTATCAAAGGAGTACACATGCAATGTTTATAAAATTTGGTAGGCAGCAGTTCAACCACTATTAACGTTTTACAAAGCTTAGCACGTATTTGAGAGGTAGTTCCGAGAGCTGGCGTAGCTCTGGGTTACAATGCTTGTCTGACACGCAGAATGCTTGGGTTTGATTACTGCTGGATCCTGAAATAAATATTTGCATTTTTCAGGGGGTCAACACTGCCTATATCAGGTTTTTGTTAACACTGACATTTATTTTATGCCTTCGTTCTGTCGAAGCTATACCGATGTCTGGTGTTGCTGAATGCTCATGCGTTAAAATTGCTTATGCGTGTTCTCGTCGTTCCTGGGCCGAGACTAAGTGTCAATCACTTGTGGTGCATACCCGCTCACCAGGGGCACATACCCTACCGTGTCACTCTCTGACGGAAAGTGTTAGACGACGTGCGCGACGAGATTGCGACTTTACTCATGTCTAAACCTGCGCGTGTTATTCGTCGAACCATCTCAGCTTGCGACGCTACTTTTGGTTCACGCCAAGCTAAGAGGTGACCACGAGAGCACCGAAACGTAAGAATATAGATAGATAGATAGATAGATAGATAGATAGATAGATAGAGAGATAGATAGATAGATACATAGATAGATAGATAGATGGATAGATAGATAGATAGATAGATAGATACAATCAATGTCGCCGGAGTTCGCTAAGAAATGCTTCGCATTTAAAACAAAACAAACGACCGCAACATTTGCCCCTGGCGTTTCTCCGCTTTCTTGCGTGCACTTCATAATGCAGACAGTGATTTGCGTGACGTTCATCGTGTACAAGCTCTCAATCGGTCTATATACACGAAGTATTAGACATCGCTCGTCACCTAGTATGCTTTGCCGTACAGCCACCCCATCTGCTATTTCTAGGCTCACGTGACTATCATGCGCGATCAGGTGTTATTACTTCCTTTTTCATGTTTTACGTTAGCGCAAGCAGCAATAAAGGCGTCTAGCCGAGAAGTGCGAAATCTTTATCGGTTCGAGCGCTTAGTGCTGACATTGCTGACTTGTTTGAGAAATAAGTAGGGAAAATGGCAGCAACAACAATCTACCTCCAACAAAAGGCAGCAACTCTGCATACTTTCTATATAATATATGTTATGAGTGAGTTTCAGTGCAGCTCACAACAGACTATAGAAGCGCAGGGGGACACAAAAGATAAAAAGCGTCCTTGCCGTTTTGAATTTTAAGAAGCAAACAAACAATGGTATGGCAGACACATCAGTATTCAAAATTTTGTGTTCCTGCATTCGATGTTTTATGACCGTTTCAATTCCCGTGGCGACATACAAAAGTAAGAAAGTAATCTTGGTAAAGGTGTACTGACATAAAAAATTCGGCCTCGTGTTTTCCTGCTGCAATGCATTGCTGTAGGGCTGTTTGTTATGACACAACACAATGTTTGCTGCAGCACGCGAGAGATAATTAATTACAGGCTCCTCATTATCGATCAGTTTTTGTTTCGGTTTGAGAGAGTTCCAAACACTGGATGCAAATGTCACCACTTAGCGGGTGCAACTCCTGACCACGTCAGCACAAAAAACTGTGACGCACTTCCGCACGATTAGCATCAAGAATTACTTTGGAAATTGAAACGGCACTAGAATTGCGCCAAACCTGAAACTTTCAAAGCGTGCGCCATGGCCACGCGCTCGCAACCAGCCGCCGGGAAATATAGACTTCAGGAACTAGTGCGGCAAAAGACAAATGGTGGCTATGACGTCATCATAACTTGTTTTGTTGACCAAAGCGTGGTGACGTGAGGGAAGTAGGAAGTCTCGTCGGGGTCACTTCTGAGGGTGTCTATAGCGCTGTGGAGTCGGTCGCTCACGCGAACATTAAATTGAGTTAAAATACCTTCCAAGCTATATTCGCTGTTGATATCTTGTAGATGATATACGAATGTTCACAAGAATTGACCCCGCAGGCTATCTGGGCTACGATATTTTCTGTCAGTACCACTTTAACATCATACAGTTGCAGCGCCAATATGTTCAATAAAAAATTGTAAATAGCATACTGTGGAAATTGCAGAAACCGGCGGGAGTATCTTCTGGCAACGCGGGTTTTCTTGCATTAACGGAAAGGTTATTCTTGTATTCCAACAGGCGTGTGCAGACCGGGGATTGAACAGCACGTTCTACCATGACACCACTTACGATGCCTCTGTCGCGTACAAGGGCGCTGAGAACTGGCTCTATACGTACGAGAGCCCATTTTCGCTTCGTTCTAAGGTGAGAACCTGTATGCCTAATGTCGAAGATTGGTGCTTCTCAGCACGATTTCTGTAGGATTACGAAAAGCGTTTTTTTTTGATCACCATTTTGTTCTTGCAATTTTAACGCGCGTCACCTCCTTCGAATGTAGCCTGGCACGCTTCTCCTGCACTCCCTCCCAAGGCACAAATGCAAGTAGTTGCTCCTAAAAAATTACACCGACTCCCGGTAAAGGGAACTGTGTGTAGATGAGAAAAAGCGGGCGCTAACACTTACACTGGTGGTGGTGTGGACGCTGGCGCTCATCGCGGCGTTTACAGGAGAGAAATATGGGGAGGCACAAAGCACGCTGTGATGAACCGGTGTTTCTTACTTGAACATGCCAATCACTGCTATTGGGCAATGAGAGACAGAAGACGCCTATTGGACACAGAGACCCACAGTCCGCTTTTAGTTAACAGGTACAATGCAAATTTTCATTGTTCAACAATGCAGAGAGAAAAATCCTCCACCGGCACTGTGAGGGGAAGATTCAGTGCCTATATATACGGGCTAGCCAGTGAATGGTTGTGTCTGGGCCGAGTGAGCAGCCGGTGTTTCAATCAAGAAACTAGCTAGCAGACACTACCTGCGTCGGCGTTACGTGGCTCAAGAGGTGAGAGTGAAGCAAAAGATGGAAGGGTGCGCACAGTCGCCGTGGGGGTGCAGCCGTGCAAGTGCCAATGGGTAGCAATGTCCAGACAAAAGAAAAGGAGGCAGCGAGCGTAGACTAGCAGTCAGGTTCAGAGACAGAAGATCAGACGGCGAGAGGGTGCTTTTGCATGAAGGAGGATGTAATGCCGCGGGGAGGCATGCCTACAGGATAGAGAAGGGGGAGTGAGCGTAGACTAGCAGACGCTGTCGGCGTTGCGAAGTGAGAGAGTGGGGAGTGTTGAAAATGAGAAAGAGGGAGCGTGCAGCCGCGGCAAGGGCGGCATGCGGCAGACCAGATTGTGAGCTCCCCCTAAGATCCTTCAAATATAAAATATAAAAACTGAATAGGTAATAGAATAACGTTACTAAACAGGTACGCGAGGATCATCGGCAGCAAGTGAAGTCATTGTCTGTTATATAAAAACAGGTATTCAATGTTTATTATCAATAAAACGTCTCCGCACATCGAAATTGCAGGGTAATTCAATTCTGTTGTAATAGAAGCTGTAGTATTACTCTCATTTGAAATATACCCTAGAAACGCTTCTTTAACTAAAATATTTTTACAGGCTTTCTGATTTGTTTGTTTTTTGACGAGCCTTTGCCGCTTTCGGGGTACGGGACGGTAACTTTCACGGCGTTTTGCAGCAAAGTACAAGTTTGACTGCTAAGGATGAAAAAAAACAGCAAGGTTATACAAAAAAGGGCGAAACATACTTGCTTTTATGCTTTATTTGGTCGTGCCTATAATGTCCTACAGGCTGCTGGTGGCAGCTGTCGAAATACGTCATAACACCCTATGCACGCCGAAGGCCGCAGTGCTTGTTCATTTCTATCACCGCTACTCACTCGCCGAAGCCGTACGTCTTAAATGTCGGAAAGACTTTTCTTTTTTATAACACGCACTTTCCAGCGGTCGGTCTCCGGTGTTGAAGCGTTCGTCGTCACCAAAGGTAATGCTTTGCTTCTACTGCGCCAAACAATGTTATATTCGGATGGTGGCACACCACCGCATATGTTTTCTAGAGATGATAAGTACCGCAGACTCGGCATACGTGCTGTTAAGCTATCACGCCAAACCTGAGCACATTTTTAAATTGACTTCATTCGCTAGCTTGGAGCACTTCATCGCTTTAGTTAGCTATATTGCCTCAAAAAAAGTCAAGCACCACCATCTCGCATGTTTATATCATATTATACTCATATACAAGTACCGCCATAAAGTGGACATATTCGCCGTGGTGGTCTAGTCTACAGGTGACCGCCCTAGTAGGGATTTATACTGCTTCCTTCGGGTCGGCATCCGAGCATCTTAGCCACTGTTTCACAAAGGCGGACAATGCACTTCAGATCCTTCGTAACATAATATTATCTCACGGTCCAACATCCTCAACGAAAACCAAGATGCCGTTATATGTTGGATCATGTTGCTGACGTGAACTGCCTGACTGACATGTCCGTGGCCTGCTGTACTTGTGGAGAAACCTCACAGACGAGGGGACGAGAAATATTAGGAGCACAGCGCGGTGTCATGTATATTTTTTGTCACCTAATCTGCGTCGTTTCAACACACTGTTCCCGAACTGACCTCCCGGCCTATCTAAAAATGCTTTCGCTGCTGCTGGCCACGTGTCACAAAAGGCGGATAGCAGTAATTTTTTGGCGAGTTGAAATGGTCTCCTTCACCAGAGGGGTGTTCCACGCTTGTAGGGGGCCATGACATGGACGCATACTGTGCAGCCATGTGACGGTGAGCGTGCATCAAAAGATGGTGGCCGGCCGGCTGTCGAATTAGGTGCTCATCTCATCACGGATTCTTACTCGCATTGGCAAAGTGACAGGACGACAAACCGGAAAGCTCTCCAACTTGCTACTTTTTCATTCAATCACATATTGAGAATTCATTTTCGTATTTCCACATTATTTCAGATTTTGATTCTGCACCATCTTAACGACAAAGATTTATAATGGAGATCTGTCTGTCTGGATAAAAATTACACTGTGACGTTATTGACACGTAGCTTTCCATGAACGTGTATACGTCGCCAGTAAAGCGTCGAAGAGCAGTGGGCGTCAAGCAGCCTGAATTCTGGCAAACACACGCTCAGATCACGTGGCCTCCACAAGCACTATGGCTTGCTTTTTTCCTACTTCACCATCGTCTCGTATTTATTTTTTTGGAGAACAGAATACTGCAGGCCCAAATCAAAGCCCATGCAGGAGTGTAAAAAGCACGTGGATGAAAAAATCACAATCTGTAGTCAACGCACGAAATGTACACACAAAGCTAATACTCTCATACAAACAAGTGTACACATAATAAATCATATTCAACCGCATTTCCCCACAGTGGACCCCGGTGCTAGCGCAGCCACCCTCGTGACGTAAGGCGTAGGAATTTCAGAGGGTTCATAATATGGCTTGACACGACTTCCATGAACGTTTCTCTTAATGCGATGACGCTATAGTCTTCGAACAGTGTCAAGGACTGGTGGCGTACAGGCGTGAAAGTGGTAGGGCCCGTGGAATAGAACCAGTAATTTCGAATAAAAGGTTAAGAGTAAGCGATGGAACATGAAGGCAAACGAGGCCACCATTCTTGAAAATAGGCGGACGTCAGTCAGCGTCATCTCTTACCTTCAGGTGGTCTTCGTTCTCGTATGTCAGCAAACGGACGAGTTTTCTGCACGGCAACATGGAAACATCAGCTATTGCATTGCATTCCGGTGAGTGGGACTTGTAGGGAGGCATGGCATTCAGCGTGCTCGGTGGCTCGCTTCGGTACATAAAGAAAAAATGCGAATGACCTGTGGCCATGTGCGTAGTGGTATTGTACGCATACGTGACGAACGGAAGGAGTGTGTCTCAAGTGGTTGGCTCTGATGCGGTACATACAGCATACCAGCGAGAGCGCGAATAAATTTTTCAATGAGACCGTTCGTCTGCAGATGATATGCGGTCGTCATGCGATGAACGATGTTGCACTGGGCAAGTAAGAATTGAATAGCGTCCGAAAGGAAAACACGCCCGCTGTCACTGAAAAGTTCACGGGGAGCGCCATGGCGAAAGAGAATGTTGCCCAGGATGAAAACCGCAAATTCATTTGTAACTGCAGTGGGCAAGGCTGCGTCTCTACTTAACTCTTGAGGGGCTCAACGCCGACAATTATCCACGTATTTTCAGACAATGTCTGAGGAAGCGGTTCGTATAAGTCAATATCGACGCAGTCAAATGAACGCATAGGATTACCCAGATGCCGAAGTGTACCAGCTGGACGTTGAGGAGGCACTTTGCGCTGCTTACCTTTAGTACAAGCACGTAATGTACGGTCCACTGTCAACGGGAATACGTGAACGATGACTCACGTGGCGCAAGGCGGTGGTGAAATTTGTAAACGTGGCGCATGCACACAAAACTCAAAGGCGGCGCTTGTTGGGTTTCGTGTGCTAGTTCTGCCTCTGCGCTTGCCGAGCGCTTTCGTTTTTTCGCGAAGCGATTCATGTAACCGCTGGTCTGCCGTTGCCCGGTCAAATAGTCAGCAGACACAAAGAAGGTTTAGCTTGTTTTTTGCTGTGGTATCTCACCAGATCGGAAAAGATGCGATTCACACCGACCGTGGTGGAATTGCGATTAAAAGCGTTATACAATGAAAAGCCATGTGATTGTATGAGAAGCGTGTTAAGAAACACTTATAATAATACACGTTAGCTTTTAACACCGCAGAATAGTGGTATCATTATGAGCGACGCGGTGAAAGACTCCAGAAATTTTAGCCACCTGCGGTTTAAATAAAAGTACGTGAGCCTCGAATATTTCCGCCTCCATCGATTATGCGGCTGCCGTGGCCGTTTCTTGATCCCGTGACTTGTAGATGGGCAGTCGAGCACTATAACCCTTGTACCAACATGGCAAGGTAATAAAACACTTTAACATGAAATCTTTTCGAAGGATCAATACGGTGTTATTACTAATGATGTTCTACCTCTGGCTTGATACATCCAGGCAAATATTCGGGTTCATGTTTTAAACTGAGTGGGTTCTTTATTATGGAAGCAACATGGAATGAAGCTTTACATTTGAAATTGCGATAACGTGATCTTTTATGAAAAGTAGTGAGCTCCCCTATATGTGCCGGCATGAAAAATGAAGCGAATAAAACTATAGATTAGAAGAGTACAAACACAACAGATAAAATCAATCTGTCGTATTTTTGTGACAGATGATGAACCAGGCCAAATCTATGGCCCCTTACTGTTAGAAGAATGAAAAGCTGCATTCAGTATCGAATGATGTCACCTCTAGGCTCCAGCGAACAGTACAGGACGGTAGTTATTGCGCGAGAACATAACTATCGTCAAGTCATACCAACTAGCCCAAACTACCCCACTTCTAAGTCCAGTACAGCCTTCATCATTGCAGGCGGAAACCTGTACAGACCTTCCATGAATGATGAATCGCGCTCAAGCCACTCCCACACTTCGTTTACGGAAGCCCAGATGTCATTCACACATTCGACGCGGAGAGCTTGACGAGAACGAGCTGATTTCATTCTGCCGCACACATTTTCAATTGTACAAGCCAGGAGGCGGAGGGGGGGGGGGAGGGGCACAACAGCACCGTGTCGGTGTCTTCGTCGAAATGTGCAATAATCAGCATTTTCTCCAGGCTTCAATTTAGTTCTTCACAATGCTTTCTCCTGCGGCGCTTGCAACTTGAACTCGACGTAGATCTTTGTAAGGTTAGTAAGTGGCTCAGCCATGCGGGCAAAAAATTTCACGAAACGCCTGTAATAGTTGCACAAGCTGAGAAATTCGCGCACGGCCTATTTGTTCGGCGAGTTATGGGAATTTAGCGATGGCTGTTGTCTTCTCCAGGTCAAAGCGTACTCCATGCGTAGTTATCACGTGTCCGAAGAATGAGGATTTCACTTATAAAAACCGACACTTTTTTGGCTTGAGTGTGGATCTGGAGGTCTTGATTGCCTAAAGTACAGCTTTTGGGTATCTGGGATGCTTTTAGAAGTGTGATGAAAACACGACGACATCGACCAAGTACACGAAGCAAGTCTGCCACTTCAATCTAGACAACACACTGTCCCTAACACGCTTGAGCGTCGCAGGTGCCAAGCAAGGACCAAAGTGGCATGACCTTGAAATCGAAGAGGCCATCTGGTGTAATGGAGGCAGTCTTTTCTTGGTCTCGCACGTCTACTTTGATTTGTAAGTTGCCTCTCTTGAGGTCCATCGAGGAAAAGTATTTCGCGTTATGGAGTCGGTCAAGGGCATTGCCTATTCGGGGAAGAGAGTATACGTCCTGCTTCATGATCTTGTTGAGGCATCGATAGTCAACGCAGAAGTGTACTGTTCCATCCTTTTTCTTCACTAACACCAACAGTAATTCCCATGAACTTCTTGAAGGCCGGGATATGTCGTCCCATAAGCATTTCGCCCACTTGTTTCTTTACAGGCTCACGTTCTAGCGTTAGATCTATTTACGGGCTCTGAAGGGGTGGCCGGGCATTTTCTTCTGTTACGACTCGATGTTTTGCGACAGGGACTGTTAAATTCATGACGACGACGAAAAGCTGTTCTTGTAATTCTGGAGCAGGTTTCTGAGCTGGTATTTAGGCGTCCGAAGGCTCTAATTAATGTCGAAAGCCGGTTGAAGAGCTCACTCGTCGTATTAGTTTTGGCAGAAATGTGATCCTGAAAGCGTTGCTGGCTTTCAGTATCTCTCCGATGTGCGCAATCGTCGTGCCTTTGCTCACGTGCTTGTACTGGCTGCTGAAGTTCGAGAGCATCACTCTTGCGTTTTTTCTTTGCAGCTTGGCTATATCTCTGGCAACGCAAATTTCGTGGCTGATCAAGCGCTGGTCACCTTCAACGACGCCTTGCATATCTGTTCATTCTTGAGTGCCGACAAAAATGCTGATGCTGGAGCGAGAACAGACGACTTGGTCTTCCAGCACATTTAAGACGTGCCTTCCTGAGGGCGTGTGCTTTTTTGGTAGACTTTGTTCTCAGGCTGATAACACCACGATAGAGGTATAAGAAGTCCATGCCAAGGATTACATCTTTCGAGCAATGATGTAGTAGGACAAACTTTACGGGATAAATCTGGCTGCTAATTTTGACTCTGGCTATGCAGATGCCTGGCGGCGCAACTCGGTGACCTCCAGCTCTATGGATTTTGAGGCCTTCCCAGGGGGTCGTAACTTTTTTCAACTTCGCGGCGAACGTCCCATTTATGACGGAATAGTTGGCACCGGTGTCGAGGATAGATGTGACGCTTTGGCTGTCGATGAGAACGTCGATGTCGTTAGATCATTGCGTCCCCTAACGAAAATCTTATATATGGTCTTAAATAAAAATCCCTATATATGGCTACATCAGAAATTGGGCATATCAGACTTTATATGGAATCCCCATATATGGGCCTGATATAACCTGATATGCTCAATTTCTGATATGGTCATATCAGGGCCTTATACAAATTGTTATTCTTAAAACCTTGTATTCCTATGTATGAGTGTTGCTGTATATGACAATATATAACCATAATCTATATATGGATATTTATAGAAGCATCAATATAAGGTTAAACATGGCCTTATATGAATACCTTTATATATAGCTATTCAGATGATTCATCTATACGATTTCAGCTTGTGTCGCCAGCATAAGTATTTGCCCCAAAAATCATCCTTCAGCTAGAAATATAGCTGTTTGTTGAAAAGTCTGCATGGAGTCACCATCATCTCCAAATAAAAGGCAGTACATATTCCTCAACATTCTTGTTCAAGTTATCATCATTACATGTCGAGTTGTTCACAAGAATTAATTGCTAAAAATGTAACTTGGCAACATATTAAAAGCTTGTGCAGGGCACATGTCACTGTTAGTCTACTTTCTGTGAAGCTAAACATTCTTCGTGCTTAAACTTATTGCTTAATTATCGAGACTTTATTTATTTATTTATTTACCCTCACCACCAATTGGCATTATAGTGCGGCAGCGTTTACAAAAAGTAGAATACAAAAAAGATAAATATACAGCCAAACAAATATTCAAAGTCGCCTCAATCACACTCTGCAACACAAATACATATAAAAAATGTAACACACCCAAGAAAGATGCAACACACTAATAATAACATGAAATGAAACAAATAGTTTCAGATAGTAGAGGCCCTGCTAAAATGCCGTTGCTTCCATTCTATGATTCTTTTGGTAAAAAATTATTTTCAAATACGTCAGTCTTGCACGCGATTGTTCTTATCCTGAACATATATGGTGAACGCGGCCTGAGACATAGTATGGTGCAAGTAAATATATCGCTTTATTGATTCCTACTTGACAATAATAAATAGCATAACCGAGCCTAATTTGAGTTTCGTAAAGAGATTTCCCACAGTGTTTGTTTTAAAAAACATTCTGGCGTGCCAATGGAGCGTCTACAGTGAGGTAAAACAAAATATTGACTTGCTGTTGACCGTATGAACTGCGTGTGCATTGAATAACTTAAATAGGTTGATAATCAACCTTTAAGCAGTTCTTCAAAGGCGATTGGTATGCGAGCTTGTCTTGTACAAGTATTGTGACTAAGAATGGAACAAACCGTGACTGATAAAACTGGTGTCCACAGGTCTCTGTGCACGGGGGTACGAAAGCGTTTAGTGATATTTGTCGCCAACGAGACAGACACAGAAAACGTCTTTTGTAAACGTAACCCACCTTCCGTTCTGCCAATATTGCATCATTAACTCAACAGTGGTAAAGAGCTCGTTCCGCAGAAATTCCGGCTTGGGCGTCAGTGGCTCTCAGTGCAAAATTGTCTAGTCCATGACCGAAATTGAGAGAATGCATAACAACCAAATTTAAATTTTTGGGTTTGAGTGATGATCGAAATCATGCAAGCCATTTGCATGGCAAGCAAGTGCTCTACCTCACGGCTATGCGTCGGCTTGGAATTAAAGCATGAATAAGTTCTTCTGGTTGAAATGCAAGAAGAGTAACTGTCATGCTTAACAAATACAGGCATCGTGTATACATATTTCACAGCACAACTTTTAATATCGCCGCAATATTGCTTGATACAAACTTGCATTGCCATCGTGCATCACAACACGGTATTACCTAGGTGACTTCGTGGTCTAAATACAGCCAACAGTTACAAAAAGTACACACACTAATGCGCGTATTCCCTCACGACTGTGTTGGGGGTGCATAAAGATCTAAAACATTTTACACAGATAATATTGAGAAGCACAGTGTGCTGGGCGAGTTGCGCCCAGCATAACTGATTAACTGAGTTGCGCGAAAAAATTTGAAGTACAAAAGGAAAACACCTGGACACAGCGCAAACTAATAACTGAAACTTTATTAGAGCAAACATATATATATATATATATATATATATATATATATATATATATATATATATATATATATATATGGTTACGTGGTTAGCAGAACACGTGACGTGGCAAAAATGATTAGATGAGCAGATATCTAATCATTTTCTTTCTTCTTGTGGACATCGTGTGGTGTGCAGAGTACTGGGCTGTCATGCCGGAAGTATTATTTAGGATTCATTATCATAATTGTGGATCACAAAACTTCTTTAAAAGGACAACCAGTATCTAACCAATATCACAATGTAGAGAGTGTGGCTGCGCGCCCTTGTTTGATGATACGGCAGATAAAGCTAGATTTAGGGACATGGCAGTGCGGGAAATCGAAGAGGCGGATTTCATAAACAAAGCTGGTGATTCATGTGTCGCGTAACTCTCGGTTAGGTTGCTTCCTACTGAGGTAGCTTTTCTTGAAGCGCATCATTTATGCAATCTGTCTGCTCACCTAATCATTTTCTCTCACCGCACGTGTTCTCGAAACCACATATGTATATCTGTTTTCTTCAACAAAGTTTCAGTTGTCAGTGTGCGCTGTGTCCATGTGTCTTCCTTTTGTATTTCAATTTTTTCGCGCAAATCAGTAAGAACATAATATTGCTCGTGCTTTTAACTATGCTACCTCATGTTTACACAAAATAGAGCCATGTGTGAAACCTTCATTGAAACAAGACACTTTCATCTTTCTCAATTACTGAGTACTAATCCACAATAAATTGTTCAAGTAGAATCATACAATAAAAAGTGCACACAGAGTGGTAGAGTTATGCACAAGAATCAGGATATTGCTACCACGTTCAACTCTTAAAAACGGAGAATAATGGTTTCCATCTTTTTCACACAGTAGCAAGCCCTAATGCATCAGACCAGTTTATTTGTCGGCTTGCGTAAAACTTTCTACAGTGCTCACGGATTAAAACTTGACATCACATTATTTTGTGTAACTATGCATGCGAGTATGTAAAGGTACTCAAAATAACCACGCGATGTTGCGACATATGTAACGATAATGTTGCCTGTTATGTACGCATTCCAGTCAAATTCACACTGATATCAACCAAATCGTAGATGGTGGAAACAAAATTATGGGCTATTCCTAAGTTTTTCCGTTTCAATCCGTGGGAATTTCACCCTGTTTTGAAGAACCAAAGTAGCAAAAAGTCTGAATACATGGAATTATAAAAACAAGAAGAATGTAGACGAAGACAAATTCAAACCCAAGACAAATACAAACGCGGGCTCATAAATCTCATGACTACCTTAGAGTTGGAAATAAGCAACTGCTTTTATTTGTAATTGCGCATATTGTAATTTACTTTGGTAATTTCTAAAGCGTTAGAATGAAATAAATACAAGAGAAGTATATTTGCATAAATATATTTATAAAAAGTACAATAGCATGAAACCCATATTTACCTGGTATAGAGTTGTCGTGTAAATAGAGCAGTGTCTGGAAAAAACAAAAAAAGTGTTGTCATATCACCTTAAGAAAACAGCCTAATCACGTAACCACGTTGAATATGAAGTTATTTACTCAGGAAGCGTGCAAAGCTTTATATTTTCTGAGTTATCATAATATTTGCGAACAACGTGCGAAGGTAATGAAAATGATGAACTTTCCTTAGCATTTAATGGAGTCTTGTCTTTCAAGCAGCCTGTTAATGCTGTAACCAATTCACACCTTAAAGCCACCACGTCCATTCATACTGCTTTTGGGACATGATGTGAAGGAATGCTTGCCCGCAAGCATGGGTGTCCCTTTTTTGCACGAAAACTTTACGATCATTAATTCAGCGGCGTACACTCGCACACGCTCACAATACACTTCCTTGTTTATCCACGATTTCGCCACGTACAGCGAAGTAGATCCCTGAGAGCTGCGTGATTATCTTTTGTAAATTGGAGCAGCAGTTGAACACAAAATAAAAGCAAGAGGAATGAAAAGTGACAAATTCGATCAGCACTGCACCCATGACTCCGGCAAGCTAAAAAAAAACAATGGCGCAGATGGATACCGTGCAGGCTTGACAATGTAACCTACATTACCCCTTGAGATCAACGATTTAAAGGCTTTTCACTGAAAATAATTTTTCGTGGGCTTATTGGCGAACGACGTTTCATTTGTTAACAATTATTAACGCAATAAATTTGCCATACGACTGAATGTCTGCACAAAATATTTTCTTCGTCATTACTTGAAATGGGCCGTGACGAGTGTACGACGCTGCGAGTGTACGACGCTTTCTTTCCTGCTGTTTAAACCGAGTGCTGTTGGCCACGGCTGTGCTAGACGGCGTCTACGGGCGCTTCCTATAACAACATTCTCTTAATTCGCCTCCATCTCCGACTGGCGTCCTTCTTTGTATTCTTTACTGTGCGCACCCCATGCAAACTTGCCAACAGCTGCATTGTGGTGAGGCGAGTTTTTTGGGACAATGGACCTCAACTCCCCCCCTGGGCGCTGAAAGCTGCTGGTGCATGACCTTTGAGACATCCATTCTGTGAAGCTGAAATCACTACTTCGTGTACGCTGGCTACCAGGACGAGGTCCAGACAAATTTTCACATTATTCAGAAGCATTTATAGTAATGATAATGTTATATTATAACAATATCCAATCAACCAGTCATGAATGAATAATTTTTCAACGCATCCGGGAACAACCTTAGGGTTATTCTTGCTGGCGCGAGCAAAAATAAAACAAAAATTACAAAAATACTAAACAGACTGTTCACAAAAAAGCAAATAATTAAAAAGCGCAAAAATGAGCAGTCGGAAAGAAATCAAAAGGCTGATTGGCGGAACTTGGGAGATGCCTTTGCCATGCGGTAGGCGAAGTTAGGCGGCTTTTGATGATAAAAGGTGTTTTTGCACAGCCTCCACAAAATGCGAGTGTGGTATATTGACAACAAAGAAAAAAAGGGAAAAAATTGGCAGATTTGACGAAAAGTGAGAATCGATGATATGCGAAGCACAAATGAAGAAGGGTGATATGTCACTTTGAAATCAGCACAACGTTTCGAGGCAGAGATAAATTATGCCTTACATGACCCCATGGGATGATTACCATGTTTAACGTTTTGTTTACCTTTATTGGAGATTCATGTCACTTGATAGCGTCCCCGGCTGCTGCTTTCACGGCCCAAGAAGCCATGTGACTGACTCATGGTGGCGAAACTTTATTTTTTCTGTGGGTTCTAACCATGTGCATTTTTTCGACGTCAATTCGTGGACGTAAATGCGTCATTGAACTATTGGTGTGCCCCGGCGTAGAATACTTTCGCCTTAAAAAAGTTTCCACAGATCCATCACTGTTAACGCCAGCAATAAACTGTGCTGTTTATTCCGACAATGACTCAGAACTGCTTTCGTTCTCCTTTGCAGATATGCAAAACAAAGCGAACAGCGTTGGAGGTCAACTACACCTTGGCTGCCACAAACATCCAGTTAGAAGACTTTCTAAACTACTGCGGCCATGGAGCATACGGCCGGCTCATCATGCTCCGGACTGTCGCTGTTTTTCTCGCGCGAAGTTACACAATGGCCGACAAAGAGAGCACGTGCTTGACGCTTCTATCACGACAATTTACTGATAAAAAATAATTACCACAGAACAAGGCCCTGTACTTTGTTGACATAGAATAGGTGATATACAGTAGAGCTTTTTTATTCTGTCGTCAATTATTATTTGGGTTGGCGTTGAAGCAGGCACAATTGCTAACGTGCAGTGCATATACCTCTCACCTATTCGCGTAAGGCTGGCTCCCGCAAAAGTATCTGCGAGTGATACCGGCTTGAATAAGTAGTTTCTATAGCTTTTCTCAAGTCTTGCTTAGTCACGGAAGTTGCTGCAACGTTTTGCGTAGTATTGCTTGATTTTGCTACGTATTGCTAGGCTTTTCTAAGAATGAAAAAAATGACAACTTAAGGTGGTACGGTGTATCTCAGTTGAAACGTAGTATTTTATAAACTGCTGCGAAACTTCAGATATAGTTTTCTATATTTACGAGTAACCCAACTAGATGTTACGTGATGTCGTTTTTAGTGTTTATGTTGCCTATCCTTTTTATGGCCAACTCTGACATTTTTAGTGGGCTAAATTATTTATTTAACGTTTTCTCTACAACCACCGGAAGGAATGCAATGATAGTAAACTGTGTTATTTTAGATGCACGTATCTTATACTTGAAAGAAAAAACGACATATCCTTAAAGAAGTTACTGTCAAAAAAGTTAAATGACTGCATTCACCAAGCGACAAAGAGTGCACATTGCGATGTAATTTTTTACAGCGTCACTTTTGAGAATACAGTCAGTTTTCAATTGCGGTCAAAGCGCAATTTGAGGAAAACGAAGCTTTATATGCCCTTAAAATTGTGGCACAGTTCGGGCTAGATAGTATGTCTTGACGATAGTTATAGCGCGAGAACCGAACGACGAATCTCCTCTCCGTCTTCGTCTTCTTCTTTATGTGCCCGTACACCTTACGCTCGATGGCACGCAGCGCACTCGGGCACTAGAGTTACTGTATATGCTATCTTTAGGTAGCAGAGTTTTTGAGGCGCCACTCGCTCTGCCTGCAGGAGTTAAGCGTCCCTATTCGCCGAGCACCATCACGTGGTCATAGGTGGTTCATTTGCACTGCGGATAAGCCAACACTACGCAGACGACGCTGATTCTTCACAGAATCCGGGCAGATCAAGCGTGGTTGACATCAGCTGCTGTTGTTACTGTTGCCATGGTGCCTGTTGATCGCGAGAACTGTGGTAACAAGTGCCTTTTGTGGTGAAATGTACTACGAAGTGCCGATGTGATTAGACATGGGTGCCGCGGGTGTTGCTATAGGCAGATTAGGGTTCAGTGAGGAAAGAATAAACGCTTGGCTATGGTCGTCAGCAGGATTTTCTGTTGTAAGGGGGGGTGTAGACCATTGTTGCATGGTGGCTTAGGGAGAGCACTTGTCTAGCTTGGGTTAGGGCAAGTGCCGTTAGGGCTTGAGGAAGGCAAGTGTGTTTTTTGAACACCCCTGCTGACGCCCTTGCACTCGGCTTTTTTTATCTACCCACGGCACGGCAAAACTTGCTCTGTTCGTATTATCCACAGGAGAAGTAGTGAATACGTTATACATGCAGAGTTGGTTAGCGTGTGTCTGCTGTACACGTCCAACGTGGTCTGACGAGTAGAACGCTAAATAGAAAGGAAGACGTGATATTAGATCTATTTGAATCGGCAAGGTGTCGCTGCTAGCGCGTGAATTTAACCCAGCTTTTAACCCTTAAGCGAAAAGAATGTTGGACACAACAGTTCTGTTGAACGATTCACATTAACTGTCGTAAGCCGCGATAGTAATACAAGCGTAATACGTAAGCCACACGTAATGAGGGTGTCGCACAGCCATTTCCAATTGCTATCCAGCTCTATTCATTTCAAGGCTACAAACTTTAGCTGGCTAAATTACACAGGTAATGAAGAAGCCTAACACGGTAAGAAACTTGCATCCGTAACTGGCTCGATCGCGATCAAGACTAAAAAATAATTTCATATCTGTAAATAGGAAAGACACCGGAAAAGAGGACGAAGCCAGTGTGGGGCCTCTTATAAGTATGGGCTTCACTGGTTCAATGAGTCGATGCCCTTTGTTTCAGTATTGCATACCAAGAACGTAAACATAAACTCAGGGCTTCTAGTCGTGACTAGAGCAGCTGAGTTTTTCTCGTACCTTTATGAAAAGTTGGAAGAAAAGAACGTGAGAAATGAAAAATAAAGCAACGCTAGTACTCTGAAGCGCGAGCGCTGTACCAAAGCAGGTAGTGAGTGGCTTTCCCGCAAGACATTTGAACCCAAGATGTACTTTGGCGCAACTCTGCTACCTGAAGATTGCATATAGAGTAACTCTATCGAACACGGCATTTAAAGCAGGAGGTGGAAACTTCTTATACCTCCCATGTATTCGCTCTCGCATGCTGAAACGCAGCAGTGGCGGCACCACTTTACCACTGGTGGCTGCCGGGAATCCTACTAGAAAAAATTCACAAGCAGAATATTGCTTTCATGGCGTCATTGGCGAGGTCACCAAAAAAAGGAACGAACAAAAAGCAAGAGGAGGAGTCACAGAAGACGTCCTTTCCTAACGGAATCCTATTTTGCTTTCTTTCAGGTCCGCTGGCCGCTTGGGCTATGCGGCCATTCGTAAAATTTTGCTAACCATTGTTTTTAAAATTTCGTTCGTGTATCCAGAAGTGGAAAAAGTTTAGTTGACTGATATTTCAGTAAGACAAAACTCGATAGGCACGAGCGAAACAAACTTTTTATTGCACATTTTGTTTATAAAAATCAAAGTCATATACTTACACGTAGTGTGAAGGGGTCTATCTTTAAAAGAAGCTATAATCTACAACTGGCATATGGACCTAAGAAATAAACAATACACCAGAATATCCGAATCAATGTGAAAACGATGAACCACTGCGAATAGAACAAGTGGTATTTGACTCAATCACGTTTGTTGTGACAGACGCATGGTTTTCTTGCGGAACCTGAGCATCAAACGAGAGTAAAGCACAAAGGCATTGAGAGGCTTGAAGAAATCAAAAGTTTTGAAACAGAGAACGTCGCTCGAAACCGTGTTCCGTTAAGTTGACCTGTCTTCGTCCGGGCAGTAGCGTCGCTTTGACAAAGAAAAGTTCACTAGACAAAACGGTGGCTGACATTCTCTCATTTTTAGAAGAATTTAGTCAATCGCATGTATTGAGTCAGAATATTACAAGTAAAAGCTCAAACACCACCTACATGGCCTTTATGAACAGGAGGGAGCCTATAATTTTTTGACATATTTTGAACTACACGCCAATCTGAAAGAAAAAAAACTATGTAGGCGAGCCAACACAAATAAATCCCCTCATTAAAATCAGTTTTCTGGCATCAGCTTCGCTGCAGTCTTGAACAATTAGTCTCGCGACAGTGCACTTCTTTAGGTCTAGTAGGATTGAGGAGAACTGCCAGTTCAATTATGTACTCATGCAAAACAAATACCAACAGAAATAATGGGTCCAAATACTGGTACTCGCCACTGAAAATCTTGAAAAACCTTCGTGGAACTGGAAATCTCCCGGTTAACACACCGGTAGCTGGGAAAGGCATATGTTGCCAGATTGAGTTGTCATCGTTTAATGCACGTGTGTTGATTGATTGATAACGGGGGTTTGACGTCCCCCCCTTATCAATCAAACCACTAACGGACCCAACATTTTGGGGACCGTTTTGTCCATTCTTCTGGGGTCACTCTTCGGCTGGCTCCGAGGCTAGTTACCTTTTTATCCCGGCTGCGGCGGCTGCATTTCCGATGGAGGCGGAAATGTTGTAGGCCCGTGTGCTCAGATTTGGGTGCACATTAAATCACCCCAGGTGGTCTAAATTTCCGGAGCCCTCCACTACGGCGTCTCTCATAATCATATAGTGGTTTTGGGACGTTAAACCCCACATATCAGGCTAGTTACCTTTCTTTTTGATGTCCCCTTCTCCACCGTCCTCCTTCCCACTTTGCTTGTTGCGAAGTTTTTATGACTGATGCCATACACCCTGCACATATTCACTCGCTGGTGTGCCAGTTGAACGGTTAATGTTCGCAAGTGTTGTTTGAATGTACCGGGACTCTATGAGCTGCCTTTTTATGCCATCGCCTTTCGTGTAGATGACTCAGACAGTGTCGAATTTGATGCGATGGTCAATCTTTTCGCCGTGACCTGCACGAACATTTCGCGCAGCAATAAAGCTACACACGTCGTTTCGATTTTGTGTCTCACTTATGTGTGAAGCGTGGTACTCAGTGAATGAGTACTTGTAGACTAGCCTGAGGAGAGAGAGAGAGAAAGAAAAGAAAGGCCGAGAGGTTAACCAGATATTGGCATCTGGTTTGCTACACAGTGCTGGTGGCGGGGAAATGGGGCAAGAAAGAGGGGGTAGATAGGAGAAAGAAATGCACCGCGCGCTCATGTTTAAACGAAAACACACACAGGAAAGGCGTCCTAGCTACAATCATTCAGTAAGGCCGGTCGATCGCAAAAAGTGTAGTAGTACTTGTCTGGGCCCTCTTCTGTGATGTTGCATCTTGTCGATATTGTAGAATTCCTTACTCCGACAGAGATTGAATATCTAATTTGCTGAGTTCCTTGCGAAGGCATAGTCTTTGTTTACTATACTCTAGGCAGTCACAAGGAATATGTTGGATCGTTTTCTTCTTTGCCACAGTGGTCACAGGCTTTGGTGTCGGCCATACCAATGCGGAAAGCGTATGCGTTGGTAAACGCAACGCCCAACCACAGCCGACATAACAGGGTCTGGTCTGCTCGGCAAAGCCTCGACGGGACTTGAAGACTTAGCGTAGGGTCAAGCGAGTACAGTCGGGCATGCTTGAAATGTGGCTGATTCTATTGTGATGTGGTTTCTGGCGAGCAAGCCTGCGGAGCTGTCGTGCAGCATCTGTCCTAGAAAGTGGTAGTCGTAGTTCATGATCTTCAGTGTAGGCTGAGTGAGCAGCTTGATCGGCCCGTTCATTGCCGATGATTCCGCAGTGGCTGGGTAACCACTGAAATGTAATTCGGTGCTCTTTCTCAGTCAGGTGGTGTATAACCTCTGCTATCTCTATACCCAGCTGCTCGTGTGGTCTACGGCTTAAAGCTGATAGTAGAGACTACAGTGCTGCCTTTGAGTCACAGAAAATAGTCCATTTGCGTGTAGGTTGATCAACGACGAATTGCAACGCGGCACGAAGTGCTAGCCTGGGGAATTTTTATCTGGCAGCTGGTGTTGTGGACGCGCAAAGAGTCGCCCGATTGTTGAAGCGAGTCTGTGCGCCACCTGGATGCCCTCCTTCCCCCGCACACTGGACAGTTGCGTGGTGGTCAAGACACTTCTGATTTGCGCAGGGGCCATCTGCAACTCCAAAAAAATGCGAAGAAGCCATCATGGCCAACCTTCTGGATAATGGCTACCCGAAGACCTTTATTTACCGAGTACGGCAGTTACGTGACAGCCTTTTCTGCAAAGGGTGACACTAAAAATGAATCCTCTTTGAATCATTTCTACCTCGTCTGGTCCAATACGTTTTGGGAATCAGCGACCAACTTGCCAGGGTGTTGGTCAAGGAGGACATTCAGGGAAGCACAAACGTGCTTCTACAATTGGGTGACCAAAACACCGGTTGCTGAATGAAAAACTTCCTGGGCTAGTCTACGAGGTTCCATGCGCCGATTGTCATGCAAGTTATATCAATAAGACCACAAAAAACACTTATGGAAATGATACAGCAACGTCAAAGCAACGTGCGTAGCCTCGACGCTGCACGAAATGCTCTGGCAGAGTACAGCGAAAATATACATCATCACATCCATTTTGACGCCGCCCGGGTCATCGACGCAGAAAACAGCCGCATGAAAAAGGCAGTTCTTGCATATGTAAACAACACATGGAAACGTTCACCGCTCAACCAGGACTTTACCGAATATAAACGCGCATGATGTAGGGAAGCAGGCGAGAAAACACTGCAGCAACAAGAATAGCGAGAAAAAGGACCATGGAGAAGGAGACACGCCATGACGTGTAGCCAGCTTCGGAAACGGCCACACAGTTACCCCTGAAGAAGGGACCGAATCATCCCGGAAAGGTTGGGTCAATTTATACCTTTTTAACTTGGATGGGGCAATGGTTGACGTTGCTGCTGCACTGCTGAACTGAAAATTGTGGAGTGGCCGCTCTTGAAGTATACTTGAGACTGGATGAACCAATTCGGCAGATTCATTCTTTCGACGAAAACGACGTGTGACCCTGTTATTAATATGTGCCGACCTGGCAATATCTGTTATTTAGTGCTCGGCTTTTTGCGTATTTGTAATGGACTGTGTTTATTACGGACTGAAGTGTGAAAGCCCATTACCCACGGTATGCGAATGTAATTAGCAAGGTATTACCAATTATTCATAACTGAGTGCACGCAGAACAAGCGCACTTTATACACTCAATTTGGCTTAACTATGACCTGGACGTGTTTCGAAAGAACGCAGGAATAGTGCGGAAACCCGAAAAAAATGATTGACGAAATTCTCATAAATAAACTGAACCCAGGGGCAATACGCTGGTATCAAAAAGTGGAATGCCATAAAAAACTATTATCGAAGAAACGGTCATTGCACTACCAAGTAACTCAAACGTTGAAGGCATCAATCTACGTACACTGGTACCCGCATCGTCAGAATCGATATGGCGAAGCCCGCCCCTAACCAGCTATTGGGGGTTTTTTAGATGCTTTGCCACTAAATTATGGAAACATTGATCATTGAGTTTTTAGGTGCAAGTCACAAACTCTCCGCTTCAGTATGTGGTAGAGTGCATTAAAACTCCAGGTCACAGATAAATTAGTAACGTGCACAAAGCAGACTGCGCATTACTAAATCTCTAGCTTGTCGCCAAAGCTTATGGGCGAGCGCAGGGTAAGCTTCAGGGGGCCTACTGCAACGGCCGCATGCTACGTCCGGTATCTTTGACCGGACGCAGCATTTCGAGCACTTGCAGTACTAGCCGCCAGCTTTTGTCACTTTTCTGGTTCCATAACTTCGAGAATTTTCAGTATTAACCGCCAGCTTTTTTGGCGTCATGATAGACATTTTAGGTTTTGTGTTTCTCTCCACGCTGAGAGTATGTTGAGCTGGAGGACGTGCTATTTCAGCTGTCGGCTTAGGTGCTACTACTGCGGAACTCTCTGCTACCGCTTGTAGTATCATCGGTGTTTCAGCGTCTTAGGTGCCCCATCTGCGAATTTGTCTTCTATCACTTATAGAGGATTGGTTATGGAGCTCACAATTATGCTGAAAGACTTGGCCGTAATGCTAAACTTTTTTGGCAATGGTCGAGTGCATTTGAGAATAGCTACTCGGCGTGAACTCTGCCGATGCTGAGGTGTCAGCGAATCTGACCAGAATGGCCTGCCGATTGAGTGGTGACGGGCCGTGGCTGGAGTCCGTTCTTGTTATTTGGTAACAGCGGTGGTTCTCCTTGTGGAGCGTTTGTCGCAGCACAGATTTTCACATGACCGTGTACGTGATGCTCCTTCTCGCTGTTCCACTTCTAGATATCTTAGAAGTCATACATTAAGCTTGTGTAGTACATGTGGAAACGAGAAAGTGTCGTTTAGCAAAGTATTGCTGAACGCAACTTGAAATTCAACGAGTTCGCTAAATAATGACATGATCACAAGCCACGGTACAAACACAAGCAGTAACCAAGATTGCTATATTCATGGGTGGAATGACTGTAGTACTCGTAAACAACTTCATGGAGGCAGGTGAGAGTTTTCTAGGTGACGAAAGCTGTCAGGTCATGCCTGGTCGCCACCTCGTCACCGCATCCCCAGATTATGTGGTCCAAGGTTGCGGTGTGTGTCTTTGTAAAGGGTGCACGTAGATGCATAAGCAAGGCTCAGTATATATTTATATAGATGTAGGGGGAAGGCAATTAGTTGGTTTGAACCCACCGCAAAGTGATTTGTTGAGGTTTGTTTAGTTGTGATTGGGGTTGGTTTATTTTACCTTGTTTGCTTGTAGCACTGTATGGTTTCGGAAATGATGAGGAGTTCTTCGGTTGCTTCTATATTGTGGTCCGAAGTCTGGCCCACCAGTTTGTGTACGAGTCCTCAAGATTGTCTGCGGGCAGCTTTGTTAACCGGGTTTCCTGCTTGCGCTGGGACCCAGACGACTTGGATTGAACTGGGATCGCCATTGTCAGTGCTCCTGGTGACAGTGTTGACTGAGGCGTGGCGTGCTCCTTAGAGCCCATGAGGGAGGATGCGCGCCGTGTTTGGGGAGACAGTGCCATAGATAAATCAGATGATGCCAGATTCAGAGTCACAATAAATTGTTTCAAATATGGCCACAGCTACTAGGGCTATGAATGCTTCTTCAGCCTCAGCTTGGTCCTGTGTGCATATGGAGCTGGCGCCGATCGCTATTGAATTTTTCTCAACGGGGGTACGGTTCGACGACACATTGATTGCATAGGCCTGTCTGAGGGCTGCGTATATTTCCGGATGGTTGCGTGAACTCATCCGCAACTAAAGGTTTTTATGTAGCTAAGCGGGAACTTAATAAAATTTTCAATGAACTGGCTTCGTTTTTTCCGAACTTTCTATGCCCATCTAAAACACGTGTTGTACACCCGTGTGCTCAAATTGGGGCGTACGTTAAAGAATCCCCGGTGACCAAAATTTCCGAAGCCCTCCACTACGGCGTCTCTCATAATCCTATATAGGTTTTGGAACGGTAAATCTTACATATTGTTACGTCTACGAGAGGGGTTTATTCAGAGCCGACATAACGGTCGACTGATGCTGATGCTAATGCTGATGACCTCTGATGTATGGCGCTTACCCACAAAGGGGGATGGGCCAAGAACCGGGCGGCAGGATACTTAAATGAAACTAAACTGAAGATCAAGCCAATCTGAAAAAGAAGCTTAAAATAATACTACCAAAAAACAAAAAATGTGTGCTGAGCAAGCGGTCAAACCATCTTTTGTTTTTGAAAGACATAACTACGAATTATAAACTAAAGATCTGAAAAGGTAGTGGTTCACTAGCATGGTTATCTTTTAGTTGCGTTGATGTAATTAAACACAGCGGAGCATACATCCCTGTGGCAATAACCAAATGAAGTTCCGCCAAATGATAAAATTACTGGTAAATTTACTTGTATTCCTAGCTTTTGTAATGGGGCTACTAAAAATCTTTTTCTCTGATAAGAATAACGACGGCAGAATAAAAAGAAATGTTCAATTGTTTCAATTTCGTTGCACCAAATGCTTAGCGGTGACGCCTTGAGCTGAGCTTTATTAAGGTAATAATTTAGTTGTGGAACTCCACAGCGCAATCTGGTATAAGTGACCTCTAACTGGCGAGATACACACCACTGTTTATTCCAGCAATAGCTCAAATGCTCGAAATCTTTGAATTTATCCAAATTACCTTTTCCCCATTGCAGGCAAGCATTTCGGAACCTTAGCGCGGTTACGTAAGCCGTATCTGGCAAAACTGGGATGGTGGGCCCACCCAGAGATACTGCTGCTAAAGAGTCCGCCATTTCGTTCAAATATAATCCGCGGTGGCCTGGTACCCATAGCAAATGCAGTTTTTTTACGTTTGACTGGACGGTGTACAGCAGTGAACGCGCACCAGCGAGCTCTTGCCTTTTGTTTTGTTTTGTTTCTCTAGGATGATGGCTCATACCCACTCAGGGGGATCGGCCAAGAAATTGTAGTGCAGTTTTTCCGTGATCATTTTAACTATGTGTAATTAATTGGTATTATAATAAGACTAATGTAAAAAACAACATAAAAAGAGCAAACGAAAAAAAGTGAAGTTGAGTAATTTTGAGATCTGAGGTGTTATGATTACCACTCAGCTGCATTTACTTCACTCTGCCCTGGGGAGTAATAAATAATAATTTTTTGATTGAAGATCACAACGGTATACGCATGGTTGCCTGAATATAATCGCAAACGGCATTGAAAGCATCCCTGTGGCAATGTCCCAAAACTGCGGCACCAAAGCTTAGCGCCGTTTCCACCGTCAATCTAACGCCTATTTTCAGAAATGGCAGAACTAGTAACCTTTTTGAAGTATAGCGTAGCATCGACAATACAAAAAATTATGATCTAGTGATTTCATTTCTCCGCAGAATGCGCAGAGGGGCGATGTTTCCTGACCAGCTCTGTGTAGATACAGGTTTAGGGGGGGACACGACATCGAAGTTTAGTAATTAAGACTTCGAGCTTTCTGGACTGGCTCCAGTGGGGTTGCCATGGAAACATGAGGTGCTTATATTCTGTCCATGTTGTTACTTTTTCTATCGTATCAGTGGAGATTGCTGATTTTCGATATCTTATTGCCGCGATATATTCAACCTCTGGCAGTATGAACAAAACTGGCCCATCAAGTGCGGCTCGTGCTAGGGAATCGGCCAATTCATTTAGTCTTAATCCACAGTGTCCCGGAACCCATAGTAACCTCAGGAGTCTCAACTGCTGGGGTACTAATGTTTTGAATGTGCTTAGAATTCGAGAGTTCTCTGAAGCTTTCAGAGCTGCACAAACTGAAAGAGAATCCGTCATTATGACTGCGTTGTATTGATTTGATGGAAGTTTTCAAAGAGCTAAAATAATCGCCACGAGCTCTGCTTCAAAAACTGGAGTAAAATCAGGCAGTCTCACTGAAAAGGACCAGTCAAGCGAATCAGAGGTAATGCCTACACCTGCCTTTTGATTATTTACGGAAGCATCTGTGGCTGTTATACTTTTTGTTTCTGCATGCTCCAAGTAATCTAATAATAAGGTATTTAAAAATTTGAGAGATTGTAACTTGGTATTTTTGGGGAATATATTATCATACTCAATAATAACATCACAATTCGTGTCATTAGTCCCAATTATATTTCTAATAGTCACATTTATACTTTGTAGATCCTTTGTACAAACATTATCTGAGGTGTGTGAAACCATGGCCAATGAGCAAGAAAGAAGGCGTCTGGGTTTGCGATAAAAGCATATTGAGATCTTCTTGCCGCTATGCTATAAAATTTTAAAAATGCTGGTACGGTCAAAATTCGAATTTGACAAAGTAGTGTAGGCTGGCGCGCTTCCTGGTACAGTACGTTGATAGCCACAAATCTAGGGAGTCCCAGACACATTCGCTGTGCTTCTCGCTCCCAGACAACTAGAGGTTTCGTTTTATAAGCAGGACCTCCCGAGAATATTATGCAGTCGAATTCCATCATGGGGCTCATATACATATTGTACAACGTTATGAAGGTGTGCCACCGTAACCCATATTTCCGGTTACTTAGCTTGTGTAGTAAGCCTGAAGCCCGCTGTGCTTGGGTAGTTATATACTCTATGTGTGGAGTCCAGTTAAGTTTGTCATTAGAAATGATTCCCAAATATTTTATAGAGAATACTTGCTGGGTGGGTTCCTGTTTATATAGAATTGAAATTGAAATTGGTTCTGCAAGTGGAAACGCCATGAGCACACTTTTGTTGACATTTAACGATAACGAATTCGACTGCACCCAAATTTCTAACATGTTAATATATCTTTGTAATGTAAGTTGTAGTGAGTAAATACCACAGTCAGCAGCAAACAATGCGATGTCATCAGCATAAAAGTAGACAGTAACTTCTTGATCTTTCAGAATTGTGCTCATTAAAATATTAAATAATACTGGAGATAAGACTGCTCCTTGGGGAACTCCGCGCGTTTGTTTAAATCTAGATGAGGAACATCCCACCTTGACGCAGTAGAATTCTCTTGATTTTAAGAATGCTGCCACCCACTCAATAAAATATTGTGGGAAATTCAATCTATTTGGCGCATTTAACAATATAAAGTGCTCCACACTGTCGTACGCCTTAGCTATGTCAAGCGTTACTAAAACAGCGTATTGCCTTCTTTTTCGCGCGAGCTGTATTCGGCTCTCCAAATCAGCATGGGCACACCAAATAGAGAAAACACTACGAAAGCCGATTTGGTTCCGTTTTATTACTAAACTGTCTGCCATCCAGATACTTAGTGGGCTATGTAGAACCCTCTCTACTAGTTTGACCATGTTAGATGTTAAAGAGATTGGTCTGATATTATCGACTGTTAATACTACACCCGGATTTTTTAGTATAGGAATTACCTTTGCTATCCTCCAATCCTGCGGCACCCATGAGTTTTTTAAGGAGTAGTTAATAACATTGGCAACGTCTCGAGGCAATAAATTGAACAGAATTTTAATCATGGGTACTGTGATTCCATCTGGGCCAGGAGACGCACAGGGTATATGTTTAATCACGTTGGATACTTCAGTCTGTGTCACTTCGTCAAACTTAGACCTTGTCGTAGACTTGTGCCAGTTTTTTGGCAATACTGAAGATATCTGCTTTCCAGACCTTTACCGATTGCCTCTAAAATAGTTGTCAATTCTTGCGCCCAACGACTATCACAAGCTGCATTAACTGGTGATGGCAAGATTTTCCGAGCTCTCATAAATTGGAAAAGTGCTTTCATATGTTT
This sequence comes from Rhipicephalus annulatus, assembly GCA_013436015.1. NCBI lineage: Eukaryota > Metazoa > Arthropoda > Arachnida > Ixodida > Ixodidae > Rhipicephalus > Rhipicephalus annulatus. Next base: position 109,609 of record WOVY01010453.1, read on the forward strand.
AGGCTTCGACAGGTATTCATAATGTCTTCTGTCATATTCTTGTTTAGCTTGAGCTACCATTGTCTTAAAGCCCGCAGCAATGAATTTATAATCAGCCCAGTTTTGGGGGCATTGATTATGTAAGAGCTGCGTCCAAGCTGCCTGACGTCGTCGGTGCTCTCTTGTACACTCATCATTCCGCCAACGGCTATATAGCCTTTTTGTGCATTCAACAGTAAATTCGGCTCTTTTGTAGGATCTTTTAATGACTGCGTTTATCTTCAGTGTTTTTGTATCATCGCTCTCTTTCGAGTGAAAGCCATTGATGGCTTAAGATTATTCTTAAATTTAGTGTATTTACAAATACTCTTACGTTTGAACAAGATTGAATGATCGGGCAAGAAATTTCAAAACTTATCGGTGAGTGGTCACTGTTGGTGCCACAGTCCAGCGCTTTCCAAGAAAAAGTAGTAATGGCCGAACTGACAAAACCTAAATCTAAGACTGACATGGAGTGATTACAAATAAATGTGGGGATTCTCACGTTGAGGCACGTCAGGTCATTAGCCATTGTCCACTCCCACAAGCGTTTTTCACTCAGATCAGTTCTAAAACCCTAACTCGTGTGGTGGGAATTAAAGTCTCCAACTAACACTTTGTCATTGCACCACGACTTTATAGCTAGATCCATACTTCGTGTGTGTTGAACTCCATCCGGAAAATACATATTAACTGAAGTGAAAAGAGTGCAGTTGGGCAGTGCAATGTCCACTGCCAAAAATTTGCATTCTGGCGACACATATTTGTATGAGCATTTGACTCTCATACTAACTCTGTCACTATTGAAGAAAGCTAGATTCCCACCTCTCGATGGACGGTCAAGTCGAAAAGATCGGAAAATATTTAAATGGAACAAATTATGTCCAGATAGCCATGTCTCTAGTAATGCTAGATCAGGAGCGAATTTAGAAGTCAAATATACCAAATCCGTAGATGCAGAATGAATTGATCGGCGATTCCAATCGAGAATCTTAAGTGACCCTACGGTTTCGAAAGAGCTGCTTCCGCTATAGCTTTCTCTAGAATGTTTTCTTTCAAGAAATCTCTCTTTGAAATCTCTCTTTGAATCTCTCTCTCTTTTCCTTCAGATACTTTTTGTTTTGTTTCGTTGAGTTAGTTTTTCTTGACACAGGAAATCTAGGTCACTTCAGGGACATAGGGTCCGAATTCATGTCATCGGAATCAATTGTATATGCAGCTTTGTCCTCACTTAGACTCTGTGTATCTACTGCACAGCGTGCTGCGGACGGAGAATACGATGGGGCGGTTTCAAGTTTCTCATTTTTGGCTGTGGACGCCTATTGCAGAGGCTCCTGCGGGCGGATAATACGATGGCGCAGTTTCAGATTTACCGTAGCTATTGGTCGTGAACTCTCAACATGTTGGGATACTAGGCCTGACTCTCCCGTTGTACCAAATATGCGAGTCATCTGGTTAGCCAAAATTTGAGATAGAGAATCGCAAAGTTTAGCAGTCAGTCGTTCCATGGCTTTTTCTAGAGCATTTTCTACGGCCTCCGTTATATTCAGGGAAATTGACCCATTTATTTCCTAGAGATGTCGTGCTGCAACACTGGCATACCCCTGAGTTCTAGCGTGTATTTCCGCTAGGGCTTCTCGTAGAGAACAGCGTCTACGCCTCATAATTTCAAGAATTTGCATTTCTAGAGCCTTAGCTGAGCAATCGGGACTTTTTGCACAGTGTTGTTCGTTGCAGAGAGAACATTTCTCTTCTTTAGCTTTGCAGCAATTTGTTTCGTGGTTGTCACCACACACTCGGCATCTGAGTTCTGACCTGCATCCTTTATTAGTGTGACCGTATCGCCAGCACTTCGTACATAGGAGTGGTCGCGGCGATAGCGGTTTCACTCTGTATATTAGTGGCCATGCCTTGATTTTGCTTGGGAGATTCGCTCCAGCAAAGGTTACAATTACCGACTCAGTCGGCATCTTCTGCTTCTCTACCAGTCGTGCACCCCTATAAACGGAGATAGCACCAGTCACGGCAAACATCTCTAATACCTCAGACGGAGTCAAGTTTACATCGACACCGCGAACAATACCTTTCACACACGCCAGATGCGGGGGAATAAAGGCGCTCACTGGATTGGTTGCGAAACTCGAGCACTTCAATAGGTCTTGGACAGAGCTGATCAGATGAAAAACATATAATACCACTTCTGCCAAACCGGCGGACCTCTGTGATGCTGTGAAAGTAAGACATCGTAGCTCTAAGCTTCGCCTGGACCACTTTCGCATTCTTCATCCGAATGAAGCCGTCATTGCTAGGGACGAGGGCCGCAGGAACTGCGGGAATGCCGTTGCGCAGAAACTGATCCACTGGTATTTCCTTTGGCGGAAGTGAACTAGACCAGAGGCAAGCCCCTGGTTCAGGTGAAGAAAACAGCATCTAAGTGCTCTTTATAGCGCTAAAAGCGCTTACTTACCTGTAAAAGCACTATCGGAACACCTAATAAAGACAAAGAAATCACAGCCACTACACAAACTTAGGCCAAAACCATAGAGCAAGCCCGACCAGCAAATTGCGTGTTCGAGTGTATCACCGTCTTGCAGGCTCTCTCAAGGTAGCCGTCCAGCGCATTCTTCTTCTGTCACCCGCTTTTGCTCTTGCCATCAAACGAACGTCTCCTTCTTCTGCCGCCACTCTGTTCCTCGCTACACAGATGCACACACTGAAATTACATATGTGGTAACATTTCCTTCCGCGCAGACGAAGCCCACTGGGCGAGTTAAACAGTCTCTCGATGAATAAAGCGCTTCAAATGTGCAACATGAGCAAGTTCAGTTTTTGCAGACCGTCGGCCGTTGAAATGGAGATGAGCTATGCGGTAAACTAAATCACTGATACGGTCTAGAACAAGATAAGGCCCCGCATAGTGCCCTAGCAGTTTCTCGCTCAAACCGTGTTTTCTAGTTGGTGTCCACAGCAACACTAGATCGCCGTGATTGTATACGTCACGTGTCGGCGTCGGCGGTCAAAATGTGCCTTCGAGCGGTCTTGCGAAGCAAGAGTGCGCAAATAAGCCCGGTGTCTAGCCTCTTCTGCCCGACAGATGATCTCAGATATGCAGGGATTATGATGGCCGAAACACGGGAAGGTTGTACTCAGATTACGACGAGGTAATAGAGCATACAGAAGAAAGAAAGGACTGTAGCCGGTAGTTTTATGCTGTGCGGTGTTGAATGCATATGTGATAAAAGGCAGAATACTGTCCTAGTCCTTGTGATCTGATGCGACATACATAGACAGCATGTTCGAGATAGTTCTGTTCGTTCGTTCAGTTAGAGCGTTGGTTTGGGGATGATATGGCGTAGAGTGCCGGAACTTTGAGGCAAAGATACGAAGCATCTCTTCCACTACGTCTGCTGTGATTCGTCGGCCACGGTCGCTGATCCTAATTTTGGGAGGTCCATGTCGAAGAATTAGAAAACGTAGCTTGAAGAGAGACACATCGGCTGCAGTTGCCGATGGTATGGCAGCTGTCTCGCAGTATCGTGTTAAATGGTTGGTGAAGACGACTATCCAGCGATTTCCATCAGAAAACTAGAGAAATGGCTCAAAGAGGTCAATCCCGACTTGCTAAAATGGAGCTCTAGGGGGCGGCGCTGGATGTAATCGCCCTGAAGGAACACTTGTTGTGCGCTTATGACGTTGACACTCGTTACAGCTAGACATGTATTGTTCAGTCGTCTGGTGCACTTTGGGCCAGTAGAATCTTTTTGGAGATAGCAAAAAGTTTTCGCTGTGACTAGATGACCAGATGTTGGGTCATCATGCATAGCCTGTGAGATATAAACGCGAAGACTCTTCGGAACCACCAGAAGATATCGTGATTTGGTGCTGGTGTAGTCCTTTTTGTAAAATAGCTTGTCTCGGATGCAAAAGCGTGTAGGCGATGATTTTAGTTTGGTAGCAAGAAGTTGCCGTATGGTGCTGTCCTTTTGTTGCTCATTCTTAAAGGTCTTCGCATCGGGAAATGGTTGGTCCAGTGATGCGATGTAGGTGTCGAAGTCTTCCTCGTCACATTCCGTCGTTGGAAGTGGTAGTCGCGAAAGACAATCTGCGTCAGCGTGACGTCGGCCGCTTTTATAGAAAACCATGAAGTCGTATTCTTGTAGACGAAGTGCCCAGCGCGCAAGCCGACCAGATGGGTCACGACGATTTACCAACCAGCAGAGAGAATGATGGTCTGTTACGATGGTAAAGGGGCGTCCGTACAGATAGGACCGGAAGCGGTGCACTGCGGAGTCTACTGCAAGGTATTCTTGCTCTGTGACTGTGTAATTACACTCGGACTTGCTGAGTGAGTGACTTGCATACGCTACGACGTGTTCTTGGTTATCCAAGCGTTGAACCAGGACACCAATACCACTGGCGTCTGTGTGAAGCTTAGTGGGAGCCAGAGGATTGAAGTAGCGAAGAATCAGATGAGATGTCAAAAAAAACATCAACTTCAAAAAAGCAGACTCGCACTTGGGGGTCAAGTCAAACTACGCACCTTTCTGAAGCAGACACGTGAGCGGGTATGCGATATTGGCAAAGCCAGGAATGAATCGGCGAAAGTATGAACAAAGCCCCAAAAAGCTGTGCAGTTTTTTCACTGAGTGAAGTGGCTTGAATGCTTCCACTGTAGCCGTCTTGGCGGGATCTGGTCGTATGCCTTCTTTGTCTACTAAGTGCCCAAGGACGAGTGTTTAGCGCCCTCCAAAACGACATTTCTTTGAGTTGAGCACCAAGCGAGCTTTGCTTAGGCAGTCCAGCACGAGGCCGAGGCGCGTGCTGTGCTCACAAAAGGCGCGCTTAAAAATTACAACGTCATCCAATAACACATACACACTTCCCACTTCAATACACGCAGAATGTTGTCCATAAAGCGCTCAAAAGTTGCAGGTGCGTTGTAGAGTCCGAACGGCGTCACGATAAATTCAAATAGCCCATCTGTTGTAACAAACGTTCTTTTTCCTTGTCTTTCTCGTGCATTGGAATCTGCCAGTATCCTGACCTCAAATCAACAGACATAAAGTAAGAGACCGATGATAGACAGTCGATAGCATCATCAATCCGCGGTAGTGAGTATACGTCTTTTTTAGTGATGGCGTTGAGACGGCGGTAGTCAACACAAAATCGCCATGTGCCGTCCTTCTTCTTCACTAGAAATACTGGAGTGGCCCACGGACTACATGATTCTTTAATTACATTTTTCTTGAGCTTCTTGCAAACCTGTTCATTGATAACTGCGCGTTTTGAAGGTGATACACGATATGGTTTCTGTCGGAGAGGTCTGTGGGATGTCGTGCTGATTCTGTGCTTTACACGAGAAGCAGGATTGACGGTGGATCGTTCTGAGCGAAATCAAAAATACTGGCATGTTTGCGCAGAATATTTGCCAATTCATTACGTTCCTTGGTGCTGAGTGACTTGTCAATCATAGCCATAATAGCGGTGTCCATGGCGTGCAGATTATCGCAATGGGTCTTATCCGGGCAATCGCTGCTTTCTTCAAGAATGGCAAGCGAGAATACTTGGTGTTCACGAATCTCAGCATGTTTCAGACCCTTCGGCTGCACTGTTGGTTCATCAGAGCAGTTAATCACCCATAAACCAGTATGCCCTTGCGCAACCGATAGCGTGCAGTAGGGGTATTAAACTGTATTCTTTAAGCAACTGAGATGCACGGGCTCCACAGTTGCGTCAAATGTTTTCTCGCTTGCAGGTGAACAGACAACAGGGACACATTTCGCAGACAATGGTGGTACAGTTGTGTCCACGGACACGCAAAGAGCACTTTCCTGACAGGGCTTGTTTTCTATAAACGCAACTGGGATGTCGGAATCTACTGTATTTGTCCTAAGCGACAATCGGCAGTGGCACCACAAAGCTTCAAAAAATCGAGTCCCAGAATAACTTCATGCGTAGTATAAGGGAGAAAAGCAAACTCTGCAACAAAGTTCAGGCACGCCAAACTAACAGTCACAGTGCAGACACCAACAGGTTGCAACGCCTCTCCTCTCACTCCACGAAACCCACCAGGACCGTCCCTACGAAACATAACTTTTCGTCCAAGGAGGCGGGTGAAAAGTAAACTCAGCACTGACGCGGTTGCACCTGTGTCCACCAACGCTATTGTTGGTACACCATGGATAAGTACTCGAACCTTATTTCAAAACATGAAAGCTAACGAAGGTATATCTGTTCAAATCGAAGACTGTCCGGCGACATCACCTCCAATGGCTGCACCGGCTAGGTTTTCGTAGCAGGCGTAGAGTGGCGGCGTCGAGGAGATGTTGATCGGTTGGCGCGAGGGGCAGGCGGGGGTGTCACACAGCGGTCAGAGGCCGGAGATTGGTTTCGTAGTGGTCCTGAGATTTCGTAAGACGCGCTTCCCGGGAATGTCGGCGCTCGGGCAACGCCCGAACGGTTATACCACGGTGATCGGTCGTACCTTGGTGGCTACCGGTAGTTGCAATACCTGTCAATGTGGCCTTCGAAGCCACAGTTGTAGCAGACAGGTGAAGGACGCCCACCAAACCAATGCTGAGACCGCTCAGCTGTAAAAGACGGTGACGACCTTGCTGAGCAGGGCTTCCCACCTCTGTGTGGCGGGGCCGTGACGAAGGCGTTCGCCATAGCGCTGGTCGGCCGTGAATGAGTCGCGACGTGGTCACGGAGTTCCAGTTTCGTTGACGTCTGTCACACATACCGATGGTGGCAAAAGAGCTAATGGCGCCGCCGTGTTGCAGGGTTGATTGGTAGGTGGATGAGGAATAGTTTCGTCAACCCCACCACCTCATCGCTGCAGCTCTTTACGCACTATTGCCCGAATAGTAGCGGCAAGGTCGGTGGGCGGGCTCACGTTGACGCTGGCGACCTTTGTCACATTTGCCAGCCTACCGAATTTCGGGGCAATGCGACGAGTCTTCAGTTTTTCAAACGTGCGGCAGTGCTGTTGGACGTCGGAGACAGAGGTGAGGTCATCCCTGCCTATCAGAAAATTGTAAACGTCTTCCGCTATGCCTTTCAAGAGGTGTCCGACCCTGTCTTCTTCAGACATCTGCGGGTTTATAATCTTGCAATGCTTAAGAACGTCCTCTATATAAGCAGTGCACGTTTCTCTAGGAGTCTGAGCTCTTCCAGCCAGAGACGCGCTTTTCTTTTTTGAGTCGGATTAACCAAAACACTCCTTTAGTTCTTGAAAAAAAAAAAGCCAACGTTGTCAAGGTCTCTTCGTGGTTTTCATACCACATCAGGGCAGTGCCCGTGAGAAACAGTGCTGCGTTATCCAGCTGAACAATAGAGTTCCAGTGGTTGTACCGGCTCACCCTTTTGTAGTGCGTTAGCCACGCTTCCACATATTCTCCTGCATTCCCTTGAACGGGCGTCGACAGGCCGTACCACGCACCTCAACCACTCTGTTACGTCTACGAGAGGGGTTTCTTCAGAGCCAACGTAACAGTCGACTGGACGGTGTACAGCAGTGAACGCGCACCAGCAAGCTTTAGCCATCAACCGAACGTCCCCTTCTTCTGCCACCGCCCTGTTTCCCGCTACACAGGTGCACAAACCTAAATTACATATGTGACAACAATATCAATCTGTCAAAACACGCGGCGACATCAACGCATTTAGGCCTGCTTTTTGTGATAAAGTTCCCTAGCAAGTGAACAGGCACGTTTCTCAGAGACGTTGAAATGAAAAAATGAAGCAAGCCTCATTTTAACGAACCGAAACGCAAGCTTCTCAGAAAAACAGCTATTTTGAGATACTTCATAAAAGTCAATGTGGTAATAGCAATACAGTGGATAAATAAGCATGGCTTAAGTGTGCAAACGAAACTATACCTTGAAGACAAACAGGCTAAGCAATTTTTGCCAACCTGAACACTCACCTTGAGCGCGATTCTAACGTTTTTTTTTCTTTTACCACTATATATTTGGAGCAAGAAGGTTGATGCAGCTATTCCTGATATAGTTAGGGCAGATAAAATATAACAAATAATACAGAAAGTGTAGAAACATTGATTATGTACTTTAGGTCCGTGTTCACTTAAACAACTAAAAACTTGCCGAAATTACCTTTAAAGATATCACCAAGAAATAAAAAAAATGAAATTAACAATGCTTGTTTAATTGGTCTGCTGCATGGTTCAGGCACTTAAAATGCTAGAGGTCTGAAGGTAGTATCACCTCATGTGCTAAAAAAGCCACATTGTTATCGCGAGATATATGGGTTTTATGTTCATAAGATTTCTTGATACTGGCATTTTTTTCAAGAGTCTGGAAAACGACAAGTGTAGTCACCGTAGTCATGAGCAGGTAGCAAAAAGCTCACATAAAACTAAAGCCAAATATATTTATTTCATTGTGCTTAAAGATGCCAGTGCATCTTATTTACAGCGCAGTATAATAATATCTCGAGTCTTTTAGCATTTTCACGAACTGGTAGCATCAATTTCGTCTGGGCAGCTCACGTATAACACAACTAGTAGAATTTCAGTATGATAGGCTAACAGCACATGACAACAATGAATAAGCTGACAACTTTTCCCTAATTTTCGCAAAGTGTTTGAAACGGTACCCCAAAATCTGATAGATATCCAGCTCACTTTTACAAACATAGTCTGAACTGCAAAGCTGAATCCGGAATTACTAACGTAGTGCCGAACGGTCATGAGCGCAGTGGTGGTGTAAGGGTTGGAGTATTAGCCTGGCGTGCAAGAGGTCCGTGGTTAGAATCGGGATGCCAAGCAATTTCAATCGGAATAGCAAAATTTTGTGTGATAATGAAATTGCATTAACCCCTAGTTCACATTGAAGCATCCGCTTGCTACCGAGAGTGCGATTCTCCTGCCGCCTTAACGCAGCGTTGTTCGTACTGTACGCGCCCCACGGCGCCGAATATGCCATCTACCGCGGGGCGAACGCCGGATGGATGCGCTGTCAGTCGGTAGTTGTCGCGGCTCGCAAACGCTACTACGCTACCCGGTGGTCCAGACTTCCACGATTCCCGTATAAAGAACGCAATATGAAGTTTTACTGTTTACTTTGCTGGCAAGTCACTGTCTTGTAATGCGAGGAGAGCAGAAAAAACTGCCGACGCCAACGGCGTTGATGGGTTCGTCTTGCTCTGCAAGACTATGAGAAGCTTAGTCACGCCAAGGACAAGCTTGGTCTCCTCTTCCACGCAATAGAGACATGAAGTAAGCACAGAGTGGTCAAAACACCCGTTGGTTACAACATCCCGTTACGCGTACTGTGACATCACAAGTGAGTATACGGCTTGGCCACCATTTATTAAAACTTTTTGACTAGTGCTTCTATTGGGCCGCGCGAATAGATACGGCAGCAGACGGCGCAAAAATTGGTTCCTTTCAGCGAATCTCACCGCCACTGAATCGGATCTGGCGGACTTTCGGTGGCAGGAATGCTACATGTGAATGCGCCCTAAGAGGCATAGGGTGCGGCATCAGCGGTGACCACCGCCGGTTATGAACTCCATCACGAGAGGAGAATTAGACACCCTGGTGCATAGTGTCTGGTCACTATTCGCCAATTAACCCTCAGTGCCCAGGCTGCAAAGCAACTGACCATCGCGGTGGTCAGATCTAGACACAGCAGAGGGCGCTAAAATCATGTGTGTCTGGACTGGCCTTCATTGAAACCTGAACTTGGAAAACGTTCAAAGTTAGAACCTCATCTAGTGATGCAAGCCTTGCTGCGCTATACGAGGAGGTAGAAGGTGTTAAATGGGTTGTGACAGGGTTCAGTGAGATTAGGAGGGCTGAAGAGGCCATACAGTGCTACAGAACGGGCAGGTCCTTATCTCCCGTGGCTTTGCCGAGAAAAGAGAACCGGGGGTGGGGTTGCTTTTTCACTTATATATAGCTGTTAGCGTGGAGACATACTATAGAATAAATCTGACGAGTATCACTATCGATTGTTCAGTGGAAGTTAGATGCACACTTGATAGACCGGACACTATAGCATGCTGTCTCAGAAAACGAAGAAGCTCACTAAGAAACCTCAAAGCATGACAGCTGTCAACACAACCAACAAAAGAGAACTGGCAGTACTTCCGAAGTTGATTTTTAAGCCTATAGTACCTGATGTAAAAAGGAATATCATGGGAAGAAAAAAACATGCTCTAAATAACGGATGAAGCGCCAGTGCAGTGGAAAAGAGAGTGGACGGGCAAACACTAGATGTATGCGCTAGGGAAGGCAAAGTAACTACCTATTTGAATAAGACAGTCAAAGTAACGAAGGAGTTTGCGGATATATGTACAGTAGCCGCGAGAACCACGACCACAATGTAGGAACTACCAGTAACCCAGATGACATCCCATCAATATTGACAGAAGCCAGAAAAGCCTTCGAGAGAATACAAAAAGGCAAATCTGCTGGTGAGGATCAGGTGATATCACATCTGCTGAAACACGGACGACAGACTGAGCAAGAAAAACTAGCCATGCCGCCTACGAAGTTTCTTCAGACGGGGAGAAATTTGGGATGAATGCTAACGTCATGTTAATCTACAAAAAAGAGGATGACAAGTACCTGAACAATTACAGGCCGAACAGCTTGCCTTCCGTCGTATACAAGTTATTTGGAAAGGTAATCGCTAACAGAAGTCACAAAATATTGGAATTCAATCAACCAAAAGAACAAGCACGACTTCAAACAGGCTACTTAACAATCGACCACATTCATACTATCAATCAGGTGATAGAGAAATGCTCAACCCTATTGAAAATCCTGGTTTGGTGGATGCTCGAATTGTTGGTGGATATGGTGAAACAAATAGTCTATATGTTGGAAATATTGGTCGATATAGTTGAAACTGAACTGGGAATAATGGCTGATGACGGGGAGAGTGGAAAAATTGACGGCAAATGGTGGTGGTGGTAGCTAGCCAATGGAGCTGACGGCTGAATATGCCGGCTGATGATGGCTAGAGGGACAAAATTGGTGGCAGATGGTGGTAATGGTGGCGAGGCATTGGTGTAGATGGTGGAAAACACCGGGTGACGGTGGCGAGGCAAAATGTGTTTGGTAGAAGGCTTAGTGAGCAAGGTGAATGACGGTGGTGTGATGGAAGCTTGGTGAATGATGTTGGCGTGTTAAAAATGCACATGACAGTATGTGAAATCACTTATTTGTAGTGTTGCATTCTTGAATGCGCAGAGACATGTTTACGGTAAAAAACCAACGCTGCTAATTATGCTGTGAAGCACATTTATTTTTTATTCATGTAGTGTCAACAACGCTTCAATTTCAGAGGATCATAGAATATGCGGCCGTGAATGTGTTTACATTTCACGCACGTACTTACATCAATTTGACATCCGCGATGTGTTTTTTTGTTGTGATGTTTAGAAGACTGGAGGTGTCACTGTTAACAGTGAAAAGAAATGTTTTACATCGGCGCGCGGTTGTCGAGAAATAATGAGCTCTAGTTCGCAATTACCCCTTTGAATGTTGGAGCAGAACACAGCGGTCACTTGATGTCACCACGCTAGAAATGCAACTCTGGCATTTCTTTCACACTGTATTGTTTGGGCCGTACTTTTACGTTAAAAAAGTGCGTGCGAATATGCATAAACTTTCTTTTTCATCATGCGTCGAGACAAGCACTAGCGAATTTGACTTTCAGCCTTCTGTTCTGCCACCATGATTTTCACTAAAGGTTAGTCGTACCGACCGAGCCCGTACAAGTGTCTTCGGCCCTTCTGGGTTTCAGAATACACAATTTTGACGAGTAAAATTGGCAATACAGCACAGCTGTGGCATCATATAATCTAAATGAAGTCGTTTTTATTGTGTACGGTGTCCGCGCAAGAAGCGACAAACATCGATGCGACGCGCTTGCAGCACTTCCCCCAAATTTACACCCCCCCACGGACAGCCGTCGGTCGCACTCGCCGGCACATCACTGGCTCTTACGCGAGAACACAGACTCGTCACTTGCTATGCTTACTGAACCAATATGATAGCATATTGTTTCTGGCGCACTGCATTCGTTTTGGCCAAGCCGTTATGTAGTTGTTGCTAACGACAGAGCAACAGTGGTGTGCTGGCACGACTACGTTGTGCGTTGCTCAAAAAAAACAGCAAAATGAATTGTGTGGGCGGATCTATCGATTGAGCATAGGAGCGTCATGAAGCATGAACAGATATCACCCGTTGGAAGGAGCGAGAAACGTATATAAACTTGGCAGTAACCACCGAGAAACTTTACCTGTTGCTTAGTCCACTGAGTATTTTTTCTCCTTGTGGTTGTAAATTGTAACAAAAACATAGCGCTGTTGCCATTATTGCAGTGGCAATCGTTACAGGCAGCAGTTGTTCATGTTTATCAGATGTGCAAATTTTAGTAGCCGGTGCAGATCCCGTCTATCTCGAGAAAGTGACAATTAGAACAGAAGTTAAACAGAGAGTTTTGAGTTGACTATTTCTTTAACACACAAGTTTCCATCTGTCACTATTTTGCCATTGTGTAATGGGTGACCACACCTGTCAAGCACCTTGGGGTGCCACTCGAATATTTTAAACATAATGAGAACTTTTGGCAAGAACAAAGCGAAAGAAATCCGGACGAAAGCCGATAGATGCAATGGTAATCATCTGACAGTGTTTTTGAGGGCGACTGTCCGTAATCGTTCTTTTGCCCCGAAACTTTGGTATGTCATGCAAGTATTACATTGTTCAAGGGCAAACATACAGAAGCATCATTGCATCTTCGTAGTGTCCGTGTGTATCTCGAACTGGGTGAGATGCAGCCGAACTAAGCTGTTCTGAAAAGTGAAACACGGAGGGCTGGGTTTACCACATCTTTTCATACGCGAAGTCGTAAATCGGTTGTCCTTTTTCGCTACACAACGTATCCTTTAAGTAGTGTGCCAAATGAGACTCATGCGGACTATACCTGGATATGAGGTTTGCACGAATGACATGACCGGGGCCATTCGCAGGTATCTTTAGGAAACTTTTCTAAGTGTACGGTTTTTATCTGTCAAAGTTTTCAATGAATATTTGTTTTCAGTGACTCGCAATAAGTTGTACAAAGATGCGTGGGATGTTTTTTAACCTGAACCCCTGTACCGTGCCCTGTACACTGGAGGTCAAGGGCAAGAGGTGCTTAAACGAGTGAAGAGAATGCAAGCGGCTCCTGCCGCGATGTCCTTCTTTTTCAAGCTGCACACAGGTACATTATAAGTGAGGATTTTGAAGCAGACCGTGGTTTTTAATCACCTTGGGGGACAAATTGCCTTATCTGTGAAAATCCGGAAACTATACACCAAGTTTTCTCACATTGTTGGGAGGGAGTATATTTTTGGGATGTATTTCAAAGGGCGTTAAAAAAGGAATTACCTTTTAAATTCATATGGTACAAGATTTCTGCCAATAGAGGACGAAAAATGAATGCCTTTTCATTTGATTTTGCTACGTGTATTTCACTGTATCTGGGGTGCCCGTAAAGCGGGTTTTTATGGCGATCAGGATGCACGGCCTCAAACAATGTATTTCCGTGAATGTATGACCAAGTTTGTTGAACTGCCGAAAAGTCAGGAGATTGTACCTGAGAGGTTGTCGAGGGTTAAACCCTCGGCAACCATTGGAAATTTTATTTGTGTCGGAGTGTTACTGTTTGTTTTTGTTGTGCTTGTGGAATAATTAACACGCCTGTAAACAGGCAATAAAGCAAAAAAAGGGTGGCGTGTCGTAGTGAGTAGTGTGCTCAGTTGCGAATCTGAAGGTGGCTAGTTCAATTGCATGCTATCGCACCTTTTTTTACGGGTGCTTTCTACATCGTTTTTTATAAAATTATTTTTAATATTTCTCCGTGGCAACTCGTCACTGTGGTTCTGACGCTGCTTTGCGCCTCAGCTTTGCTGGCTGGAGCGCGCCATCCATCATCCGCTTCACCATACGCCACCATACACCATGCGTCACCAACATTTCCAGCACCATAATCCACCAAAATGGAGTATGGTAGAATGCACCATTCTTAAAGTGAACGTTTTTTCGATAGGGGAATCTCCCCTAACCAAAATACTTAACAATTTATAGACTGCGCCAAGAAGAGACGCGGATGACCGTCGAAACGAAAAACCGCATAGGTAACTGTCTGCCGCATTTCAAACGTCTTTGGTTAATTATGCCTTTTCAATTGGTCTAAAAAGAGTGCGAACGAGTGCCTGAAGTTGCCAGGATCACCGGGACACCTAATTAACCCTGATGGGTCTATATTTAAACAATCTCTCCGGCATTTTGTGTTCTTGTCACGTTGGCGGCAAGATAGGCCTCGCCTCAATTGGGCCTGGCTCGACAAGGCGTCTCGCGCCTTTGCGCCAGGCGCGAGATGCCAATGGCGTCTACTACTGACGAAACGGATAGCTCGGTGAATGATCCGCAAGCAACGCTGGGTGCTTTATCCAGATCTGATGAATAAGAGATCGCAGCATACGAAGAAGCGGATTTCACCACAGACAAGATGGGTTGGAAAGTGGTGAGCATCCGGAAAACAAAAAAGGAACGCGCCTAAACAATTACGATACTTATGCAGCAAAAAAATGGCAGCATATCCAAGGAGTAAATGATGGAGAGTGGGGCGAAGCATCCGTCCGTCCATTCGTTCTTGCTTCCGTTCGTCCATGCGTCCGCCTATGTGACCATCCATGCGTGCGTCTGACCATCCATTCGTGCGTCCGCACGTCCATCTGTGCGTCCATGCATCCGCCCCTGCATCCGTACATGCGTCCATCCGTCGGTGCAGCCATCCGTGAGTCCGTCCATGCATCTGTCTGTGTGTCCGTTCGTCCACCTATTCAACACTCCAAGTACCACTATCTCGCTTCTTTTCATCATAAATTCCGCATATGCACCGCCACCCAGTGGAATTTCCAAGGACTAAACGAGAGGTGGCACACGCACACTTTCTTACGGCTTGCGCTTCGTGTCTACTTCCCACCTTTAACCACCCCGAGTTCATGGTATATACTAGTTCACTGTATTCATGGCACTGCGGCCCAACACTCGCTAAACCTTTGTAAAACCAAATAGGTTATGCCCAGCGAGTACAACGTAGCAACCCTTTCTTATGTGATAGTGCTCAATGTACATGTCAATGGCTGCTAAGGGGGAATGAGAGACAGGAGAATTGGGCTTTTAGTTAACGCGCACGCTGCGAATTTTTTGTTGTTCAACAACGCACAGAAGAAATCTCTCGCCGGCACCACCTTGGAGGTTAAATTGTAAGACTGGTTACACACTACGACTACTACTACGACTACGAGGGACGAACAGGTGCCTCTATAGGGAGCTTCGCCCCTTTAAAAATCATCCAAGCAGCGGACAGGTGAGCTCCTCTCCGACGCCTCCTGACATCATTATTCGTGTTATCAGAGCCTCACGCATGCCATCCTTACCGGAGTACAACATAAAGATAATGTATCGCCTGAAGGATGGCTTGGAAATACAACAGGTCGGGCCTATTTTAGTGAAAAGCCCTTGCAACAGTAGCAAATCTTCGCTCAGTTCAGACCATGGAAAACATTATTGGTCCCAACATTATGCAGAATATCATGGTGGTGAGCACGCCGTTTAGAGAAAACGCAGATAAGTACGCGAGCGTAGGGGCTATTCAGATATATGAAAAAAGTACGAAGTCAGAACTTACAAAGCAAGCCGAAGCGACACCTGCAAAGGGGCAATTCGACTCATCGACACTTCTGACGACCATGAGACGACTGAAATATCGTGAACGCCCGCAACCCCTTGGTACTGGCGGCGAAAAGAATCAAGAACTTGGGATCAGTGATTGTTGTGTTTGAACCCACTTTGGTATCATGCTGCTTATATCGCAGACACGTGGACATATGCTAAGTATGCGGGAAACTCATCCATCGTGCGAATGTTTGCCCTGACCCGGGCTCCACCGAAATCACAGGCTGCGAAATTTCAAAGCCAAAATCATCTCATGTGTGAGATTCGCAATGCAAGCTGTGCGGTGGCTTGCACATGATGACGGACAAGGTGTGCTCGAAGCGCTATCTCGTCCTGTGTGTAGTGCGCACACGACGACAACGAGCGCGGTTGAAACTGTCACAATGCAGAAACAGCAGCAGTCGAATACAGGAAACTCACTTTAATTGTACCAAAACACTGGCAAACTGAACGGAAGAAAACTTCGTCTTCTTCTCTCGCTGCGCGTGTTCTTCGTTGTTCTCTTGGTGCTGGATATTCAATGTGGCAATTGCCCCCCTCGAGAGAGCAGCGTCCCGATGCTCTTGTACAAAAGACGGCGTAGTAGATGTATGGTTTGAATCAGTCCTAAAAGTAGGGCTTGATTCGCACAACGTGCACGATTTCTGGTTTTTGCTGCCGAGTTTTCAAGGGGCTGTCAGGAACGGCCACGCAATTAACGTCGCTCAGGCGTTGTAAAACTCTGTAGGGGCCAAAATACTTCTTCAGCAATTTTTCAGACAGTCCCCGGCGGCGTATAGGACTCCATTTCCAGACTTTGACGCCGGCCCGATAGACATGTCGCTGTCGCAGAATATGACGTTGGGCGTCGTAATTTTGATGCTGGTTGATTCTAACGCGCGCAAGCTGCCTCGCTTCTTCTGCTCGTTGGGTAAAAGATACAACGTCCAAATCGATGTCATTGCAGTCGCGCAGTAACGGCGTCAAGCATCGTCCTCACTTCACGGCCATGAAGGAGACTGAACGGCGTTCTTCGTGTAGTTTCTTGCTGCGCTGTACTATAGGCGAACGTGATGTGCGGTAGAATGTCGTCCCAGTTTTTGTGATCCACGTCAACGTACATACTCAACATGTCGGCAATAGTCTTGTTGAGGCGTTCTGTTAAGCCGTTGGTTTGTGGATGATAGGAAGTGGTTTTCCGATGGGCTGTTCCACTGAGCTCAAGCACTGTCTTCAAGAGCGCGGCCGTGAAGCGGCACCTCGATTCGTTATTATGATTGTCGGAGCACCATGCCTTAGAACGGTATTTTCCACAAAGAATCGTGCGGTTTCAACGGCGGCGCCACTTTACAAAGCCTTTGTTTCCGCGTAGCGCGTAAGATAATCAGTGGCGACTATTACCCACTTGTTGCCAGCATGGGATGTCGGATATGGTCCAAGGAAATCCATTCCAATTTGGGCAAAAGGTATCGTGGGCACTTGAATTGGTTTTAATAGTACAGCTGGTTTTAACGGTGGCGATTTTCGTCGTTGGCAATCGAGGCACGTGCGTACGTAATGCTTCAGAATGGCTGGAAGTCTTGGCCAGTAGTATTTCTGTTGGATTCTGGCCAATGTAAGTGTGTATTCGAGATGACCAGACGTTGGCTCATTGTGGCAAGCACAAAGTATCTCCTCACGGAGTGACGTCGGAACGACAAGTAAGTGGGAGCTTCCTCTGGGAGAAAAGTTCTTATAGAGAACACCACTACGTAAGCAGAATGACGGCAGGCTCCTTGCAAATCTTCTAGGGACGGTTGTTGTCCGACCATTCAAAAGTTCAATAGGGGAAGCAACTCACTGTCTGCTTTCTGCTTGCACGAAATCGTAGTGGTGTCGACGACTCCTACAAACGCCATGCTGTCATCTTCTGTGTCATCGTCGCGCTTTATCGGTGACCTTGATAAGCAGTCGGCGTCGGCGTGCTGCCGTCCGGACTTATACACGACCGTCATATCAAACTCTTGAAGGCGTAAGCTCCACCTTGCTAGCCGACCAAACGGGTCTTTCAAGTTGGTCAGCCAGCAGAGGGAATGATGGTCGCTGACTACGTAGAAGGAACGACCATAGAGGTACGGACGAAACTTCATAACCGCCCATACGACAGCAAGACAGTCTTTTTCCGTTGTGGAGTAGTTGGACTCGGCACGGGAAAGCGTCCTACTAGCATATGCGATCACACGCTCGGCTGAGTCTTGCCACTGGACGAGTACAGCGCCTAAACCCACGTTGCTGGCATATGTGTGGACCATGGTAGGAGCATTCTTATCAAAGTGAGCAAGCACAGGCGGAGTCTGCAGGCGTTGTCGGAGATCGTCAAATGCCACCTGTTGATCGTCGCCCCATGTGAACAAAACTTCTTCTCTTGTGAGTCGTGTTAACGGCGAGGCTATGTGGGAGAAATCCGCAATAAACCTTCGGTAGTATGCGCATAGACCAAGGAAACGCCTGACTGCTTTTTTGTCTTTTGGCACCGGAAATGTTCTGACGGCCGCAATCTTATCGGGATAAGGTCGAACACCTTGATGGCTCACCACATGGCCTAAAAATTGGAGCTCCTTGAAACCGAAAGGACACTTCTCAAGTTTCAGTATCAGGCCGGCAGATCTTATTGCCCTGAATACCGATAGCAGCCTGCTCAGGTGTTCCTCAAATGTTTTTGAAAAAACAATGACGTCATCCAGATAGGCCAGATATGTCTGCCACTTAAGGCCTGACAGAACAGTGTCCATCAGTCTCTGAATTGTTGCGGTGGCTGAGCACAATCCGAATGGCAAGACTTTAAATTCATAAAGCCTGTCAGGTGTTACAAAAGCCGTTTTTTCTCTATCTCGCTCGTCGACCTCAATTTACCAGTACCCGCTTTTGAGGTCCATTGACAAAAAGTAGCGTGCATATCTCAGCCTGTCGAGTGAATCATCGATGCGCTGTAATGGGTACACGTCTTTCTTTGTCACATGGTTCAGCTTGCGGTAGTCGACACAAAATCGCAAGCTTCCGTTTTTATTTTAACCAGCACTACCGGCGATGCCCAAGGACTTCTTGACGGCTGGATTACATCATCATTAAGCATTTTCTTCACTTGTTCCTGGATTGCTTCACGCTCTTTCGGTGCTACGCGGTATGGGTTCTGTCGTATTGGCCTTGCCATCTCCTTCGTTATTATCCGATGCTTCGTCAGTGGAAACTGACTGACCCTCGAGGTCGATGGTCGATGAACTGGTGAAGAAGATAGACTAGACGCTGTCTCTGCGCTGGTGACAAATCCGTGCTTACGTCAATAGGTGGTATGGCTGATGTGGCCTGCGGCTCGGCCTGTTGTACTACACAGCACTCGCGGATTTCGGTGATCTCATCGAAGTAGGCAACTATAGTGCCTTGTGTAATGTGTCGTCGCTCGTGGGCCAAATTTGTCAACAGAACCTCTCCTTCACCGCACACAACATTGACGATACTTCTGGCAATTGCAACACCGCGAAAGAGTAGAAACGTCCATACTTGTTCAGCGATTCCTTCTCCAGTATCCTGCTCGCTGCACATGACTGAAACAAGGCGGCACAATAACGGAGGTATGGTCACATCGCCAATGACTCGCGGGGATTTTGGTGTAGCGCTGCGCTTTGATCCGCTGAAAAGGTCAGTACACCGTCTGGAATATTGATGATGGCACCATATTCACGCAAGAAATCCATCCCCAAGATTGCCTGTTTGCAACACTCAGAAAGAATAACAAAAGTAGTGACGAAAGATTCATCCCCTATCTTCATTCTTGCCGTGCACTTTTCGGTAGGTGCGAGTAGCTGCCCTCCAGCTCCTCTAATTTGCGGTCCTGTTCATGCCATTCTAACCTTCCTGAGCGTGTCTGCCAGACTCTCACTCTTATTGAGAAGTCCGCGCCAGTGTCGACCAATGCCATGACTTCATGTCCGTCCATCGTAGTTGCAACGTCGGCAGTAACAACCCGATCTTTCGTCGATTCATTGAAAATGTGTCTCCTTTCGCTCGGCAGTATTGGGGGATTTTCAGCACTTCGAAGATTCGCAACCTTCCTCCCTGAGGTCGCTGATTTTAGTTTCCCTGGCGTGCACTAGGAGATCTCCCTCTTGGCATGTCAGTGGTGCTCCGCCTAGAGGATGGAGAATAACGCCCAGGAGAGCGTGAGCATGACCGAAACCCAGGAGGAACATCCCGCGCGGTCATGACACTCGTGTCGACGTCAGGTGTTCCGTTGAAATGGCGCCGAGGAACAGTGAAAGGAAACCCTTGGTACCCTGCGGCGCGATACGGGCAATACCGAACGATGTGGCCTGCTTCCCCACAGCGAAAGCACAGGGGCCTATGATCATGCGTACGCCAGATGTCAGTTTTGAAAAGTCATGGCCGCTTCGGCGTTGAAGTTTGTCTGTAGTACCAAGGCGCAGTCGGCGGATGTTTCTGGTGGCACTGATGGGGTGTCGGCACGTTCGCTGGCTGTCGGCGGACAACGTCTGCATAGCTTACCTTGGGAGTGCTCGTGTTTGGCTGAGGAAGCGAGAGCGCTTGCCTGATCTCCTGGCGTACAACTTCTGTTACTGAGGCGATCGCGCAGTCATTCGGTTTGGCGACGAGCTTCTTGACCTCTTCTTGTACGATTTCTCGTATTTGTTGGCGCAAAGAACTTTCGTCAGGTGTTGTAGCTGTGGCTGTGGCTGTCATGCTTATTGGTGCACTGTGGGTTGGGTGGTCATACTGGCGATAACGTAGATGCAGTGCGCGTTCGATAGATGTCGCGTGCTTGGAGAATTTATCCACACTTGTAGGCGGGTTTCGTACGAGACCAGCGAAGAGCTGCTCCTTAAGGCCCCGCACGAGGTGGCTAACCTTTTTGGCTTCGGGCATATTAGGATCTGCTCGACGAAATAGCCGCGCCATGTCCTCAACAAACATCGTAACGGATTCATTTTATTGCTGAATCCTTGTCTCGAGGAGACGCTGTGCAATTTCTCGTCTTTCAGTGCTCGCGAACGTGTCGAGAAAGTTCTGCCGGAATTCGTCCCAAGACGACCACAAGCGATTCGTGAACCATGTTCGGGCTCCGTCTTGAAGCGGAAAATAAACGTAGCCCAATTTCTGTGTGGTGTTCCACCTGTTAACATTCACTGTGTGCTCGAATGCCTCGAGCCAGTCATGTGCATCCTAATATGCGTTTCCGTGGAAGTCAACCGGAAGTCAAGGGTTCAAAACAGTCACCTGTGTTGTGCTTGGGCTGAACATGTTGGGGCCAGTGCTTCCAGGCGCCTTCATGCTTTCTGGCACAGTCACGCTTTCCGGCAATGGACCAAACTCCGGGCTGAGGCCTTACAGGCGCCGGCTGCTGCGATAAACGGGGGTGTCGATGCGCGGAAGTCTTTGTGGACTACATGCGGGGCTCTTGTCAGGCGTCCCGAACATGTACCCAGCGCCTCCACCAGTGTCACAAAGCAGAAACAGCAGCAGTCGAATACAGGAAACTCACTTTAATTGTACCAGAACACTGGCAAACTGAGCGGAAGGGAAGTTCGTCTTCTTCTCTCGCTGCGCGTGTTCTTCGTTGTTCTCTTGGTGCTGCATATTCAATGTGGCAAATCAACAAGGTCAGGTAGAGCTGCAGGAAGACAATCGAAAGAGCGAGATCAATTTGTGTCGAAGACGTGGACGCACAGCTACTCCTGCTCTTGATCGCGGAGCTGTACACCCGCGAGGACATTGACCACAAGAGCAGGGGTCACTCAGGATTACATGTGCGTTCCGTGGAAAACAACAACGGAGGAGACGGCACGTAGGCGGATAACGTGAGAGGCACCACGACGACTACACCGAAGGAAAACCGTGATTTCTGTAACACTAATAAAGAACAAGATAGCTATGTTAGAACAAGAGTCAAGAGAGCCAAAAGTGGTCTATACCAAGCTACTTCACGGGTTATATGAAACACGTGAGGCAAACAGTACAACAACTAGCCCTGCCAAACCACTAATCGATATCAAAACTTCCCAAGCACTTGAGATTGCGAGACAGGGAGAACGCCGCGAAGAATCCCCCACTTCAAAGAAGGGAGCGTAACGCAACCACGAATGGTCATGCGATGAGACGTCAAGGACGCCATGGAGGTCATAAGCGAGAATATGGGACTGATGAACGAGAGCATGATGCGAATGAATGAGAGAATGGACATGTTTAACAGGTGAGTTAAAAAAATCTTGGCAGATCCCACGTACTGTGGTTATTGATGATATGCGAAGCATGATTAAGAAATGTAGATACGTCACTTTAGAATCAGCAAAACCTTATGAGGTGGAGGTAACTTGTGCTATACATGACTTGTGTATCATGATTATTATGTTTCGATGTGTCATTTACTTCTATTCACGTCAAATGACACCAAATTTTGCATACGTAAAGCTAGCGAAATGACCGCGAGCACGTTAAGAGCATGGTATGTCAATGTCATCATGTTCCTACTCGAGACGCGTGTTAGGATTATCATGTTGGCACGATTCATATATTTTTTCATCTATCGACGTCACGTAACACCCAATTCGGTATATGTGAAGCTAGCAAAACGGCCGTGAGCGCATCTTGAAGGGCTCAATATACTCGAAAGTAGTGTTGACGCATGCGCACGCTGGGCTTAGAGACGCAACGTTAGGAAAACGCGAGCACTATAAAGTCTGACGACAAAGGCGACCATCATCCTTCGGCGTGGCCCGACGGCAACCGGCGCGAAATGCGTCATTCCGCATTTCCCCCCAATGTGTTACCCAGACAACACATTATCTGCGTCTTTTCGGGATGGAGGGACGCTAGACGCGATAAAAGGCGCATGCGCCAAAGCAGCGTGGCACGCGCCTGAGAGTATAAGGCAGGACAGGTGCCTAGCGTGGCAACGCCAGCGTGACACGACGAAATTAAGGCCGGCGAGCACGCACACCGCGTCACATGAAAATGTGTTGGTGCCATGACTGTGGCATATACTCTTGTTCTCACATTACACGCATCTCATGATTATCATGTTTGCACCAGTCACATACCTTCGTCATCAATTGCCGTTACGTAATACTATATTTGGCATATGTGAAGATAGCAAAACAGCCGCGAGCGTTTCATCAGTGTGGCATGTAGTCAAGTTGTTACTTGACACGCGTGTCGTGATTATCATGTTTGGATGTTCTATTTACCTATGTCGTTCGTTAGCGTCACGTGATACCGAGTTTTGTACATTTGAAGCTAGTGAAACAGCCACCAGTACACCATGAGTGTAGCATGTAGTCCTGTTGTTACATAACACGGATCACACGATTATCATACTTTCACCAGTCGCATACCTTCGTCATCCATTCGCGTCACGTATTACTAAATTTGATATATGTGACGCCAGCAAAACAGATGCGAGTGCATCATAAGCGTGGCATGTAGTCATGTTGTTACATGACACGCATGTTATGACTTTTATATCAGGATCTATCGGTCACGTTCGCCATGCAACCATCTCATACCATACCAGTTTTTCATGTCATGTGAACAAAACTACCGCAAGAGCTGCAGGAATATGAAGATAAGATCATGATATTCATGACGTACATATCATATATTTCATGTTATGACTAGTCAAATATGTTCTCCACAGAGTACTGTTATGCCATACTAAGTTAGGTATCGATACCATTATCGAAACAGCCACAACAGCTAAATGTCTTAGGCGGCTAGGTAGATAGATAGATAGATTAGATTAGATAAGATAGGTACACTCAAAGTCGCCGAAGTTCACAAAGAGGTGCTTTACATATAAAACATAGAAATTTATATGAACAACACGATAGTACGTGCCATGGAGACGACGAAGTCACAGCATATCGGCGTGCATGGCCCTCTGGAAGTTGCTTTACCTGCAAGCGTAGGGCGATATGATGGTCAACATGACAGTGAATATAGGACAAGAAATTTCACCATCTGGCAATGGATCTGCAGGGGGATCGCCTCAAAAAAGGCTGTCCTCCTGCAGATGGTAAAGTTAGAAACCACACATAATTTTACTGCAAGAAACACTCACAATGGAACTTACTCTTACGGGATATAAACCAAAACCCACAGAAACGAGCAAGGCAGAGGCGTCGCTATTCTGATTGGAAGAAGATTCCGTACATTTGCCATGAAATACACCACACGTCCTGCTATCTAGAACAGTTCACGATCGAGATTATACCTAGTGACCATGTAGGGAACAAGCAAAGCATCTTTCTCAATGATTTGTACACCAGCCCTAAGGACACAAGGCAAAGTGTTTAGAAGCACGCTCAGGAAGATCACGAGCATCGCATATGATAGCCCGGAAACTCTAGGTGGCGACTTAAACGCCCCACGCCAGGCATGGGGCTACGCATATTCCGCTAGGAAAAGTGAGCGTCTTCACACGACAGCGTCTGATCTACATCTCACTCTCATCACACCCGGAATCTCCAACTAGGTGTGGTACTTCAACGTGCCGCGACACTACACCGCACCTGACTTTTGTCCGGAGATTTTGAAAATACGGCTGGTGTAACTCGGGCAAAAACCTTGGTAGCGATCACTACATTTTCCGAATCGATGCCGAACTCCCAGGGAAGAGGCAAATGAGTATAAACTAATTGACTGGGAGAAATTTCGCAAATTATGGACGCAGTCATCAATCTCATAAGAAAAAAACACAAAGCACATGATAGCAAGCTGGGCTGAACTGTTCAAAGCCAACCTCGCTACCTCGGAACGAACGATTACCATGGAAGTTAAAGTGGAGAGAATGAGCAGCCGGCTTGCGAACCATCTTGAAGACAAGCACTAAATACTAGCCAGGTAGAAGTGTCAACGACTCAATCAAAGACTGCATTAGAAGCTCGCCGAGCTCAACAAAACCATACAAGAATACTGCGTGGTTCTTTGCCGAGTGCAGTGGGACGAAGTTTGCAACTCCCTCAACATACGAAAAGGTTGGAGGCTCATGAAACACTTCTTCGACGAAAATGGAACTAAGTCCAAATCCGTGCAACGCATAAAGCTCAACAGGTTAGTTCACTGCGCAACGCAACATAGTACTGCCGATGAACTTGTTCACAGCTTTGATAAACACTACCTACCGCTTAAATTGGGACAACCCAGTATCTCAACGCGGAAGATCTATGACGGTGCCCCAAACTCGGAGCTTGACGCAGACTACAAAGAGAGTGAAGTCCGCTACGCACTTCACGAACACAACAGCAACTCTGCAGCTGGTCCAGATGGCGTCACTAATCGGGCTCTCCAAAATTTAGACGACGACTCAGTCACCTTCTTCACTGAACAAATCAACGAAGCCTGGAAATCCGGCCGTTTATCTGTAGAATGGAAGCATGCAAAAAAGGTCCTAAACCCAAAACCTGGAAAGCCTCCGGGGCTATCAAACCTGAGGCCGATCTCACTAATGTCGTACATAGGAAAGCTTGCCGAACATGGAATTCTGAACTGACTGACAGAGTACGTCAAAGAGAAGCAATACTTCCCCTACACTATAATCGAATACAGGCCTGGTTATTGAACGCAACACACCATGCTGAAAACAAAGAAAAGTCTACTGGATCGCCCCCACACGAGATACTAATCTGCTGCTGGGTCTCGACGTGGAGCAAGCTTTTGACAAAATCCGACTTCAAGCCATTCTGACCGTAATATCTGAACACAATCTTCGCATATGTTTCTATCAATACGTCAATGCTTTTCTAAAGAATCGAACGGTCACTCTACGGATAGGCGAGCACGTCTCTAAATTCCTCTAGCTGGGCGATAAGGCAACACCGCAAGGCTCGGTACTTTCTCCATTCTTATTCAATTTGGTTATAAAAAAGCTCTCCTGTGCATAGGGAGGAATAGCAGATGTGAAGCATACCATCTACGCAGACGATATCATCACTTGGTGCACTAGTGGTAGCGATGCGGAATTAGAAACCCTCATGCAAGACGCAATACCAATAACCGAACCACATCTCATCCCAACGGAACTTCGCTGCTCTTCCAGAAAATCTGAACTGCCTATGTACCATCCTCCCTAACGAGGGCGCCCATCAAAAGACTGGCGCAGACCCGTCTCTCCAAGCACAGGGTTACGTGATTCGGACAGTAACCGCATACCAACGGTCGACGAAATTCGCATCTTTCGACTTATCATAGAAAGTATAGGCTCCAATTTGGCAATGCTGAACAGCATCACATTGAAGATTAGGAACGTGCTTAGATTGTTTCAGCGCATCATGAATTGGCACAGAGAACCGGGTGAGAATAACGCCATCAGAATGGTCGACACTTTTGTCTCTGACACATCACATACGGGGCTGCGATGTTCAACGGGAAAAATTCACAACTGCAAAAGTTCGAAGTACACATACGGCACGCTTTTAAGACAGCGTCGGGTCCACCGGATGATACCTCCACTTCTCGCCTCTTATAGAGAGAAGTGCATAATCCCCGTGCCGAAATATTTGAGGGCCAGCGCACGGCGTAAATTGCACGCCTGTCCAGCACCAAAGCAGGCCAAGATATTCTTGTCAAGCTCGGTTTGTACACCATAGCGCAAAAGGACAGCGTTCAGAAGTTACCAGAAGTCTTGTTAAAATCAATTACAGTGTTCCCCTTCCCAAGAAATGTGCACCCGCTCCACGGTCATGGAAGAAAATTTGCCCACGCCAAAGCCCTCGCGGCAGACGCCACAAGATTTCCAGACCAGACAGCTTTTGTGTATGCAGCGGACATACCGGGAAAACCCGCCTACCTGGTCATAGTAATTGACGGACATGGACGAACACGAGGCGTAGGTGGCCTGGACGCCGGTGTTCCTGCACGCTTATCGCTCAGAGGACCGGCCATCCAAGATAATCGACCAATGGCAACCGTGCCCGAGACTGTAGTTTTCCAGCAAATGGAAATCAACCCAGTGGAGCTCAATGAAGCGGGTGGACGACCACCCGCTGTCACAGGCGAAAGCACCCTACGAGTACGCCGCCTTAAGGCGCGCAACGCAGCATCAAGAACGTGTCAGCTGGCAGCCACACGACCAGGTCGCCATCCGAAGGTTTCATGAAAACAATCACAGCAGCTTCGACGCTCCAGAAATTACCCAAGGACCAAATCAAGATCATCGTGCACCAAAAAGGAGGGCTCGACCTTTCCAAAGCCGATATTATACACCTCACTTAGGCCTTGGCCATGGCCGTGGCCTTGACATAGCAGCAGGCTGATGAAGACACCATTTGCCCAAACAAGGTACAGAACATTCGGTGATCTCTACCCCTTATGATCACAATGATTGATTGATATGTGGGGTTTAACGTCCCAAAACCACCATATGATTATGAGAGACGCCGTAGTGGAGGGATCCGGAAATTTCGACCACCTGGGGTTCTTTAACGTGCACCCAAATCTGAGCACACGGGCCTACAACATTTCCGCCTCCATCGGAAATGCAGCCGCCACATCCGGGATTCGAATCCGCGACATGCGGGTCAGCAGCCGAGTACTTAGCCATTATGATCACAATGCGAGGGCGTTATCAAGAATCCAGAAGTTACATACTAAGCTCAAAGCCTTTGAAATGTCAGCTTACAATGCTGTGCTACGTGCAAGGATCTAATTAAAATATTCACCCTTCCCCTGATGATGAACGCCTGAAAAGGATGATTGTGAACCCAAGAAACCCTGTGGCACGAGGTCAGAAAAATTAAGCAAACCCCAGTCGTTGTTATACTCTTCGACGGCATGCGGGTGCCCAACACGGTCATGTACAGCACCGCCCTCGTTCCGTGCTCTCTGTACAAATGGCAGGTGGATGTATGCTACGCGTGTGGCCACTTGGGTCACCCAGATGTTCTGTACCACAGCAGCGCACAGTAGAAGAACAAGTGCCACGGATGTGGAGAAGCCAAACCTTCAGTGCTAGAAGCAGAAGACTAATGCACACCCAAACGCGAGTTGTGTGGAGGCCTCTGTGTCACTGGGGTTAGGGCCTGCAAATGGCGCTACAAAGTCTTATGCATTGTTAGCCGTCGGCGCTGAAGGTGGCCACAAATAGAGTGGAACGCACAGATGGCCGATGGCCATGGCATCAGCGTCTCCTATGCACAGTGTAGCTCGGCGACACCTGTGGATCCATATAACGGCTCCTTCATGTAAACCCGATCGAACTCGAGGGAAAGCTCTCACTCAAGGAGGCAGGCCGGCTCCAAAAAAGATGGGGACACCAGCGTATCTAGGTTGATATCAGGCTCCTGGTCCAGGCCCCGATCCTTGCCCGCGAATAGAGCCACGTGGGCTGACAAAGTCAAGGGCTCTGGTGTAGCTTTCTCGGCGATACAGAAGACTACATTGGCAAAAAAGCTAAATGTGGGGCACAGTAAAATCAAGTGAATGATCCCCGAATCCAATCACTTGAGGTGGAAAATCAACAGCTGAAGCGTGAACTCCAAAAGCGTCCCTCAGCGTTCCAAAGCACGCTAAGGTTAAAGTTAAAGCTTTCGGCTCATTGTTTGGCAAACCAAAGCATAAAACTTCTAACCCTGAACCAATGAGCGAGACAGACAACTAGGATGGAATGGTGGAGCCGAGTGATGATGCATTTATTGCCGCCGTTCCTCCTGCCAATAGCAAGTACAAGGCTAGTTAGCCACGGTAGAAAACACCCTGGGACACATCATGGAAATGCTTTCAGGAATCGAGGTGAGGCTAACACAATTAGAGAGACTTTTGAGATCCAAGCCAAAGGCACACTCACAGCATCAATGGCGCCAACTGAGGCGACCCCGAACCTTGAAAATGTGACCGAAGGGCTAACAGATAACCTTCAGTAGGAGAAACGGCGAACGGTAACAATCTGAAAGTATGGCAGTAGAACTATGCAAGTTTCCAGAGGTGCAAGGCCACATTGGGGCAACTGATCAGGTCTATTCCGCGGCAAGCCGCAAGTTATATTTGGTACAGGAAACGCTTTGTGAGAATGAAATGTTTTTTCGGGGTACTGTTTGATTGCATACAGGGAAGAAAAGAGCAGAGGCGTCACTATCTCAATCAGAAAGAACATCTAGTTTGTTGAGCACGTGCTCCCCGCATACAATTCGGGCTTCAAGGCTCAGCTAATGGAGATCATACCTAGCTAAACACTCCGTACTAATGCTTTTATTATTGACGTCTAAAGCGCACTATCACAAAGAAAAGAGACTACAAAATATTACTAAACACCGCAGTTAGAACGGCGGGAAATACGCTTTTCGTTAATGGGGGTGATTTTAGTGCCCTCATTCCGGAATGGGCGTGTGGTTACAAAAGCTTCAAGGAGACAAACTTTGCCTCCAACACCAGAGAGCTTGACTTCATAATTGTCACAGACCCTAGGCTCCCCAAGTGCGGTAACTTGGTCAGTAGAGGTAAAACTCCCGATTTCACCTTCCTCTGAGGAATCGAAGGCGAATTTGACAACGTTGAGGAGGGACTAGGCAGTGACCATCCAATACTTAAATTTATGTTGCGCATCAAACCCAGACCTCTCGTAAGATGAGTACGTTGACTGGGACCTTTTTCGGAAAATCAGGGATGAAACAGCCCCTCGAAATGAGACGTATCCAGATATGTTAATGAATCTGAATGACGCTGTTAAAACAGCAACCAAGAAAATCGACACGGACTTGAAGTTTCCTAAAATGAACTTGAGGCTTGCTTTCCTGCTTGAGGCAGAACATGCCTCTTGACCAGGTAGAAAACCCAGGAACATAACCGCAGACTGAGAGCAAGACTCATGCTTCTCAAAAGAGAGATTGAATCATACGCAAACCAGCTCGCCCGACAGCAATGGGATGAGACGTGTACCAAACGGACAGTCGTATGCGCAGAGGTAGCAAATTGAGCTTATTGAGAAAAGTCTGAGAATCAACAGTAAAAAAGCACCCTCAGCCATGCGATGGATAGGCTCTTATAAAAAAGAAATCACCGTCAGTATCACCGAAAAGAAATTAGCGAACTACTTATATTTATCTACCCCTCACCCAAGATGAGGATTGCTCGGAGCAGGTATACAACATGGGAACCGCAGCACCTTCTTTTGATGAACCATTCCCCGGGTCAGAGATTAGATATGTTCTCCTAAATATGATCGGCAGACTAGTGCCAGGAGTCACGAACTGCTCAGAATTTCAGACGACAGGGCAATTGAGTTATTTACGGCCAAAATAAATAAGCTATGAAAAACGAGGCATGTTTCAGCAGATTCGCGCACCACAAAGCTAGTCCTTGTACGTAAACCTGGCAGGACCTCACATATCACCAACGTTTGGCCCATACCTCTTACATCATGCATTAGCCAAATTGCGCAGCATGCGATACAAAACAGGCCTACAGAATGTATATAGAAAACAAAAAACTCTTAGACCCAACCTAATTGGTTTCAGCAGGCCTTGTTCACACAGGACGCTATGCTTCTGCTTAAAAGAGCCATATTCAATAACATGACTCGCGACGTGAGAGGAATCCTCGCGCTAGGTCTCTCCAGAGCCTTCGACAGCGTGACGCATAAACACACACTGAGATTTTTTCTCTTAACCTGGGCCAGCGTTTTTCTGACTACACCAAGTAATTTCTCGCAGATCACAAGGCACATCTTCGGCAAGGCACTGTCTCGGGAGGGCCCTTGAAGCTCGACAACTGCGGCAACCCGCAGCGTTCCGTGCTACCCCCTCTTATTTCTTATCCCCATGCACAGGCTCTCCATACACCTTGCTGCAATCCAGGACGTAGGTCAGGCCATTTATGCGGATGACATGGCAATCTGGACACCGGGTTGCTCTCTGGTTAAGATCGAGCACTCCTTACTACGGAAGATTTTCTTTCAAACACAGGCCTTCAACTGTCCCCTGAAAAATCAGAGATACTATTATATCGACCGTCTAAACAAAGGGTTAGTAAGCTTGTGCCTGTAGAAACTCTGCCGATAGAAACTTGAGCTTCAAATTAATAGCCCATAGCGAGCAGGGATTCCGTAATGATTATAAGTCTTCTTATTGATGCCAGGGGCTGTAACTAGAAGGCGCTCAACAAGCTCACGGGGCAGTCAATTATTGTGCTAAGAGTTGTAGCACGCATTTCAAATCACAGAGGTTGCCTCAAAGAGGGCAATTTTATCAGAGTTTAACCATCATTCGTTCAAAGCCATGTTATTTATATTGCGCCATACCATATTTGGGGAAGCGGAGGAGGAAAAACTCGATTCTTTAACCAGAACAGGCCTCAAGCGCGTGCTCGGCCTTACACAGTCCTACAAAACTGAGAAGTTATTGGAGCTAGGTCTCCACAACACTATCGACGAGCTAATAGAAGCTCACACAACTGCTCAAATAATGAGACTTTCATCAACTACGCCAGAGATAAAGATTTTGGAAGATGCAGGTATTTAGCCTTTACATCAGCACGTGCCGAAAGTTTGTTTGTCCAGGAAAATCCCCACTCAAATCATGGTTGACTCTATGCCAAGTAACATTGTGCGTAAAGAGGGTAGAAGAGAAGCGTGAGCCAAGACTATACTTGAAAATAATAATCAGCTCAAACTAGAAGCCCTCTTTGTCGATGCTCCTAGATATCACGGCGGGGATAAGTTGGCAATTTCGGTCGTTGACACGGAAGGTAACCTGGTCAATGCAGCCTCTGTTTATACAAAACTTTCTCATGTGGCAGAGGAAACGGCGATCGCTCGGGCTCTTCACAGGGCAAAAGCCCTTGCTGCTATCTTCTTGGACGTGCGTACGGCAGTCGGATCTTTCTCGAACGCCCTTGTGTCTGAAGAGGCGAACAGCATTGTGGCAAAAGCATTTCAACAAACTTGGCAGTGCAGCGAAGGAGGGTACTACATCGAGTGGTTTGCAGCTCATCCAGATAGTTCAGGTACCGCGTCCGGATGTAACCTTAACGAGCAGGCTCACTGAATAGAGTGCGATTTATCGTGCCGCACTGTCGCGAATAGCCATGCTCGCGATGAGGTAGACATTTACAAAGACCCGTTGTCTTTTATTCATGAAATTGATTGCTACTACGGTCTAGCCAGAAAAAAGTTGTCAGCTCTCCACCCCATATTGACCAAGCCCCATGTGAGCAGATTCACGCTACATTAAACCCGTTCGTATTCTGCTCCTCAATCCCTAAACCAGATAGACCGCGACAATTCGCCGTCGCGCCCCAAAAATAACCATAACTCATGTTATTTTAATGACAAGCTCTGGCTGTGCCGAATCCTTAACCCCTCTACAGCCATCACGAATGAGCAGTGCTATGCCCATCTGAAGAGCAGTAGGCTCCATACACTGC
Source organism: Rhipicephalus annulatus (assembly GCA_013436015.1). NCBI lineage: Eukaryota > Metazoa > Arthropoda > Arachnida > Ixodida > Ixodidae > Rhipicephalus > Rhipicephalus annulatus. The sequence goes on from WOVY01010453.1 coordinate 141,770, forward strand.
TCCAAGCTGTCCAGTAAGCCCACGACATCGCGATGGAGCTTAGATTCCGGTCTCTTCGTGCGCCGGGTGACCAACTTGATATTTATATATTTTATTCAACAAAACTGCCACCATGGTGGGAAGCATATGGCTCCTTTAAATATCTGTTCCTCAGGACCTAAATGAAGTTCTTGTCATGTCATCAACTGCCACCATAGTGTTTAATAAAAAGCGACATAATACCACTAAATAATGGTGTAAGACAATGGGTTACAATCTTAAAAAATGCCATTTACAGCGTACATACAGGAGGTTTTCAGAAGCCTGGAATCAAAAGTGTTGCGTATACAAAATAATGGAGAGTAGCTTAGTAACCTGCGCTTCGCCGATGGCATTGCAATGCTCAGTAACTCAGAGAATAAATTGCAAAACATGATAATTGAATTAGTCAAGGAGAGTCGAAAGGCAGGTCCTAAATTTCATCTACAGAAACAAAAGTTGTTTACAACTTCAGGAGAGAACAGCGCTTTGAGATAGGTAGCACTGCACTTGAAGTTGTGATAGGGAATGTCTATTCGAGACAGGTAGTACCCACGGAGCCAATCCACGAGATATAAGGAACTAGAAGAATATGAATAAGGCGAAGCACCTTCGCCAAGCACTCTTAAATCATCACTGGTATGTGGTCAGTATCCCTCAAGAAGAAGGTATATAATAGTTGCGCCCTGCCGGTACTTACCTATAGATAAGAAACCTGGAGGCTTACGAAAAGAGTTCCGCTTCAACTGTGTACGGCGCAGCGAGCGATGGAAAGGAAGATGGTAGGTGTAACCTTAAAAAGTTCTGCAACACTTTTTGAACGCGTTCATAGGACATGGTCAATCGGTAGTAGAGGCTTCCGAGAACACACGAGCCAAATAATATAGTGAAGCATGCGGCCTTAAATTTACAAAAAATTATGAGTCAGCTAAAAGTACCTTTCCTTTCTTTCAACAAATGAGGGAAGACGCACCAAAATCTCTTGTAAAGAGCTCATCTATCAGCCATTGGTTGATGAGAACATGGTGTGCTCGGCCGTTGCAGAGATCCGGCGGAAAACCGCGACTTGCTCACACGTGCGCGCGTGACCCCACTTAAGTAAGACACCGCCCGTGCGAAGGAAAAAATAAAAAAAGTTCTGCAGGTCATGAGGCGTGGGCGACGTATTTTTTTGCCCCTTCCTACCTTCCTTGCTTAGCTTCCAGCGCTTTTGTCGGGACGATAGAAGAGAGAAAGCAATTTTAGCATGCGACAAATTTTAGTTACTCCACCTGCACTGGACGCATTCATGATATTTCGCTACGTTGAGTTCGTAAGGCAATAAGCTCTTCCACAGAATTCATTCCATGGTTACTTGAAAGGGTGTTCAAAGGCCACAGTCAAGAAGATAGCAAATTGGGCCTGGGCAAAAGCTGAAAATAAAGATATCATTGTTGAAATCAAAAAGAAGAAATAAACATGGGCTGGGAACGTGGCGCGTAGGCTGGATAACCGCTCGTCATTAAGAGTAACTGGCTCGATTCCCAAAGAAGGCAAGCTGTTCAAGGAGAGGTGGAATGTTAGGTGGGCAGAGTAGATTATGAAGTTTGTGGGTACAAAGTGGCAACACCAATCACACGATCGAATTGGCTGGCGGAACATGGGAGATGTCTTTGTCCTGCAGTGGGCATAGTCAGATGAATATTGATGATTATGATGAACAGTGTATAATTAGCAGCACAGCAAGCTCATCGTATGCCAGTGTAAATTCAGGTGTGCCCCAAGGGAGCGTTCTCATCTCTCTTTGCTCTTTGTATACATAAATTACATCACAGATAACATACAATCCAGCATAAACTTGTTTGCAGATGATCGGTCATCTTTTCTAACATTTCATCATCTGCAGATATATATCTATGCAGGATCACCTCAAGAAATTAACACACTGGTAATCTACTTAGAAAGTATGCTTATATAGTTACAAACGCAGCCACCTCAGTTTTCCTTGAAGAATGCTAAAAATTTTAGGCTCGTGTAATATTGGTGTACTTACAAATACAAAAAGAAACAGTGTATGTACGTGGGAGTTTCTTTGACGGAAGCAATAACATGCAAGCAGCCAATGAACTAAATGATATCAAAAGCCTGTAAGCCAATTTTCTTGATTCGCCGAAATTTTAGGTGCGCAGCAAAAAAGTGGATATTTTGTGCATAGTACATTTATGGACAATACTCGACTACGATTGTGTAATTTGGTATTCTCCTCAGCTATACCTCACAGACAAATAAATAAAATTGCTGTGAGAAGCACACTTTTTGATTTATCAGCAATTACTACACTACCTATGCCAGAATTCTAAAAATTAAGGCCGCAATACAATTGGAAATGTTACAATCAAGACGACGAAAAGTTAGCCTGAAATTTTCGCACAGCGTATAACAAAATGGGAATCAGCAAAGTGGACTATATCCTTATAGGGAAGGCAGGCCTAAGTTTGCGAAACACTGTTCACCACCCCAGCGTAGAGAGGGTAAAGGTGCGGTTGCTCAGACGGGCCGCGCTTGCTTGATGTTCCTATAGACGTCACACTCTAAAGTTTTGCGGACACGCAGCTCCACCTGTCGAAGTAGTTTTGAGTAGTGCAAAGCCCTACTCTTTTGCACAGTTCGCTGCAGAACAAGGTGCAACTACAGCGCCCGAAACAACGGTTTAGTCAAATGTTATATGTATTTGCGTATTGAACACTCAGAAAAAAGCTACGAATTCATCTCCGCTAGTCGGACGCGTCACCGAGCCTCCGTGAAGCGCTTGCTGGTTCGCTCGTCTGAAAGACGGCGAAAACAAAAGCAGACGTTACGGCTCCGCGCTCTATAAAAACAAGGACCCATTTTGCGCTAGTGTTGCGTCGTGAAGGCCCACAGACGTAAATGACTTCAGTTTTACTGATTTCCGCAGCTTTCGTAAAGCAGAGTAGCGAGAGCGCTAAATACAGGCCATTGCGAACGTGCTATGTTCTCGCATTGTTCTCATTGCCCACAGCCGGACGCTTACAATATATAGCTCCTGATAATGTTTTGAGTAGCCTTGACAGAGAACCGTGGTAAATTTTATAATAAAGCTAAACAGACCTTCTGACCTCTGTGCGCGACGAGCCACATTTAGTATAGTACACAGGTGGTGCCTGGACGAGATAAACATCGCACACGCCTTGACAACCGATAAGCAGAAGTTGTCGCCACCACGCAGCATAACGCACGTAGGGCTTAGAAGGCTCTAAGTCCAGGCTTTAACCAGGAAATGCGAACACGTGCGCCGTACAGGTAAAGCGCAAAATGATCGCGACGACAGTAAGTTTTTTCATTGGTTCGGCTAATACCGGAGCTATCTCGGAGGCATCGACTTTACCTTTCGCTGGACACTAAGAAAGTGGACACGCATGCATTTTCATTTGCAGTATCTACAAAAGAACTGATCGATTGATCTGTCGGGTTTAACGTCCCAGAACAACCATATGATTATGAGAGACGCTGTAGTGAAGGGCTCCGGAAGTTTCAACTAACTAGGGTTCTTTAACATGCACCCAAATCCGAGCACATGGGGCTACAACTTTTGCACCTCCATCGAAAATGCAGCCGCCGCCACCGGGAGTCAATCTCGTGACCTCCAGTATCTACAAACGGAAGACAACCGTCAACAGGGCATTCGAGCATGCGTTATAAAACAGTTCAATAGCCAGGAAGCGAGAAATCACCAGGGCCAATCGTGCCGGATAAAGCAAGCTTCGTACCTCTGATCGCATAGATTGTTTGTGTATGCCCTTAATCACTTTGGCATCATGTGTGTGCCCAAGTTTAACGCATTCAGGCGTTGAACTTGGGCTAGGCCTCGAAATAGAAATTTATGCCTTGAACTGATTGTGAGGCAATGCTCGCTTGCCTTTCAACTGCCTGTTGAATCACGCTGAAATAAATGAAACGTCTTTTGAAACATGCCCGCATTTCATTTAGGTGAGCTCTCTAGATTTATGAAGCGAGGTTGTATTGAAGGAAGAAGCTCCAGGTCCTTCATTTTCAGAAAACCACGCCTCAAGACCAACAGAAGAGGAGGGCTTATGCACGTTCGCTCGCGGAAGGCTCTTAGTGCACTACCCATTTATGACTTGCGCGGCGATGCGGGCGCTAGTGGTGGCGTTTTTCGCAGCGCCGCCTGGGAAGAGTCTGATTTACATTGCGCGCACCTTGTGTTCCTTGGAGCTCCCATCTCGCATTTCAGACGCCATGAGCAGCGTTCCTTCGTCATTCAGGAAGCAGGCATGCACTACTGCTGCATTGCGAGCTGTTACAAAAGTTTAAACATGACGAAGGCTTGAAAATTGCCCGTGCATTTCTACTGTTTCCACTGCAACCAGTGCGAGTAGCAAATGTGTCAAGAGTAGATTATGGCGGTTCACCGATACTTTACGGTCTCATTACTTTGAAACTTTTATCGTGCACAGAGCTACAATCTATAATTTATCGAAATAAACGCGATGGCTGCACTCATAATAAAAGGAAGCGTGTTTGTGAACTAAAAAAACAGCAAATAGACAACCACTGTACACTTCGTGATTGGACTTTGGATTTCCGAGACCATTGGTAATGCGAAAGTGGTGGAGCTTGCTAGCTTAATACACTTAAAATACCGTAATGTGAGCCCTGCAAGTATTTTATTCAGCTGATAGGGCAAACAGATTTGTGCTGCGGGTTCGCGATAAGCGTTTGTATGGACAGGTCCTGCAAAAAACACCCTCCGATAAGTTAGCATGATGAGGTGTTGTGATGCTATAATCGAAGTTATGAGTTCGATTCCCACGTACGCCAGCTGTATTTCCGCGGGAGTGGAACGCAGTAACAGTGCGCCAGGTTTTGGTGCAAGAATGACAGACAGGGCGTGTTGGTGCTGCATATTTCGAGCGTACGGTGGTATGATACTCAATGTAAACAGGAGTGACGATCGTGTGTGTGCACCCTCTGTCCGTTGTTGTTGCATCGTATACAAAGCGAATAGGTGCACGTAAAAAAACAAAACAAACTCAGGTGGCCGGAATCAATCTGGAGTCTCAAACCACGGTGTGCCGCCCAATGATACGACGGCTTTGGCACCTAATACATTATGTCCTTGCATGCGCTTGAGCCACGGAATACATACAGCTTCGCTATGAAAGCGAGTTGCAAGAATAACCAAGGCAGATAAAAAATTTTCGAATGTTTAGCGAAATTTGACGAGATTGTTGGGGTGAATCTCGACGTAATCTAAACATGCTCAATCTTAGGGGGTATTGTGTGATATGACGACAAAGCCAGCTGTCAAAACATCCTAATCGACATTCGATTCAGTGAACACGCTGCGTGATAAGGCATGGATATTATCCGAAATGAAAGATGCACTGCAAAAACATGCTTAGTCAAAGTGAACATAAAATACTTTTTTGCGCATCATTATACTTTCAAAGGAGCTGCAAAACATCAAAGGTGTCATTGAACCTACGATACGACCTTGTTAACATCCGATGAAAAACGCGGCAAAAGTGAAACTCCTATGAAACTTAACACACAGAATCCAAATGGCACCAGGCTCTGAACAGGGCAGATGTAAATTTAGCCTCTTCACACTGGCGTCCTAATAAATTGAAAGCCGTGTGGCACACTTTGCATTGAATCAATAGAAATCCGAAAGCTTCATACAAATGCACGCGAAAGCATGGTGGTAGTTTGCCGACAGCTTCAAGAAAAGACAAATGTCGCAGCATATGCGCGTTTTACCGGTAACATGCAAATATCGGTAGCGTCATTATTATCGCCATTCATCATCATCGTCATTTTTCTAGCCACCGCGCTGCACCTCTCGTGCAGCTGATGCGACGGCTCGAGGCGCGAGCTGTGGAGATCCAGCTCACGTGCCTGGTGGTTCGGACGTGGCAGCCGCCGCCGCTCTGCTTCAGCAAATCAACCTGGATAATAAAGTAGCGAGAGAACGGCACGACCACGTTGGCCGCCGTCCCGTCTTCCTCTCTCGCTACATTGGTGACCACGGACACACGAACAAGCAACCGGCGCTGCACTACTGCCATTGAGCTACGCGGCCATGCTCCAGTCAGCACAAGCCTGGCAGCCTCAATTCGACCCGCCATTGCCCCCGTTCCGGACATCTCGCCTAGAGTCGTGGTTTGAGGAGTTTGCGGCGGCCCTGTATCACAACGGCATCTGGATGCAAGAGCTCATGTACGAGGTATTGAATACCATCTTCCACATGACCTCACACACCACCTCACATACTTCTCCTGGAGCGCTCGCCCGTATGATCACTTGCGAGATGCCATGCTGAAGTTTTAGGCCCTTAAACATGCTCCTCCTCCCAAAAATGACACAACTGCACCTGGCTCATCACCTTCCAGGACGCCTCTCGCCCCACAGCCAGTCCAGACTATTCCCCTGCCGGCAACTGGCCACATAGATTCGACACCGGCCGCTGCCCCGTGCACCGTCGCATTCGCTGCAGAGACTTGGTCGGCTTAACTGTCTGTCCCGGGCAATTCGACGACCTTAGCTGGGCCAGCTGACCTTCCTGCAGGCTCCCCGCCTGTCCCGGCACCTGTGGAGGCCCACGACACCACTCACATTATGGACCCAGAGCTCGCTGTGACACTGCACGCCATCAGTTTCCCCTGCACACTGGTGCCTGCTGCTCAATACCTCGTGGACTGCCAGCACCTACTAACACCATCCTCGATGTATCCTACAGAAGTTCAAGCCCCTGAGCATGCACGGCCGAACGTGCATGATGCTTTGACGATGTCAGGAAATCCCGAGGGCCGCACGCCTGGCTCACCACAGGTGGAGCACACCGTGCATGCCCCAACAGATGCGTAGTTAAACCATCCGCGTACGACTACGTACGCGTTCTTGAGCACTTCAACGCCGTCGACGGCCCATGACAACTGTGACGCCACATACCCGCCGCTCGATCTCGCATCACCAAACGTCGGTTCTAGCTCGAACAACGCGATGACTCATCGGCGTACGCCTACGCGTTACACGTCGTCAAAGGTTGGAAAAAGCAATATATCAGTGCCCTCCGAGCCGGCTCGTTATCACTGTAAACCATGTTGTTTCAGAAGGACCAGAGCGACCGCATAACCGATACGTCTTCGGTTTATTGTTGACAGAACAGAAAAAAAATGTGCAGAGCGTGACCCCGGCTGCTTCTTCTTCCTCGCCTCCGAGCTCCATCTTCAATCTGTTTTCTACATCTTCCCGCCGGCCAGATTCAACCGAAGCAACCTTCGAGCGAATACAACAGTTGAATCGGCCTCTTGACTAATTTTCCTTCAGGTGTACGAAGCAAGCATGTTCTCACTAGTCCATCCTTGCCTGGAAAAATCTTTTCGATCTTGCAGAGTTTCCACCGAGTTCTTTTTCGCGCTTCTCCAAGCAGAAGTACATCTCCTTCTTGTACATTTGCGTGACGCTCTGTTTTTCTGCTGGCACACTTAAGCTCCCTTAGGTACTCCTTTTTCCATCTGGTCCACCATGTTATCATAGCCTGTTTTCTTGCACTCCAGTAATTCAGCAAACTGTATTCTCCGAGTCTGTTTTCTTCCTGCTTGTTCATTGCTTGCCTGCCTCCTATAACGTCCGCCGGTGTGATGGGTTGTGGCTCGTTAGGATCGTCATACACATAAGTGAGAGGCCGGTTGTTAAGTACTCCTTCTGCTTCAACAACCACAGTCCGTAGTTCTTCTTCATCCAAAAGTCGAGCACCTATAGTTTTTGCCATGGATGTCTTAAAGCTTCTGATCAGTCTTTCATAAAATCCTCCCCACCATGGAGCTAACTCTACAATAAACTTCCATTTTATTTTCAGGTTACTGGTATACTGTTGAACCCTTTCATCTTCCATCTTTAATATCTTGTTCATCTCTTTCTCAGATTTTTTGAATGCTCTTGCAATATCACTGTAAATAGTTGTACACAATCCTCTTCTAGCTACGAATCTTCGGAATGCTTGTATAAACGCTTCTGATGACATCCTCTTGACCAACTCCAGTTGTATGGCTCTTGTTACTGCACACGTAAATATCACAATGTAAAACTTTGTAACTTTTCCGCCTTTCTCCTCTCGAGCATTTAGCGGTCCAGCAAAGTCTATACCAACAGTGTCGAATGGCCTCGTCTGTGTAATCCTGTCAGCTGGTAGAGGTGGAATTTCTTGTGCCATTGGTCTAGACTTGAATCTCCTACATGTGATGCATTTATTTATCACATATTTCACCATCTGTCGGGCGCGCAGAATCCAAAACTTCGTTCTTAGATGTGTCAATGTTGCCGCAACGCCACCGTGCATTGTTACTTGATGCGCGTTTAGAACTAGGAGTTCTGAAAAGTGACTTTCTCTTGGTAAAATAATAGGATGCTTCTCATCAAAGCTCAAATCACTCCACTGAAGCCTCCCTTTTACTCTCAGGACACCTGGATCATCTTCGAAGATGTTCGTGCCGTACAGATTCATGTTGTCATATATTCGTGTCACTGCATTTTGTAGCGTTTTCTGCTCCTGCTTTATCAGCACAAACTCTGCCTTGTCCAATTCTTCTCCTGTCAGCGAACCTGTTTTCCTTTCTTTTCGTCGGTTTCCTATATAACGCATCACCCACGCGGTAACTCGTAACGCTTTCTTGTATGATCCAAATCTGCTCACATCAATTATCTTTTCTTCACTCGTGGTGGTAGTTAAGCATGCCACTGTCTTTTCTTCGTCTTTGTTGTCATCACTGTCCGATTCATGCGTGATGTCATAATCAGGGCTTTGTTTTTCATTCTTGATCCACGTGCGGCCTTTCCACCATACTTCACTGTCCAGCAAACGTTTCATCTTCATCTTCCTTGTCATAAAATCCGCAGGATTTTCATCACTTTTAACATAACCCCATTGACTCTCATTGGACTTGCTCTTAATTTCTGCTGCGCGGTTGCGAACAAACAGATCTTTCGTCTTGTTTGACTTTATACAGCATAACACAATTTGAGAGTCAGTCCAGAATTTCACATTCCTCAGTTTCCTGATGAAATTCTCGGTTATATGACTGGCCAATCTGACTGATATTGTGGCCGCCAACAACTCCAATCTTGCTAGTGTGATCTTTTTGATTGGAGCGACTCTACCCTTTGCAATGATTAAATTTGCTTCATTGCTTCCATCGGAGTATTCTGTTACAATGTATGCTACTGCTCCATATGCCATTGGACTCGCATCGGAGAACACGTGCAGAGTCGATGCTTTCACTTCAGCTTGTCTGTTGTCATAGCATCTGTTAACGGTGAAGACATCTAAGTGCTGAAGCTCCTCCGACCAGTCCTTCCAAGTTGATCTATGCTGGCTTGGTAACGGGTCATCCCATTTCAGTTTATCCATCCAAATTTTTTGCAGCAATATTTTTGCTCTGACTGAAAATGGTGTCAAAAAACCTAAAGGGTCATATAGCTTTGCCGTGTCCTGCAAAACCTGTCTTTTTGAGAGTTGTCTCGTGTCCTTGTCATTTCGCCCTGTAGTGTCGGGAAAGCTCAACACGTCGTCTACGAAATTCCATTTCAGTCCCAAAATCTTGATTTGTCCCTCTTTTCTTATCCCTCGATCCAGATCCTCTCCTTCTTCATCAAAGTGTTTTCTTAGCTCGGCGTCATTTGAAATCCATTTTCTTAAATTCATTCCCGCATAGCGAAAAATATCTCGTGCTTTTTTGTATATCTTTGTCGATGTCGAGTATTCGTCGGCTCCTAGTAAAACGTCATCGACGTAGATTCCTTTCCGGAGTTGCGCCACAACTGCAGGATATTTTTCTTCGTATTTATCCAAATGTCGATGAATCGTGGCCGCTAGAAGGAAGCTACTTGGTGTAGTTCCGAAAGTAACCCTCGTCATCCTCCACGTTTTTATCTTCGGGGTTGGCATATCTTCGCTGGGTATTCTTTCCCACCATATGAATCGCAGTGCATCTCGGTCATTTTCATGTATCTTGATCTGCAAGAATGCTTTTTCCACGTCGGCTGACATAGCGATCTTGTGATGTCGAAAGTTCATCAGCAAGCTTGTGATGTCGGGGTTTAGGTTTGGCCCCTTTTCCAAGTTGTCATTTAAGGATTCACCTGGATTCTGGCTTGACGATGCGTCAAAGACGATCCGTATTTTTGTCGTTGTTCGGTCCTTCTTGATTACTGCTTGATGCGGCATGTAGTATACAAATTTGTTCTGTATATCGGATCCAGCATCTTCTTCGACGTTTTCTTCTATTTCTTGCTCAAAGTACTCTCGAATAGCTTTGTCATAGGCTATGAGTTCATCTTTATCCTTGCATAATTTTTTGGTCACCTGGATAAGCCTCTTCTCTGCAATGGTGGTGTTGTCGTCCAATGTCACGTTTTCCTTCCTTGGTAGCCGCACTTGGTATCTTCCTGCCTTGAACTCCATTGTTTGTCGGACGTAGTCTAGCACATGTTCATCGTTCATCTTTGTTGCTGGGTTCTCCTTGATGCCCATGTTTTCCAAGTCCCAGAATCTCTGCAGTTGGTCCGCAGTCGTGTCCAACTTGGCACTGACCTTGAGTACCATAACCGTCGATGATTTCAGCTGCACACAATGAAGTCCTACAGGACCTTGGACCGTCCATCCCAATATTGTTTCTATTGCCATTACTTTTGGATGAATCTCGCAAATGCGACCAGTGACGACAGTCCAGTAATAATCTGCTCCAATTAATATAGAAGTTTCCATATTTTTTCTTTCTTTGTCCTTCTTCTGGTTGTCATCAGCCAAACGAATTCCCATCAATCTTGCTCTTTCGTGTATTGTCAATGGTGGTGATGGTAGCACGTCACAGGATATAACTTCTATTTCCAGTGCCTCAATCGTGACTGGCTCCGAGATGGTATCCTTCCTCACGCTGACCTCGACGACTTTCATGTCTAGTTCCATCTCTCCTCCTCCAAATGATCCTACAGTAATCCTTTCGGATCTTTTTACCTTGCACGCTAGTTTTCTTGACAAGCTTTTGAGGATGATTGTCCTCTGACTCCCGTTGTCCAGCAGAATCCGTGCGTAGCACTCGCTGCCTTCTCCCTCCGTCCACGAAAAGGCTGTCTGCAGTAGTATGCACTTCTGTTCATCAGACTGCTGTGCGTGCATGTTGCAGGACTTGCTGGTGTCTAACCGGTCAGATTGCGCGCTTTTAGGCACTTGCTCAACATCCCCGCTTTGCTGCTGTGCTGACTTTCCTGCAGGCGTACGTGGTCGACACATGGATGTCGCGTGCCTTCCCTTGCATGTTTTGCAGCGTACGTTAGCACGGCATATCTTCGCCGTGTGGTGAGGTCTGGTGCATCTGAAGCACCTTCGTTCCCGTTGTAAGGCTTCTTTCTTCTGTTGCATAGTAATGCTTCTTCTGCAATCTTCCGTGTAGTGTCCAGTCATCTCACAGAAGATGCATTTCTTAATCGATATGCTTTGAAGCGTAGATGTTCTAGTCCGCCTCATACTGTGCGGTGACTGGGTCACGTCGTATTTTTCCTATCGAGTTTCTTCTCTGCTGCGTATATATATGTTTAAAAACTCCATAATTTCTTTCAAACTGCTCGTGCTGTTTCTTGACGCTGAGTTCGATTCCGTAGTTGCTGGTCTGTTGTCACCTTTCTTCAACTCCTTCATCTTCATCTCAATCCTCATATCCACCGGTAGCGCAGATTTTACAACAGGAGCTATCACTGTGGCGTAACTATCCATTTCCACTCCTAACGACTGCAGTGCTCGTGTGTTCACTTGCAACTTTTGGAAGAGTTTCTTCAACCCATCTACATCTTTAGGACTCTTCACTGCTTCCAAATTTGCAAGCTCTTTTATGTAGTTCTCTTGTAAATTATCTTCTCGTCCGAAGGTTTCTTTCAAAAGAGCGACTGCATGCTCGTAATTCTGGTCAGAAAACTGCAAGCCTTCTATGAGGGAAGCAGCCTCCCCGCTCAGAGACGCCAGAAGGTAATTAAATTTTTGATTCTTCGGCATATTCACTCTGTTATGCACCGATGTCTCGAACTGATGCCAAAACCTTGGCCATGTTGTTTTTTTCCCATCAAACTTGATCATTTCAAGGCGTGGCAACTTAACAAGCTCTTGCGTCTCCGAGATTTGGTCAGTACCTTGCACTGAACTCGCCTGTTCTGTGACTATTCTCGCAGTCAGTTGCGTCGCTTGTTCTAACTCGCGTAATCGCTCCTCAATTTTTGTCGTTGCAGCGACGATCTTCATCTCATAATGCAAAACTCTTTCAAATTCTGCCTCCGCGCTGTCTTCTTCAATGAACGGTTCTATCTGTTCGTTAACTTGTCTTAGCGTCTGTGACACGCTCTTCATCTGGTTTAGAAGCGTCATAAGTTGCGCTCGATCGGCGTCTCCTTCTATCTTCTTATCGATTTCGCTCGTAAGCGTCGTCACATTTGCTCGAAGCGTCTTCCGCTTCTTCGATAGGACCTCTTTATTCATGCCTAAAACGTGTTGAAAGAGCTCTTGCCTTTTTATGTGCGTCGCCAACAGTCGTCGGTCGTGGTCCTTCTCTCGACGGTTCGTCCTTGAGCCAGACGCCACTGCTTCGTTCTTCAACCCGTTGTTGCGAATGGGGTTGAAGTCTCTGCGTCTGTCTTCAGATCACTCCTGGTCACGGCACCATGTTTCAGAAGGACCAGAGAGACCGCATAACCGATACGTCTTCGGTTTATTGTTGACAGAACAGAAAAAAAATGTGCAGAGCGTGACCCCGGCTGCTTCTTCTTCCTCGCCTCCGAGCTCCATCTTCAATCTGTTTTCTACACATGTCGCACTTCGTCGGTCCAAAGCGCACCGTTTTCAACTTATCTGCACCCTACTCGGCCGACCAGGCAGCCGCCGCAGCCGGTAATGTGCCCCCGGAAGCGACGGTACCAGCACGGTAAACACACTACCAGGGTTGACCGCACTCCCTGTCGACGTTCCCACCAGCTCCAACAAGGAAGTAACACTAGACCTTCTGGACTGACCGTACTACGCTCATGCTACAATCCTTCTTTTAAGCAACAGTGTCCGAGGGCGCGCGACAATCGACCGCACCGAAACGGCCCGCGTGTGTTCTCGGCCCTTGACCATTTTTCACCTTGTCGTTGGTACTCGCTATCAACAAAAGTGTTCCTTCATCACGACCCTCGCCCGCTCCTTCCAACAGCGTGCCTGCGTCGCCACCCTCGTCCGCTGCGCCATTCCCAGTGTCACCCGCCAGAGATCCACTGGTTGCCGATTGTCCCTTCCTATTGACGACTTCGACTGCTCACGGACCCCATTTCGTTTTGCGAACCCAACTCGCTTGTATATACGCTCTCATTATTTTCATTCCGGCTTCGTTTCTGTGCGGGGGGGGGAGTAATCTGTAGCGTCATCATCATCGCCATTCATCATCATCGTCATTTTTCTAGCCACCGCGCTGCGCCTCTTGAGCAGCTGATGCGACGGCTCGAGGCGTGAGCTGTAAGATCGAGCTCACGTGCCTGGCGGTTCGGACGTGGCAGCCGCCGCCGCTCCGCTTCAACAAATCAACCTGGATAATAAAGTAGCGAGAGAACGACATGACCACGTTGGCCGCCGTCCCGTCTTCCTCTCTCGCTACATATCGTTTGCCCTGTCATGTCACTTTTAATGACATAGAAAGGCAACTGTTCATCAACAATATTCACACAGCACCTGCTCAAGGCCACCGCGTTTAGGTTGTTCTGTCCTGCAAAAGTTTTCAAGGAAATGCTTCCGGTTTTGATACAATTCACACCGTGGAAACATTTCTATGTTCTTTTTAAACCTTCAAAGCAAGACACAGGGGACGCTGCACGTGGAGGGCAACCAGATAACAGAGCGTGCAGGGCGCGTGATCGAGCTGAGATACCGCAGGCAGAACGCAGGAGCACGGTACCGAGCAAATGGATTTTGCTAGAAGGGCGGCAAAACGCGCACAGCTCAGCGCCCCCTGGCCGAGGTTGGGCGGTTCATAACACCAACGTATCGGTCAGCACGTCGCCAACCTAAGCATCAAATTAAAACAATACTCCTTGGCGTTTGCTGGATCTTTGAATTCATTTTTCAAACAATCACAGAATGGAATCAAATACCACGAGCAATTGTAAGTGTGTAATAATGTGTTTTTCCTCTCCATAAAAGTGACAAGAATGGGAAATTTTTTGTTGTCATTCTCTTGGCACGTTGTGTTATTTCGTTCGTAAACAATTTTATTGTGTTACGCTGTATTCTGTTATGTACTGCTTTTATGCAATGTGTTAAAAGTGGGTCAACTCGTGCCATAAAACTCATGTACGAACGCTCGTTGTCGATCTTAGTTCTGTAGGTTGTATTTTTCTGCATTCATTAAGGTTTTACTTAAACTCATTTTGTTGTTGTTTTCGCCTGGCTCCCCCGCCCCTCTGCGCAATGCTTGATATAAATAATTGATATATTAACACGCCTCTTACCCTAACCTAATAGAAATTTTCTGTGTCTTAATCACTGTTGATATAGAAGTGCGTCTCAGGGATACTCATAATGAAGTAGAGGCTCGTGTACTGTGGAATGTCGGGGCACGTTATTGAATGCCTGATGGTCGAAACTTCCAGAGCTCTGTACTTCTGCGTCTTTTGCGATCATAACGTAGTTTCAAAATGTAAAAGCCCAGATACTATAATTTCTATTATTACTGATAAAGAGGTGAAGCCTCGTACTTCTAGACCAACTGAATATGCGTAATGGCACACTGCAGGTGCCTAAGTGCTACATGCCACTGTGCATTTGTACATTCGTTACGCATTTGCATGAACACCTTAGGATTTTTTGTGACATACGGTGCATTCTACGCATGTTCATGGGATCTAATCTGCCTAGTCTAGTATAGCGCACTGGGTTGGCTCACCTTTTTATTTAAAGTTTTTTGCGGCAGCTGCAAATTGGAGCAAGTACTTTTGTGTTTTGTGGGGATAGAATAAATTCCATATTTTAATGTTCTACGCGAGTGAAAATGCTGGCCAGAGTGAAAACAAAATACGTGCGGTATATGCCACATAACGACTGGGGTGCCCAACTACGCTTGGTAGTTTATAATGCTTAAGAATTGCATATTATAGCGACCTTTTGAATGCAAGGATTAATAATGCGATGATCTTCACAAACATTGAAACGCAATATTAGCGGTTTGAGTACAATCTAAAGACAATAAAATGCTCATGTTTTACGCGTTCAATACATATTTTGCACAGCGAATATTTCCCGCATAATATTTCGATCTTAAGAAATATATATCTCGAGCGTAAATTTTCAGCGTAATATACTTCACGGATCGCAGTTATCGGATGACATGTGAATGTCCTGATTGCGGCAGTTCGCGAGAGTGTATTCGGTAAGCAGCAACTGTTCGAGCTTGCACAAAAGGCTCAGTCGGTGGTAAGGGCCACGCAGAGTCAGGAAGACGCATGCGCTGGACCACGAAGCATCGTAGTCAATGTCGTACGCCGCGATGTGGTAAGGAAGCGTCACAGCGTTGGGCTTTGTATCGCAAATCTGCCACAAAAATAAAAATTGAAATTTTAAGAGATATGTCGGTACGTAAGAAGATAAATGTTTAGAAGTGCGTCGCCATAAAAACGACGACACTCCGTCTACGCACGAGTACTCACGCAATTCAGCCAATCTACAAAGAATTATTGACGTCTGCCTTGATGGATCTGTAGCTAGTGTAGCTGCGGACCCGAAGGTCACGGCATCGATCCCAGCCACAGCGGCCCCATTTTAATGGAGGCGGAAAGGTAGACCATAAAGGTTCATGTAGGTGTAATCATAGTATGCGGTAAAGAACTTACCAGATCGTCAAAATTTTCGGAGTTGCCCACTACTGCGTTGCTGATAGTCATAACGTGGTTTCGTGACGTAAAACTCCATATAATATTATTTTTAATATAGGATAATGGTGAACCACATTTTTGGAAGTCATGGTTTCCACATTATCCTTAGGGTATTTTCTTCGTAATGACCAGAAAATGCGGTTGACTCAGGCGAAGCAATACGCTGCTTTTCGCACGCCTCGTACACCGTAAGCAAAAACTATCCGAGTTTGGGGTTGTTGACGGCTCAAGACCTCTGAAAACTCTTTTGCGTTTAAAATTATGACCTCGTGCTGGAGTAAAAGATTGTACATGACATAGTTTTACCACCACCTCTGAGGCCAGTAGTAAAAGGATGGCGAAATCTAGTTTTTACCACGTAGGGAGTTTTTCATCACGTGATTTTTAACCAGCGTTTCAGAGTTTATTACCACGTGACTTCAAGGTGCAGCTGCTTCGGCGGCTTTTACCCGTACCACCCTAGTGACGCTCCCAGTGATCCTGAAGGTACGTGAGGACCACAGATGTTTTTTTGTTTTTTTTCATCGTCGTGCCTCATGATTGATCTCGAGCCAATGCACTTTCACTGGAACTAGAGGCAGCATAAGCACAACGAGTGAGGACAGCATTCTGTGAAAAAAAAGGGGGGGAGGGGGCTCTAAAAAAGAAAACCTGCTGTGGAAAGTTGCCCTGCATATTTTCGCTTGGCTTTTGCTTTGCGGTGGCCTTGGAGACAGACGGTGCAAGAAGCTCGGGATCTGTGTGTCTGGTTGAGCTGAGGGATGCCACGTGCTTTCTACATCATCGAGCGACCGTGCGCTTTTGAGCACCTCGAATCTGCACGTCGTGGATACTTCGCTTCCGTGCCGAATCGCGAAGATCTGCCAGTGGCAACAAAATCAATTTGGTGTCATCGTCCGTGGTTGCTTCCTGGAGAAGTGATAAGCAAAACACTTCACTATGTCGTCGGCACCAAGCCATGGCCGCCAGTGAGTGGTCAGTGGGAGTGTGTCACCGGGGTAGTTGATTGAAACATCGCATATACATATACTTGATTCCACAGAAGACGATGTCTTTTGGAGCAAAGTGCAGCCCGTATTGTCCGCCCTATGCGCCAACTGTTTACAAAAATGTAGCACAAAGGCGAGCACCCATTCGAGTCAGACGGAACCAACAAGCGGCTGCCGGTGAGCACGAAGAAAACCGAGACGGGCCGTCCCTTTCATTAGAAGCACATTCATCGCCCCGTCCCCGTAAGACTCTCCAGATAGCAGACACGTGCTCATTTCTTTCTGAAATGACGATGACATTCGCACAGGATGTGTATTCTGTGATCACCAGCTGTGTTTCATCACATAGCCGTGCTCCTCGAAAAGGCCTAACACGCCGTCGGTAAGCAGCTTGTATGCAAGCGTGCACCGCTCTTCTACGTCCGTTGTCATAAATACGTGCTGCTACTGTGTTTGTGCACCGTCGCTCAATGAACATAATTGAGCTGCCATGGTTTTTGTGTACTTAGGTATATTTTATAGGCTTGCGCATCAGCAGTGCTAACATGTGTAGGAAAAAAGTCCGGTGTGCCAAGTGACTATTAGATAATAAAAAAAATGGCAGCATATCCACGGAGTGAATGATGGAGAGTGGGGCGAAGCATTCGTCCGTCCATGCGTCCGTCTGTGTGACCGTCCATGCGTCTGTTTGTGCGCCCGTCCCTGCGTTCTTTCGTGCATCCGCCCCTGCGTCCGTTCATGCGTCCATCCATGCATCTGTTTGTATGTCCGTTCGTTCATCTATTCAACACTCCAAGTCCCACCATCTCGCATCTTTTTATCATATATTCCCCATATAGAAGCACCGCCATCGAGCGGACATTCCGAGGACTAAACGAGAGGTGGCACGCGCACACTTTCTTACGGCTGGCGCTTTGGGTCCACTTCCCACCTTTAACCCCCTCGAGTTCATGGTATATTCTAGTTCACTGTATTCATGGCACTGCGACCAAACGCTCGCTAAACCTTTCGAAAACCAAGGAGGTTACGCCCAGCGAGTATAACGTAGCAACCTTTCCCTGTCAGATAGGGCTCAATTTACATGCCAATGGCTGCTAATGAGAAATGAGAGACAGGAGAATTCGGCTTTTACCTTCTTACGGCTTGCGCTTCGTATCTACTTCTCATTTTTAACCACCTTGAGTTCATTCATGGTATATACAAGTTCATTGTATTCATGGCACTGCGGCTCAACGCTCGCTAAACCTTTCTAAAGCTAAGGAGGTTACACCCAGCGAGTATAATGTAGCATCCCTTTCTTGTCCGTTAGTGCTCAATGTACATGCCAATGGCTGCTAATGGGGATCGCAGCGTGCGCGTTGA
Organism: Rhipicephalus annulatus; assembly: GCA_013436015.1. Classification (NCBI taxonomy): domain Eukaryota; kingdom Metazoa; phylum Arthropoda; class Arachnida; order Ixodida; family Ixodidae; genus Rhipicephalus; species Rhipicephalus annulatus. The sequence continues at coordinate 160,102 of WOVY01010453.1, forward strand.
CTAAAAGCCGAACGCTCATGTCTCTCATTCCCTATTAGCAGCCATTGGCATGTACATTGAGCACTATTTTTTATTGTTAAACAACGCACAGAAGAAATCTCTCACTGGCACCACCTTGGAGGTCAAGTGTTATACCTATTTCGGGTATGTGCCACTGGTGGTTACATACGAGGGACGCCCATGCCACGCCATAAGGAGCTTCGCCCCTAAAAGCGAGATCGCGTTGATTTACAATAACCTCAATTTTACGCTTGCTTCTTCAAGCGTTGTTAATCGACGCAAAAAAAAAGCTTACCTACCAGTGGCACACTGCCGGTCAAAAAAGTGCCTATATATACCGGATTGCCGAAGTAGTCGAGTAACGCGTGCAGTCCGTTCGAGTGGTGTTTCTTTCTGCATTTGTTGCGTGTTTGTCTGTATATGAATTTATGTGTCATAAACTCTGCCATCATTAAATATTTATTACATTTGTCAACTCTAGGCAAACGCACCCGTCAAGTTTTATTTTTTCACCACCGCAACTAATTTCCAGAAATCACCTGAAAAGCCTTTTAAAGGTAGTAAAATTTACTCTCTCTATATTCACTCAAAACTTCATTGGGGTAAAAAATTACTACCCTTACTACGTTCAAAAGCTCAGTTAGCGCAAGAATAAATTTTACTTCGATAGTAGGTGGTAAATTAAACCCAGGAAAGTAGTAGTGCGCTAGTGGACAAGTAGTTTACTCAGTTTTTGAGGTTAATTCAGGTAATTTTCGTTTAGTGTGTAGGTCTTGTGTGTTAGGTCATGTGATTCACAGGACGTTTTGTAGCGCGCATGCCTTTCACAGCGAAAAAAACGTTCTGCCTGAACACTAACCATCGTATTCACAAACGCTCCTCGACATGACTTTCACCCTTCACTTGACAGAGTTGAGCACTGTGCTACCACTCGCCTGAAAATGACGCTGCGCTACTCAAGAATCGTAGCAGACTATCGCTGATATGCAGTGGCTTGCGGTACCTCGAGGTGGCGCTCCCATCGGCTTTCTCAAGTGAAGGCGAAGCGTTGAGTGAAGGGAGGTTCTAGAATACGGGGGAAAGTCTTTGACGGCGTTGCATCGTATTGTTTGAGCCACACCGGGTGAAGCATATAGCACATCGTCACGGCGTTTCTACTTTCGCTCAACCTGCTATAAATTTAATGCAGAGCACGCTGCCATGGTATTACGGTTTCTTAAAAATCAATGGTGGTGACCCCAATGGGCTTTTTTATCATGGCCGTACCGGTCGCATATCGATTGAGACGAACTGCTTGAGAGAGCCTCTAAAGTCGTGCGATGTCGGTTCAGCCTGAAAGACCCATAGCTGCACAAAATGATCTGGTGTCCTGTACTCAGAAGAAGCCACAGCTTCAACAGCGTTCGCATGATACACCCCATAAGCATATAAGTTAATCTTTGTGAACGTGAGTACAATAACACAACGAAGCTTGGTGCTGGGCGAGTTGGTATATGCTTGCCGAAATAAAAAATTGCAAGCGCGTATCATCAATGATGTATTGAATAAAACAAAGCTTTTTTCAGCGTTATTCTCGAATCATTTTCTGCGTTATTCTCGAAATCAGACCCATACATTGACTTAGGAGAAAAGATGCTTTGCCCCTCCTCCCCCTTTTCTATTGGGAAACTCTGCACGCGCCTATATCATCGGAAGGGTATTGCCTGGTACAGAATTGCCACTCAATGAAAAAAAATATCTTGCGCGTCTGGCTTATTGTGCGCTTTCGCTGATTAGCTACGCCCACCGACAAATACAATACGTGCAGCCGCAACACTCTGCCTGCCTGCTGGCCCCGCCAGTGACGAAATTGAGGAGAGGGCGAACTATGTAGACGGGTGTTCTCAGCGGGAATACAAACTCTCCCAATCCCACTCATTCATTTAGGGCGTTTCCGCTCCACAGAAGTAAGAGCTGGTGAGAAGCGAAAGATATAGGCCGCTGGTAGTTAACACGCACGCTGCGAAGATATATATTTTAACTATAGTTCCATTACAAAACTTTGCAGCATGGAATATTCTTCTTTTGCGCAAAAATATATATTTATGTTACCGTCACTTCATTCACGTCAGAAATTAGTGCTTAAATATAAGCTGATCCAGTTTGAAAGGTTATAGTCCTCGCGAAAAATTTGGGGACCCCTAAGCTACGCCTTCAAGGGTTCAACGCGATAGCGAAATAAGGCGCCAGCGCTTTTTCATCAGCGCTTTTTAACCACTAAGTGAATACTTAATATTATGTTTTGTGACACACACACACACGCACACACGTGCGCACGCGCAGGTGTGACGTATCTATAGTAGTGATAGAGGTTTTTGATCTCAATTTTATACTTCAACGAAGATGCACGAGCGTACGGGGTGCGGAAGAAGAAGAAGTGTAATGGAGCGGCGGTTGGACTTCGTGGTTGAGTGAAGCGGACTGGGCCTGTCTCAGAAGTACACTGTTCTTCCCCAACGCCATTTCACCTCTTGTGTAAATAACACAATCACTCGTAACCATTTAATGGAAGGTGCCGGGTACATCGATCTGGACGACCCAGCTCTACCGATTTAGTGACGGAGCAGACGCTTGGCAGGCTTGTCACCACAGCTACCACCCATGGAGGACGCGGTAGCAGGCAATAACAACCTCGTTGCTGATGAGCAAAATGCTCACCCGCCAGGACAAGCTCGCTGAGGCATGCCGGAACGTCAACCAAGGACCTTATTGGGGCAGTCGGATAACGTTGTTGAGGACTGGCTCAAGCACTACCAAACAGTGAGTCGCAGCAACCGCTGGAGCTCTGCTAAGCAGCTCGAGAACGTGTTGTTTTTTCTCGTTCGGCACAGCGGCTCTTTGAATGTGCAACCACGAGAATGCATTGACCACATGGGACATTTTTGTGGATTGAGCTGAAGAGGTGTTTTGGTTACTCAACAGCTAAAGTCATGCTGTGCGGATCAAGCGCTTTCACGCAGAGCTGAGTTATCTGGCGAAACATGCACCACTTACATCGAGGCCGTCCTGAAGCATTGCGGAATCGTGAGTGCGACTATGTATGACGAAAATAAGTTAGGTCCTTGCTGGCTCAAGGGAATCGTGGAAGACGTGTACAATTTTCTTATCACTAAGGAAGACCTACACATACCTTCCGACCCGAACGAGACACTGCCGAGCAGCGTTTGAAGCGCTGAAGAGGAGGAGATTCCTACCGAAATCGGGTACCTTGACAATGTGCCCACGATTGCAAGTGTCAACCTTCCATCGCAGGACGACATCTCTTCTTTTATAAGACGAGTGGTTAAGGAAGAACTTGCTCAACTGCAAGCTGTGGACACTGCCGGTGTCTGCCATTAGTGTGCATTCGACCAACGGCCCCATAAACCACTGGTACCTCGGATGCGTCAGGGATATTTTGAGCTTCGCTCGAATTACACGGATCAGTTTCGAACAAAGGAGTGAACGGCCGCTCGAAAACCCGAAACGCAGGCAAACTGCATCACGGCGATTTACTCCTCAACCGCCATCGCCACGGCTTTTATCCACCGATGAGGTCTACTTCGCCTGGGACGACTAGACGCGAGAGCCGTACTTGCTACAACTGCAGTCTACCTGGACATATCACTAGGTTCGGCTTCCGTCACCAGCAGCGAGATCCACGATTCAACGTGTACACGCACAATGTACGTGCTGGTGAGTCTTGATCATTTCAGGGCTCTTTCCAACCGGCAACACTGAGCACGTGCTGACTCGCCTTGCTCCTACCGCAGCGCTACCACACCATCCGCACGCCAACAGCGATTCCCTTCCCCGCGTCGCCACTCGGGGACGCCTACACCACTGGGAAACTAACTGATGCGACCAATGGGGCGGAGGCCCGCAAAATCATCCCATGACCCCCTTGTGTTTGTAATGGTTGAGAACAAAGTGGGTGTTTTTGTAGACAATGTGAGAACTGTTGCAGTGGTTGATACCGGTGCTGCCGTTCTCATAATGAGCATGTGTTTTAAAATCGTCCTTGGGACGAAAGTAATGTTTGCTTGGAATCGGACTGCCTACGTTTTGCGGCGTAGGGGGAGAAACGTTGAGCCCTGTTGGTGTTTGTTCAGTTTTACTTTCTGTAGGAAATCAAAACGGTTAGAGCTGAACTAATAGTGCTTGCACGTGCGACCCACGACTTCATTCTAGGTATAGATTTTTTGCGTGAATGTGGTGCAACTCTACATTGTGGTAGTGGTGGAGATTATTTACTGTTGATGACAGGGTTTGAAGTTGTTCTCCGTGTCTGAAGACATCTGCTTGGCCTCGCATACCACAATGTTGTGCGCGTAAACTCTGTCGCGTTCTTGTGCGGGTCCTTACTACACTCTAGAAAAATTTACAGCCTAAAAGGTGGAAATGGGTATACGCAATAAACGCACGCATATAAACATCCTTTTAGATGCGGAGCATCTTATACTCGCGCCTTGTAGTGCGCCGTCCGCGTCGTCCGCGCCGTCCACACCGCTTCTCGAACATTCGACAGCTGACGCGCGCGCATGCGCCGTCGCGCCGTCGCCCACTCTTCCACCATCTGTGCATCCCTTCCTCCTCTACACACCGCGCGCCGCTTCAATCCTCCACCATCTGTGCACCCTTCCTCCTCTACACACCGCGTTCGACATCTACAATTCTCCTGATTCTCCAGTGGACGCGCATGTGGCGTCGCGCTTCGAGAACATTCAACAGCTGACAGTGCATGCGCCGTCGTGCTGTATATATACTCAAGGTCGGCGCTCGCTCGCTCAGTTGCCGCTCGTCGGTTGGTTTGTACGGCGCGTCGACGTCCCAAGGTCGCGGTGAAATGAATTCCAACGAATCCACAAACACAATGATCGACGTCCCTTCGACCAGCGCCGCCCTTTCGCATACGTGTGTACGTGTTCACTCATTTAACACCCCCTCCTACAACAACGTCAACCAATTTAGCCATCGACCCAAGTAAGTCGCAATTTAACACCCCATTTCACAACCACGTTAACCAATTTAGCCATCGACCCAAGTAAGTCGCACTTTAACACCCCGTTAACCAATTATATGGTCCGCATCCTCCTCAGTGTTTCCCCGAGGGAAGCTGCGGGCAATTTTTTTTACACTCCATTTTATATATTTGAGGGTGTTAGTGATTAAACACCTTCAAAACACTCCATCTACACCCTTACATTTGGGGTGTTAGGAACAAGGCTACAAATGATTGATTGATACGTGGGGTTTAACGTCCCAAAACCACCATATGATTATGGGAGACCCTGTAGTGAAGGGCTCCGGGAATTTCGGCCACCTGGAGTTCTTTAACGTGCACCTAAATCTGAGCACACGTGCCTACAAGGCTACAAATGTACGACATTTCCGGGCAGTTTTTTTTGCTTATACTGTTAGTATACATTAACCATCTTGATACCAGCAAGGCTATACTACTAGCTGCTTGCGGGTCTAGTATTGAATCGAAGCAGGAAGGAATGTAATCGATAAAGCACGCAAACTACTATAAGATGGAAGATACAATAGGAGCGCCGCTTGTTCATTAGAGTAAGGGCCAATTCTTCTGCATCTGTTTCTTTCATCTGTGTCATTTGCGTGATTATTCAACACTCACAAAGTGCACTGATTGTGCTAGAACAAGGTAATGTTGCCCACATTAGTGTAGTTATGCATAGAAACACTCCCCTCTCCCCCCGTCCCCCATAAGATCGAAGCTTTTAAAGCTGGAGATAAAACGTACGCCATCTGCAAAAAAAGACACCACAGTTGTTTAGCCCTAACCACCACGTCAGCAGGCCATCAGGTCCCTTAAAAACAAACATAGAGGTCATGTAGTTTTCGTAGGCACGTTTTATTTAATTACTGTAGCGAATGTTCTCTTCAAGTGTCCTTAAAAGTGCGTCATGGAAATTAGGAAGAGGACATAGACCATATAGAAAAATGCAGAAATATGTCCTAAATGCAGTTGTCTTAAATGCAGAAATATGTCTTAAATAAAAATGCAGTTAAATATGTCTTCACCGGTATTTTCTTCACCGCAACGTAGCTTGACACTGCCGACAAACCGTGCCTGTGTAGCGGATCGAGCACTGAAGCTTTGTTTGAACAGACCTTCCGTCTGTGGTTGTGGCCGAATCGCCTACTGACAGTGCAAACGCTTGTTTGAACATAACTGCTAATGTTCGAGCGCATTTTATTCAGAATGTTTCCATCATGTGTAAGCTTCAAAATATTCTTGTTATTCACAGTTTGATTGCCATCGCCTCGCTTTGGCGTTTAATTTCGCAAAGTATTTCAGATGTTAAAGGTATTTTCGCTATATGAAGTCATTATTATTTTTTGTTGCACAAAAAACACTTTAATATTATACATACTGCACGGATCTAAGAATGTGTTGCAGTCATTATGTAAGAATTGGCAGCATATTTATTTTGGAACAAAACACACACAGCCACTAAACAGCCTACACTGCATCGGGAAAGAGTTATGCTTCTTCAGCCTGCCAGCATGATTGAAACAAATGGCCCTAATTAGCAGTATGCAATCATCGTTGAGTGAAAGTAACAGGGTCACTTTATTCCAAATTTTCCAGCCAATTTTGCGGCTATGGCAAATGTGTTTGAAAAAAAATT